>CATIUR010000004.1:50667836-51267836 GCA_949592205.1 Helichrysum umbraculigerum
CCAACCTCTCATAGACGTTGTGGGCTCAAGTTGACAGTAGCCATGTCGTAATGTCCTAGACCCCGGCTAGCTATAGCCTATAGGGTTGTAACCAAGTCGCGCTCAAGCTCGGCTAGATAACACGCTCAATGAGATTTCAAGTTGCATGCTTTAATGCGGCTCTAAATTGATTAGAGATGGCTCGAGGCTCCAGCTCAGCTCGAAAATCTCGGATTTTATATAAGACACGATCATAATTAGATTGATTGATTATAAATGACATCTAATTTACTTCAACAGTATTTATGTAATATTATATCTATGCATTTATAGATCGAACATCGACTTTATATCTTTTGTAATTTCTAAGGTTGCAGAATTTTTATCAGCAATAAACAGGAATCAACATACGTCGAGAACATTCTAGCCAACTCAAGCGCTTCCTCAATACATGTTACTTATAACATACACAAACTAAGAAAGCAGTTAAAACTTAAAGGCATTTTTAATTTGCTCATTTCACCCCAAAATACACCTGCATGGAATGTTCACCGTATATAAACGACATGTTTTGGAATTTTCATTGCAGAAGGATCTGAATTTTCATGCAAAATGATCGCTTAATCATTTGAGTGTTCAAGCTAAGGGGAAACAAGCACAGGTCAAATGTCAATACTCTGATAAATTCATACCTACATATGCAACACTGAGAGGGTGGTTGGCCGTTTGGGACTGCATTTTTGAAGACGTACATAATGTAATTATCGGATTCGCAAAACACAAATAATCATCATTACAATACGTTTTCAGAGAATTGTATTTCTACGTTTTTTCTAGAGGGAAACTGAAGTTTTAAAAGTTGTATATCCACATAATTCTGTTTTCGAAACACAATCACAATCCCAAACACACTCATCATACTCTACAAAGGGTAATAATATAAGTAGACACATAATCTGAGTGTACAAACAGAAGTGAACATCAAAAGGAATCAGGCAGCAAGTTTAAGATATGAAGCAGAAACCTTTTTGTCTGAAAACATAATTTAGAGAAACGCTATATTCGTTTAGACTATTTAATATTTGAGAAAGAGAATTGAGTATGAACAGAAAGATCAAGGATGTATATGAATACCAATAGTTACAACCAAAATGGTATAAATACAAAAATACAGAACAGCGTGAATTAGAATCGATATGGCACTCGTGTACATGTTCCCAAACTCTATCACCCTTGTTCTTGCTGGCATCTGAAATAGCAAACCTGGTGACAATAGTATGAACATAGCCACTGCAACAACCGCTGGACCCAAATCTATATGCATCATATTGATCATTTCTTATTAACCAATTGAACGAGCGACTTGAAAGTAACAGGTAAGTTGAAGGGAGTGATGTAGAAGATTTACTTAGTGAGTAAGGGAGTTGAAAGCATGCATGATTTATGGGTGGTGGTGGGAGACATTAGCTAAGCTTTATGTAAGTAACAACCTTCTTTATTTCATCATCAGATTACAATAACATATGTTTCTTTCTTTTTTTCCCATTGCTTTTGGAGTACAAAAGAATGCGGTAGAGATTTGTTATTAAAATTCAAAGTCATAAAGGGATATCCAAGTGCTCTATCTTGTAGTAATATGTATTTTCCTTTTCTGTAATATGGATAATAATCAATTGAACTTTAATCAATCATTGGACGACTTTACGATAATGTACGACGTTTCTAATGTTTTCTTTTCGTCATCTAATGTTGTTGGATTTTGGCATTTGGCCTTTGGGGCACTTGGTTAGCTTTCTATACTTGATGGCGTTTCGCTGATTTTGAATTCTGATAAGTTACTGAAATAGGAGATTGGGCACAGTATGTACTATTGTTGTATGTGTTATTAACAACACGCATACTAGTAGATTCTCTATTTGTGTCCACGACATGATCTTCTTGGGAGCCTTTACCATTCTGCTTATTGCAATTGGTATCATTATTATCATAGGCCAGGAGAAAACCATGGTCAGTGGCGGATCCAGAAATTCAAGTGACCCGTGGCATAAATTTTTCCATAATATTAAATAGATAATTTTTTAATGAACAAATTAGTAGTTTTTAGAGTTAATAACATACAAAATGGACTAATCATTCATCAAACCAGTAGCAGAACTTTCGAATTATGTTTCGAGTTAGGTAACAAACTTTCGAATTATGTTTCGAGTTAGGTAACAAACTTTCAAATTATGTTTCGAGTCAGGTAACGAACTTTTCAAGTTAGGTGAAAAAAAATTCGTTACCTAATTTGAAACATAATTTGAAAGTTCGTTACCGACATGTATAATAAATTGGGTTCATACCCTAACTCGACAAAAAAGGGAAAGTTCGTTGCCGATCTACGCCATTTACCCTTATACTTACCAAACAATTTGATTGTACTCTATACTTGGTATGTGATTATTCATTATTGTGACAATTTTGTTTCAAGGACGTTGAATAAAGTAATGACAAATGCGCATAAGATTATAAAAGCATCTCCGGTTATAACTTTCTAATTATTAGCGAACTACGACTATTTTGTGAAATTATTTACTTTGATTTTTGTTTGGAGTATAATACGATAAATTCTGCTATCTTCTTTGTTAAAATTCATATATTATTTTTATTCTTCATGAATTTGGTAGGTTATGTTTGTTACAACAGCGAGAAATCGTCCGAACAATTACTCGAACAATGTATGTTATATTCAAAAAATTATTGAGAAATTTTGGGATATACTTTTTCAAGAACAATGTAAGTTATATTCAAAAAAATCGCTAAAACAATGAGATTATTATTATATTTTCAAGAACTTCAACATGCACTTATTTTTTTAAATAGATCCGCGTGATAGTATACGCGAAAAATCAAAAGCCAAAAACTTAATATTCTGAGATTAGACGTTCATATCGAAATTTCATTACACTTCTATTGGCAATCATGTGATGTGATCAACCTTGCTTGTATCATAATCATTACCAATAATAGCGTTATTATCATTCGCCTAACTGATTTCACCCTTTTTGACTTTATAAATAAAAGAGTAGACTCGAGACCAAAGCTAACTAAAGTAGATACCTACTCAAGAATATATATACTTTATCGCATCCAAAACTAACTCAAAATTAAGCCTTTCTATGATAATCCCTTACCCTCAAAGCTAAACACATAATCCTTTTCTGTAAAGTGTCCGTGCATTGATTACTCTAGTGCAAAATACCACTTCATAGTATATCAAGAAGACCATGTTAGGCTAGGCATATACACTTACAACGTTGATAAATGGTGAATATTTCTCCTTGAAGACAAAGAACACACAATTGTAAGTTTGGCTCATTTATCCAAGAAGGGACACCCAAGAAGGAGGTGTCTTGGAAGTTCATTGTATGATAGATAACCGTGCAGATCATAGAAAGAAGAAGAAAAAGTTGATACCAATAGCCATATACAAAAATTTAATCATCACAAAACTTGATTCACATGGTAATGGCTATTTGAAATCGAAATCTAAATTGTAAATTACGTAATGATTGATTGTATTCTATTACATGTCTTTATCATAAATTTAGAATTCAGGTTACGGAGCAATTGAACGAATCATAACAGATATATCAATTACACCCAAGGAGGTGTCCCAGAAGTTCATTGTATGACAGATAACCATGCAGACCATAGACCATAGAAAGAAGGCTTATTGAAATCGAAATTTAATTCTAAATGGTAAATTACGTAATGATTTATTGTATTCAAAACGCATCTTTATCATAAATTTAGAGTTCAGGTTTGGCTCATTAATCCAAGAATTGAAAATTAAAAATTGATAAAAGAATTAAAAAAGGCGATCGTAAAGGAATTTAGATCACTGAGTGTTCGAATGAAGCCACAAATTACTTAGTATTGTAAAATAACATACTGGGCTCTTTTTCAGATGAAAAATAAAGAAGATTGAAGGAAGAGTTTGAATTATGCAAGAAATAATGAAGTAGTTATTACATTAAAGTTTTTCTAAAATATTTGGAAGAGTGATCTACAATTAAGAAAAAAACAAAATATTAAAGGTGTGTATTGTAAATATAGGTGGGTATATTAGTCTTTTTAGAATTAATAAATAGGAATTAGTATGTTATGTTTTAGATCAAATGTGAATTTAAATGTAATACACTTCCAATATTCTTCCAAGATTTATTAACTTATATATATTAAAAAATAATTAAAATTTTCTTATATATATTAATAATTAATTGATAATTAAGATTAAGATAGAAGATTAATATTAATATTAAAAGTTACGTTTACTTGATACTTTGTTTTGTGTAAGTTAATAGGCCCAACGTAATGTATAATGGGCAACTTATTAGTGGAGTTTTACTTAAATGGGCCATAAAATGTTAGTAAGGCTTTTAATAACTTGGGAGTGGTCCGATATGTACATATGTACGAATGTACGATGTTGTTTAAATTAGTCTGTGTAATTTTACCTACGATTTGACGTGCTTGTATGGGTCACAAATTTTTTAAAGTGTGTTTAAGGGTTGGAGCAAATCATACACATGCATCAACAATACTTTTGTTATATATACAGTTATATCAGAATTCGTATTTCACATAACATAACATATATATAAACATAATATGTACATTGGCCGATTGTTTTTGACGCAAAAGAAAGATCGAGATGTCGGTCTTGATCTAATCATCTTCCCAAAAATACTGGATGAACCCCGACATCAACATGAAGCAATATTTCTGTAAAAAAAGGTATTTATCATATAAGTAACATAAATATAGACATATTTATAGGAGCTTACCAAAATTATCACAGTTTTCTTCAAAATAGTCAAAAACAGGAGGTAGGTCCTGATCATCGTCTGCATGGCGTTTGATAAAATTGCAGCACAGCGGTGTTGCGCACCCTTGGTGGAGGACTCACAACTGCTTATTTCCTTGTCTTCTACATATGCTCCAAAATATTCCACACAGGAGGTCGATAAGGTGCATCAAGATCGACAATCAGAACTTTTTCCGTCCAATCAAGTTCTTGAGTGATGTTTTCTTCTTCGGATGAGTTGCCGTTTCAGTTTATACAAATATTAAGTTTAGTGATTTTTATTATTTTTGACTAATCATAATCAAACTGAATTCATGTAGGGTGAATTATTATAATGGAAGTTTGCTATAATCTTAATCTATATTATTATAGGGATTATTAAATATTACTAAATGTTATAGTGATTCTAGCGATTTAGTTTTGTTTAGCCCGTCATTTTGTCCCATAAATGGAAGTTTGGTACAGAGTATAATCTTAGAGTAAAGGTTTAAATGAGTACAACAACTTTATGTGAGAATGAAGGAATCAATAGGCATGCGCCACGTGTTACTAAACCCACTTTCCCTCACGTTTTTTAAAATTAAATATCTCCCAAATGATAAGTCGAAAAATCACAAAAATTGTACCATAAAATTTAGTGTTTTATTCTCTTCGATTATAGATATGACAAGGTATACTTTCGACGAACTTTTGTTTTTGTTTTTTTGTGGATTTCGAAAACGAGTAACATATGTGATAAACGCTAGTAACACATGTGTTACAAGCTAGTAACACATGTGATACAGGCTAGTAACACGTACATGTGATACCAGCTGGTAACACACGTGTTACTAATTTTGTACAATGTGTAAAACCAAAAAAAAAAGTCGTCGAAAATATACCTTGTGAGATGGCAAATCGAAGGGGAAAAATGCTGATTTTTATGGTGCAATTTTTATGATTTTTCGACTTACCGTTTGGGAGATATTTAAGTTTAAAAAATATGGGGAAAATGGGTTTTGTGACACGTAGCACGTTCCGGTTGATTCCTCCATTCTCACAAAAAATTTCATTCTCATTTGAAACCTCACTCTGTAATCTTAATCTTAATCTATTTTATTTTAGGGATTTAATTTAATTAATTAAAATTATAATGATTCAGCCCATTTAATTCATTAAATAGTGGGTAATGATATATTTAAAATATTCCACATATCTTAAATTGAAAGCTTGCAATTGGGCCCACACATTTTTGGTGCAACACCCTCAACCAACTTAGATACACGTCCAAGGGCAGTTTAAAGTAGGATACATAGGAATCAAAGGATTTAATTTGGTAAAATATTTTTATTGACTTTATCTTTTAATATAATGGTGGTTGTTAGAGTTTAGCACGTTCCTTATTCCCGATTAACATCTAAGACAATATATATATATATATATATATATATATATATATATATATATATATATATATATATATATATAGAGGTGGGTTCTTTGAAGTATGCTAAATATCTAGAGAATGAGGGAACCAATCACATTGCAACTTTTAATTTAAGTATGGAGGGGAATTTTCGTCATTTATGAAATCAACAAAACACAAACAGAAAATATAAATAATTACAGCTGCTCATTCATGTTCTTCCCCAAAACACTCTGGAAGTTAGGATTTCTGCAAATTCAACTTCAATCAGCAAAAATACAGGTGAATCATGTTCCAAAAACGTAATTCGAACAACATGATAACGATTAGCAACATCAATCACTATCAATTTCTTGAAGATACGATCGCATTGTTAAAAACGCGATTTTTAATTTTTTCTATTACTTCACATCTGATGATCATGTAATTCGAGTGTGAATCATGTTCCAAAACTTAATTCGAGCAACATGATAACGAATAGCAAAGTCAATCACTGTCAATTTCATGAAGATCATGATCGGATTGTTAAAGAAGCGATTTTTAATTTTTTTTTCATTACTTCACAACTGATGATCACGTAATTCGAGCATGAATCATGTTCGAAAACGTAATTCGAACAATATGATCACAATTAGCAACATCAATCACTGTCATTTTTATGACGATCATGATCGGATTGTTAAAGGACGTGATTTTTAATTTTTTTTTTGAAAAATTACATCTGAATTACATTTGATTGAAACATCAAATCATATGTGATTATGTATAAGTATCACATGTGACTAATATGCACTATCATATGTGATTTTTGATAGTATAGTTTATGCAGAACATTATATGGTTGACATGGAGTTGCATGAAGAAACAAAAGATGAAAAAAACCTTTACAACTCTGATATTTGTTTTGAAGAAGGTGAAAAAAGTAAAGATTGATAAATTAAAATCACATGTGACTATGTGATTTTTGACTCTTAATACAGTCATAAGTGATTCATGCAAAATGTTTTTGTTACAGGTTCAAAATCAAGTAACGAATCCGAATATGACACTGGAATTGAGGTTGGAACTTCTGGTGGAACAAGATTATGGGTGCCATATGTTGAAGACGAGAGTGTAAGACCAGTGGTTGGGAAAGCTTTTGATACTCTTGAAGATGAATTAATTATGTATGGAATGTATGGATATCTCTCTGGATTTGATGTTAGGCTAGCTACACAGAAGAGGCTAAAGAATGAGATCATATGTAAATAAAATCATGGATAAATGTTAATTTCGTTTCAATAATTTTTGTGTGACGACATAGTTGTTATTGCGAATGATTCTAAAAGTGGTTTAACCAACATTATGTGATGTTATTATATTCATGTAGATAAATCAATGTCAAAGATTTGTTATATGTATAAAAGTCTTAGCGTTTAGATACACTTATACAAAAAGCAAACATCACATGATATCAATATGGCCGGTTGTAATAGATTTGTAAGTATAAATAGCACATGAACAAACTTGTCCAATTTTGATGTTAGTTTTGATGAAGGCGAAACAAATTCATAAAAATAAAAAATATGAATTGTTAAAGTAAATCACACGTGACTGTATATACAATTATGTTACACTAAGACATTGTCACATGTAATTGTGTTAATAAAATCACTTGTGATTTTTCGTAAAATCACATGTGTTTTTTGATTATAGGTAAAATCACATGTGATTTCAGGTAAAATCACATATGATTATGAATAATCACATGTGATTTTAGGTAAAAACTCATGTGATTATATATAAAATCACATGTGATAACTCATGTGATTATATGTAAAATCACATGTGATTTTAGGGTAAAACTCATGTGATTATATGTAAAATCACATCTGATTTTAAGTAAAAACTCATGTGGTTAATGAATAATCATATGTGATTTTAAGTAAAAACTTACGAGATTATATGTAAAATCACATGTGATTTTAGGTAGGTAAAATCACATGTGATTTTAGGTAAAATCACATTTGATTATGAATAATCGCATGTGATTATATATAAAATCACATGTGATTTTAGGGTAAAAACTCATGTGATTATATGTAAAATCACATCTGATTTTAAGTAAAAACTCATGTGGTTAATGAATAATCATATGTAATTTTAAGTAAAAACTTATGTGATTATATGTAAAATCACATGTGATTTTAGGTAAAATCACATGTGATTTTAGGGTGTAAAAACTTATGTGATTATATGTAAAATCACATGTGATTTTAGGTAAAATCACATGTGATTTTAGGTAATAATCACATGTGATTATATATAAAATCACATGTGATTTTAGGGTGTAAAAACTTATGTGATTATATGTAAAATCACATGTGATTTTTGTTAAAATACTCAAATAATTAGAGGTAAAGAGTAATGCAACAAAAGATACACATGCTTCTTTTTCTTCTCCACCTAACCATTCCCCTATTTTTCACATTCTACAAATCTTGCTTTACTGCATATGCTATTAATGCCTTTGTAAAAAAAAAAATTGGCGAAAAACAAGATAATATATTGATAAAGAGATTAAGAAAATTCCCAAAGTAATACATTGTGAGATGATACAGACCCTTGAAACATAACTGAACTGTACATAACTTGACATCTTGACTTGAGCTTCACTTTGCATAATAATAATCATACTGAAGACTGTAATAACAACTAGAAAGAGCCCAGTTGGCAGCTTGATTCTTGATCAGCCATATTAAAAAAATTTGCATTAGAGAGCACCATTTTAAATGGGAACTAAATGTTCTTCTTCCTGATCCTTCCCTTACCTCGGTAATTCTTTTTGCTCAGTTGCAGTTTCTTTTTCATCTTCCTTCCTATAGGTTTCAACGACTTTTTGTTACCTTCATCCATCTCCACATCTGCCATATCACACAACATTAACAGACAAACAAAATATAAGCAACAAATATCTAAAACATGAAAACATACACACCTAATAATAGAATAACAAACACCTACAAATCAACTGACCCCAAGAATTGAAATTTCTATTCCTACTAAAGCAAACACAACAGCTAGCATTCATTCTGATCAAAAAGGGCACTTACAACACACCTTATGATCTAAATAAATAGTAAAACCGAAATTAAAAAACAGCTATCTGAATCTTTGATTATACAAGGTCCTCAGTTCCTAAATACGTTACTCAAATAAAATTATCCATTAACATATTCAAATCCAATTTTTTAGTGCAAGCAGTATCTTCCAACAAACACATACATATAGATATGTATCATCACAAAAGATATAAACCCTAGCCTATAAATTTATAAAAATATAACAGAATTAACTTTTTAATTCGGTAAAAAATGAACAGAAAAAGAAATAAAATATTGATAAATAAACAAACTGATGATAATTAAAGAAGGTGTTGTACCCATATCAGCGTTGGAGGTGGAAGCATCCATGGAAGTGATTAATTCGTCGGGTCAGGTACGGACAGGGAGTTTAGGAGCGTTAAGAGCAGCTTCAAGAGCAGCGTACTTAGCTTCATCAATCTTATCATATAATTGTGCAACCATATCTCTTTTAATTGCTCTCAATCTTTTCTCTCTCTTGCATCTCATTCATTTTGCCATTTTTGTTATTCTTAACTATTAAATTATGTTATAAGAAATCAAGCATAACTATCATCGAATCGAATTGAACTATTAAAATGCAGAGTATTTGTCAGAATCATTAATAATAAAAAATCACATGTGATTTAGTAAGTGCCATTTTATCAAACACCTTATGTGCATTATCAAGTTTCTCAAAGTTGAGTTCATAATCAGTATCATTTTCCATTGAACATCAATTACCAACAAAGAACATACAAGAATTCAACCAAAACATTCAAGATTTAATTACGCAAATTTGATCAAAAGGTACCTTCGAAATTTTAGAACTTAGATACACATCGATACGTAATTAACAAAACAGAGCAATTGCAAACTTTGATATGGATATCAACAATTAAATCATAGAATCATGTATGATTTTATCATGATTTCTACTTTCTAGTAAGCGCATAATAACAAACTAACCTTTGAGCATCGGAGGTTCATCACGAAAGTGATGACAAAGCTGATGATGACATCACATACAATGGAGGTTTATGACCACGGCTATGGCGACGATTGATGGTGATGATAACAGTGATAACTTAAAGATAAAATTGAATCAATAAACATGAGGATAAACTGAATCGACGATGACAATAACAGCGGTGGAGGCTTATGACCGCAACGACGGTTCACGGCGATGATAACGATAATAAATCAAAGACAAAATCAAAGATAAAATCAAATAGGTGAACACAATGATAAAATTGAATGGAGGAGCTAGATTATAAGGATGATTATAAGTGAGATGAAGGTATAGATCAAGATCTAGCTCCAGAGACGATGTTGCTCAAGGTCACCGGAAAGTTCACCGGTCATGGGAGTGAGTTTGAAGATAGTGTGAGTAGAAGCAGAACCTGCAGAACAAATAATTAAAGCCCTTCACGTTATTATAAGTGCATAATGGAAAAGACAGGGATGCCCCTCCGCCCAATTTTAAACAGCAACTTATTTTTAAATCAGATTTCTAAGTAATTAATGTAGACCATTGATTGAGTTGATCCAAGGATGGAGATTCATTCTCCCATTCTTCATTTTTTTAGTGTTCTTCAATGAACTTTCCTCTATATATATATATATATATATATATATATATATATATATATATATATATATATATATATATATACTTATAAAACAAAGATTTTTTCTTATTTTTTAGACATGCCACATCATAACATTTCATTTTCTTTAAAGCCTCCTAATTTGCCACATCATCATATTATTTTTTTCTTAAAAATCTTAATTATTAATTACTAAGACTATTATTTATCAATTATACTTTATTATAATAGCCTTTAAATTTCCTATATTATATTAATATATAACAATTTTACCTACATAAAAAAAAAAGATTCATTTTCTAATCCATATATTATACATTACATTAACAAATATTATCATCATCAACTACCATGTTTTAAAAAAATTAGTTTTAATAAAGATATTTGAAATTGATTATTTTCTGTACATTTTGGTATATATTACTAATTGAATTTTAGTAATAAGTTTTAAACTTTCAATCATATTAAGATACAGTTGAAAATCTAAAAAACATATGATTAATTTTTTTTTTTTTAGTTACCTTGCATTGCATAGGCTCAATAAATATATTAAAACTTAACACAATAACTTACAAATTAATTTAATTGTATTATGTATTCAAACTTAAACATAATAACATACAAACTAATTTAATGGTATTATATAAATGGTCATGCATCGCACGGGCTCAATGCTTAATTTTTATATATAAAATAAAGTTTTTTAATTACCTATCAGAGTGTATTATTTTAGTTAACGATTACGTGTTATTAATTTACAAACTCTTGAACATTGTTTACGAAAAAGTTTGGTTTATAACTTTATGCTGAAAAGTAAATGAATGATATATATGAAAAATATTGAAGTAAACGTAAAGTAATTGGTCAACACCACAAATTAATTATGCTATCGATAATACTAAATATATATCCATTAATATATTCGGCTACTTACAAATTACTATATAACTGCACTTTTCAAACGGCCGTGCATCGCACGGGCTCAATGCCTAGTATATATATATATATATATATATATATATATATATATATATATATATATATATATATATATATATAGAAATAATATCATAAAGATAATGTAATACTGATTTTTAGGGAGTATATACGTATATACGAGGGTTTTTTTTTTTAATAAATAATTATCCGGTTAAATTTTTATAAAATTATATATTTTTTAATTATACATAAAAAGCTTTCAAATAATTATTGGGGGTGTTAGGTGTATTTATTCAAACTTTTCAAGACCATTGATCTCTAATTAGGGACCCTAATTAAGGGTCCAAACTCCTTAATGGTATCCTTAGATTTTATAAAATTATATGTTTTTTAATTATACATAAAAAGGTTTCAAATAATTATTAGGGGTGTTAGGTGTATGTATTCAAACTTTTCTACGTCATTGATCTCTAATTAGGGACCCTAATTAAGTGTCTAACCTCCTTAATGGTATCCTTTTTAATTATATCTAATAAATAATAATAAATATTAATAAATGAAAACTTGCCATGTGAAAAAATTGTTAAAATTAAGACCTATAACCAATCAAATGTTTAGATTTTATAAACTTTCAATTAACCAATCAAATTTATTTATTTTTCTAAAATTTTGTTAATGAATTACGTAGTCTCTATAATAGAAGATTAACTTTAACAATTTAATTCATACAATTTAACTTATCCAATATCTAATTAGGATAATAAATATAAAAATAAATTTAATGGGGGATTCTTTTCACGAATGATAGATTTATACATTCGCACAACTTTATCCAAAACATTATTTTATATTAATTAACTAGGGTAAGGTTCAAATGAGAATAAAAATTTGTGTGAGAATAGAGGAACCAATGATATGGTGTCATGTGTACAAAGAGAATACAAAACTCATTTACCCCTTAAGTTAAATATCTCACAAACGACAAATCGAAAAATTATGAAAATTGCACCATTAGATTCAGCGTTTGATCCTCTTCGATTTGCCGTCCATTAAGGCATACTTTCGACGAGTTTTTTTTCCATTATTTTTTGTGGGTTTCACATTACTAACACGTGTGTTACAGTGTTGCGTTTAGGGTTTAGGGTTTGGGGTTAGGGTTTAGGGTTTAGGGTTGGGAGTTTTATAACACCCCTCGTTTTACAACCATTTAAATATAATATATCGGAAGCGCATGTCCAACAAACCATTGATAATTTACATTTTTTTTACAATTATACAAAATTCAGCTTATTTTAAACCGTAGTTTATCCACATGGGTGTTATATAAAACAAAAGATATCATTGATTTATACAAATCAAATATCAGAGTAACGCCTTCTTGTCAAACATTCCTTTCAGCCCAACTTCTTACCCGTCCAAATATCTCAATAACCTGCAAGAAGCGTTAATGTGGGGGATTAGCATAAAGCTAAGTGAATGAATAATTAATCAACAGTTCAACTTAGCATAACAACTTTGTGTACAACAACTAACCTGAAACATCCAAGTACACAATACAACAACTCGACTGAGCAACTGATCAACTGGTCAACTATCAAGTGGTCAACCTATTAACTGGTCAACTTATCAACAATGCAACTGTTCAACCATAGCACAACTTAGTAATGAGGATCGGTGGCTCTTGGGATATCATAATACCCGGGGATTTCCCAAGAACACTTATCCAACCATATCCGTATGGCCATAACGGACGAGACCGATAGCTAGTTGTTATCATCAACCAACACAGGAGATGTGTTAAATCTTGAATAACCGACTAGCCCAACCAACCGTACATCTCGTTGACCTCATCATCAACTGATGCCCGAAGGCCCACAATAGCAACTAACAACAGAAGGTCAACTTTTCTTAGTGATCACATATTCATCAAGTCATCAGGTCACACATCAGACTAAGCAACCTAACAACAGTATTATTACTAACAACAGAAATCATCATGGCAACTAAAACAGTAATAATACATTACTCGTTGTAACCAAACTTGTTACAACTAAATTAGACTAAGGATTAAAGATCCACTCACCGAATATGTAACACCCCCAAATTTATTGTTTAGCGGAAGCACGTTTTGGGTGTTACGAATCAATAATCACATCACAAAGATATATAATGAACGACCACTATATGCGTCGTTTTAACTTGTATTGATAAAAACGAAGTTTACATAAAAAATATAGTTACATTAGCTCGGTTGAAATTGAGAGATTTAAGTACATAATTAATCTATACAAAATATAATAATGCAGCTAAATCTCTGATTGTTGCATGATGACTCGAGCTAATTGATCCTTACTTGATGCAGTCCAACCTACTGCTGGTCACCTGTGATACATGCTAAAATAGGTCAGCGAAACGCTGGTGAGCTCACAGGTTTGTATGTCAACACATATTTGTATGAACCGCAAGATTTAATAATTGAATTTAAAATGCAATTAAGCAAAATAAAAGTTATACAGCCATGAGCACATAGTCTGAGCTTAACTTGAGTTGTCAGGCCCAATTAAGGAAACCTAACTTGAAATGCCTCCTACGAGTGCCTAATCCACACTCGTCTTCCCAAATGCTAATACGTCCGTTTGACCGGTTAGTGCGTGCTAACCCGGACGAGGATTGTCAATCCTATATGATATCATATACTAACATTCACGCTACTACGTATTACCAGACTATGCATTAGCTTGAAACTCATGTAGTATTTGATTTGATTTGTACTTGCGTTCAACTTGTAAAACAAAACGAGCAATAATATCACACCCCGGATTGAAAAGCATTAAAATAGGGGCTATGAGACTCACCTGAGCCTTGATTGTTTATCGAATAACTTGAACTGATTAGCTGTGAATTGATGTCCGAAGACTTATAACCTGAGTGCGTTCAATACGCGCGATGGTTATTAATTGAATAGGTATCTTAAAAGACTACCTTTGTAATTGTTTATTTATCTATGATGTCCAAATTACCCCAATTTGGTTGATTGACTTGTCCAAATTACTACGATTTGGTTGATTGAATTGTATGTTTGAAAACGTGTACGGCCCGTTGGTGATTGTTTGTAATAATAATCTCGATATTATTATTTTTATTTTTGAAGTGTTGTACAAATTTGACGCTTGGTGAGAAATGTGCTTACGGAATCTAAGTACGGGGGTCCGGGGGCAGCGCCCCTGGTTAGCGGGGTTCCAGGGGTGGCAACATCTGGCGGGGTCCAAGGGGCTGGCCCCTGGCTGGGGTCGAGATGCCAGGTCAGCTCGAAAAATTTTTATTTCTATTAAATTGCTTTGGTGAAAAACGCATCTGGACTTGAATTTGGGCGAAATCAGGCGATAAAATTTTGGTCTCGACACTTGGTAAAAAGTTGTAAATATTCTGTTTTTGGCGACACTAAGATAGTGTCGCTACGGGCTTAGGCGACACTTAGTAAGTGTCGCTATATTTCCGATTTTTGATAGTTGGGCGACACTTGAGTAGTGTCGCTACGGCGACACTTATGAATTTTGGCGTCACTAAGGGAGTGTCGCTAAGTTAAATCTGGTTAAGTAATTCAGCGACACTTAAGTAGTGTCGCTATATGGGCGACACTTAGGCATAGCGACACTTGGCTAGTGTCGCTACTACTGTTTTTGGCACACTAGCGACACTTCCAACTGTTCGCCGGATTTTGAGCCGAAAACGTGTTTTCCGGCGACCACTGGTTCCAAAACTTTTACCCAACCCTTATATGGACATTTTGGACAATTATAAACCATAAACATGTAAAAATAATCAAAAACGGAGAGTTTCGGGTTTTTGTAGGAAACTTACGCGGCGTCGAATCGAAAATCCGAAAAGATGGAGTTGTAGATCGTTGCGTGGTGGTCGTTAATCTCTAAAAATCTTGAAGATTTGATGTCGTTTGATGCTAGTTTTTGGCGATTTTAATGGGGTGGAGGTTTTGTAAATTAGAGAGAAAAGAAATAGAGAGAGAGATGAAAGAAGATGGTGATGTTGATTATGGGAGGGAGATGGGGTAATCCCCCATTTTGGGCAAGAGGGGGCCGGCCCACATGGGCCCCACCCATGTGTGGTTGGCTCCAAACTTTGTTTCCGTGTATTCGCGCTCCGTGCGGTGTTCGTTTTCCCGACGATCAAAATTTAAATTATTATTAGTTAACTTCAAATATACGTTTTGAAATATAAATAATTATCCAAAATTTTGGTTGAAGTATTTTATAAAATACCTTGTGTTTACGTTATAAAATATAACTTCTTTTTGTTTTGTCGGTTGGTCGAATTTTTGTAGAGTTCGGTAACGTTTTAAACAGAACGTATGTGTTTATTATTTTATCGACATAATATAAAGTAGTTATTTGTGAAATTAAATTATTCCACATAATTAATAATTGCATCACCAACGTCCGTATTTAATTGAATCGAAATGCATTCGATTTGAAACTTGTACGATTTAAACAAACCGCATAATTGTGTAGATATATATTCAACAATATATATAATAATTGATACATTAATTAGCCTAATACAGAACTAATTACATGTATTAATACTTGATTAGGCACTAAATTCTATTCCTAAATTGACGGGTGTCACATTCTCCCCCTGTTAGAAGAATTTCGTCCCGAAATTTATGTTGAAGTCGTGTTTGATGTTGAGTCAGTGAAGAGTTTAGGATACTTGAGTCGCATTTGGTCTTCCCGTTCCCAGGTGAATTCCGGACCACGCCGCGAATTCCACCTGACTTTGACAATGGGAATACGACTTTGTTTGAGTTGTTTGACCTCACGGTCCATAATTTCAGCGGGTTCTTCAACGAAGTGAAGCTTGTCGTCAACTCGAATCTCATCGAGTGGAATGATAAGTGTCTCATTAGATAGACACTTCTTCAAATTTGAAATGTGAAAAGTGGGATGCACACTGCTGAGCTCGGCTGGCAGCTACAATCGATATGCCACTGGACCAATCCTCTCGAGGATCTCGAATGGTCCAATGTATCTGGGATTTAACTTCCTTCGTTTGCAAAATCGAATTACGCCTTTCCAAGGCGATACCTTGAGTAGTACTCGGTCCCCAACCTGGAACTCGAGTGGTTTGCGTCTCCCGTCAGCATAACTTTTCTGACGATCACGCGCGGCTTTGAGCTTGTTTTGAATCTCGAAGATTTTCTCGGTTGTTTCGTGAATGATTTCCGGACCCGTGAGTTGGCTATCCCCAACTTCGGTCCAACAGATAGGTGACCGGCACTTACGACCATACAGTGCCTCGAATGGTGCAGCCTTGATGCTAGAGTGATAACTGTTGTTGTATGAGAACTCGCACAACGGTAGATGTTGTTCCCAGTTTACACCGAAGTCAACTACACAGGCACGTAGCATGTCTTCAAGTGTTTGAATTGTTCGTTCACTTTGGCCGTCAGTTTGAGGATGGTATGCGGTACTCATGTCAAGACGGGTACCCAATGACTTTTGAAGTGATTGCCAAAAGTGAGATGTGAAACGACTGTCCCTGACAGAGATAATCGAGATTGGAACGCCGTGTCGAGAAACGATTTCCTTGATGTAAATTCGTGTGAGGCGTTCCATTTTGTCGGTTTCCTTGATTGCCAGGAAATGAGCGGATTTTGTGAGACGATCAACGATCACCCAAATGGTATCGCAACCGCTCGATGACTTGGGTAGCTTGGTTATGAAATCCATGGCAATTTGTTCCCATTTCCATTCAGGAATGTCGGGCTGTTGAAGTAAACCAGAAGGTTTTTGATATTCGGCTTTGACTTTCGAGCAAGTAAGACACTTGCTGACATACGTGGCGATTTCGGCTTTCATGTTCGGCCACCAATAGAAATCCTTGATGTCGTGATACATTTTATCGGATCCCGAATGAATAGAATATTTTGACTTGTGGGCTTCATCCATCACCAAGTCTCGCAGGTTCCCAAAATTAGGCAACCAGATTCGGTTTGAGAAATACCTAATCCCGTTAGGTTTGATTTCGAATTGTTTGTCCATGCCTCGCAAGGTTTCGTTTTTGATGTTATTAGGTTTCAAGGCTTCGAGTTGAGCAGTGAGAATCTGAATGTTCAGATCGTTATGAATTGTCATGCTGAGAGCTCGGACTCGAAGTGGTTTCGATCGTTCCTTTCGATTGAGGGCATCGGCAACGACATTTGCCTTCCCTGGATGGTATTTGATTTCGCAGTCGTAATCGGTAAGCAACTCGACCCAGCGACGTTGCCTCATGTTAAGATCCTTTTGATCGAATATGTGTTGGAGACTTTTGTGGTCGGTGAAGATTGTGCACTTAGTGCCGTAAAGATAATGTCTCCAGATTTTGAGAGCAAAAACGACTGCTCCAAGTTCCAGGTCATGCGTAGTGTAGTTCTTTTCGTGGATTTTGAGTTGTCGTGAGGCGTAAGCAATGACCTTGTCTCGTTGCATCAGCACGCAACCGAGACCTTGATGGGAAGCATCGCAGTATACCACGAAGTCATCGGTGCCTTCGGGTAGGGATAAGATTGGAGCACTGCAAAGCTTTTGTTTCAGAAGTTGAAATGCTGACTCTTGTTTTTCCGCCCAGTCGAACTTTTTGTCTTTCTGAGTCAGTGTCGTGAGTGGTAAGGCTATTTTTGAGAAATTCTCGATGAATCGTCGATAGTACCCGGCCAGTCCTAAAAACTGCCGTACTTCGGTTGGAGTTGTTGGCGATTGCCAATTTTTGATAGCCTTGATTTTGGAAGGGTCGACATGGATTCCCTGACTATCGATAACGTGTCCAAGGAATTGAACGGTTTGTATCCAGAACCCACACTTAGAAAATTTAGCATACAGCTCTTCGTGTCTAAGTAGCTCTAGGATGGTTTTGAGATGATGTGCGTGTTCTTGTTCGCTTCGCGAGTATATGAGGATGTCGTCAATGAAGACAATGACGAACTTGTCGAGATAAGGCTTGCACACCCGATTCATAAGGTCCATGAATACAGCCGATGCATTGGTTAGACCGAATGGCATCACCTGAAATTCGTAATGCCCATAACGGGTTCTGAAGGCGGTTTTCGGAATATCGGCATCGCGACACGCAATTGATGATAACCTGACCGAAGATCAATCTTTGAATAAAAACTCGACCCTTGGAGTTGATCGAACAGGTCATCGATTCGAGGAAGTGGATAACGGTTCTTGACGGTCAATTTGTTTAACTCTCGATAGTCGATGCACATTCTGAAAGAACTGTCTTTCTTTTTGACGAATAGGACCGGAGCACCCCAAGGTGAGGAACTCGGCCTAATGAATCCCCTTTCCAGTAGTTCTTGTAATTGGGTGGACAACTCCTGAAGTTCGGATGGAGCTAAACGGTATGGTGATCGGGCCACAGGTGCAGCACCTGGCACAAGATCGATTGAGAACTCAACCTGTCTTGGTGGTGGTAGACCAGGCAGTTCTTCGGGAAAGACTTCTGGAAAGTCTCGAACGATTGGTACATCCTCAAGTCGCTTCTCCTCCGACTTTTTCTCCAGGATGTGTGCGAGGATTGCTGGGTAACCCTTTCTCAGAAATTTTCGGGTTTTCAAACAAGAGATGATGTTTAGTCTCATCCCACCGGTCTCCCCCTGTATGACCAAAGTTCTACCGGTGGCGAGAGGGATTCGAACGACCTTGTCGTAGCAGACGATTTCAGCGCGGTGTTTGGACAACCAGTCCATACCAATGATAACGTCGAAACTTCCTATTTCAACAGGCATAAGATCGATTGAGAAGGTTTCGTCGGCTAGGGTTAAAGTGCAATTAGGTATCACACTATCGGTTTCTATGAGTTTACCATTTGCAAGTTCTACGGTGTACTTAACATCTAAGGCAATAGGGGTGATGTCAAGTAGTGGATAAAACTCATCAGAAATAAAGCTTCTATCAGCACCAGTATCAAACAGAACAGAAGCAGTTAAGTTGTTGAGGAGGAACATACCTGTGACCACATTCGGGTCCTGACGGGCATCTCGGGAGTTGAGAACGAATGCTCTTCCCTTGGCATTGTTGTTGTTGCCCTTGTCCTTTCGTTTGGGACATGCATCCCTAAAATGCCCAATCTCTCCGCATCTATAGCAGGATTTGGGTTGTTGGGTTTTGTTGTTGGAGGTGTTGTTTTTGGATTTGGGGGCTCGCCAGTCTTTGGTCAAATGCCCGTACCTCCTGCAGTTGTTGCAGGGAGTACTGCATGGACCGTCATGGTGGTAGTTACACTTGGAACAGTATGGCCTATCTCCAATGTAGCTACGTTTGGTTTCAGTATTGGTGTTGTAAACTTGAGTGGTGTTGGTTTTCTTGTTTGGTTGGTTTTGGTGTTCAGAGGGTTTTCGCTTGTTGTTGGAGGAGGTATTGGGTGTCTCTCGGCTGACAACCAGCGCCATGAGCTCATGTGCTAGCCGGATAGCACTTTCAGTAGTGGTTGGCTTAGATGAAGCGACGTTCCCCTGAATGCTCTCAGGAAGGCCGCGGATATATCTTTTGATGCTCTTCTCCTCCGGATCAACTAAACCCGGGCATAACAACGCAAACTGCTAGAATTTGGTGGTATACCCAGCAATGTCAGTTCCCTGCACCGTCAAATGCCAGAACTCTTCCTCTAAACGGTGCAGTTCTTCTTCGGGACAGTACTTCTCCCTCAACTTCTTCTTCAGCTCGGCCCAAGGTAGCTGATTAGCTATCTCAAGACCTACGGAGTTGGCGTGGGTATTCCACCACGTGAGTGCACCTTCTTGAAAGGTGTATGCAGCGAACTTGACTTTTTTATCCTCCGCACAGTTGCAGAGGTTGAAAACAGATTTCATCCGTTCTATCCAACGGATCAGCCCAATGGCACCTTCCGTGCCCTTGAAGTATAGTGGTTTGCAGCTCAGAAAATCCTTGTAAGAACAAGGCTTGATGACAGGGGTATTATTGGGAGCTTCACCAGTATTTCGGGAGTTTCGAGGCGAGTCCCGAGCAGCCAAGGCATCGGCCACAGCTCGAGAAACGATAGCATTGATTTCGGCATCACTGTAACTTTTCTTCTTGGGCGGCATGATTCTTCAAGAAAGAAAGAAACAAAAGGTACATAAGAAATTGTACCAGAATGAAAATTACAATAGATGCATATATGTAAAAGCGGTAACATACAACATCACAAAGTAAAATCAATAATATAGAATAATCGAGGGGAATTGTCAATTGATATTACGAGTTCAAAAGATGATGGACAATTCCAAATTACGAGTTCCAAAAGTTACAGGATTAGATGTTTTACAAAAGTACCAGGAATTGTTACATCCGGTCTAAATTACATAGGTCATACGAAAGCATAATATAGTACAGATTTCAGCCTAAGCTAATTCTGACGTAGATTGAGTTGTGGCAGCAGTGCAGTGAGATGGTTCACAGACTCTGCAAGTCTGTTGGCAGTTCGGAGGGCGTCCTCGGTTTCCCTTAGACGTGTCTCGCACTGATGTAGCCTTGATTGTAGGACAGAGATTTCATTTCGGTTGCCAATCACTTGGTTGTGGATAACCTCCATGGTTTCGACTGTTTCTTCCACTTGATTTTGAAGAGTGTTCATGGTGTTAACAGTGTGTTCGTGATCTTCAGAGACTTGCTCGATTCGTTCCATAGCCGTGAGTCTCCAGTTTTCGCGAGTTTCTTGGAGTTCGACATCCATAGAATCAAGTCGTTGTTCGTGGTGATGTACCCTAGCGGCTAAGTCCGGTAGAGTGGGGTGAGTTGGATATGGGCTAGCCCGAGGCGACCTGGTGTCCCTCCTAGCTACCCTTGAGGTTTGTGATTCGTACGGATAAGAGCGTGACGAGTTGGAGTTGGGTGGTGTGTTTGCCATTCTGAGACAAAGCGTTAGAAAGAATGAGGCCTATATTCATATAATACATATATAATATAGCCTAAGATTGTAACGAGGTCTATCTATGTATATATATAAATATCACATAATAGCCTAGGGTGTCTATCACAGACATGTTTGAGTCTCGGTTCTCTCGAGGTCAGAGTCAACTAGTGTATTCCTGTTCAACATGATCGTTTCAGACCTTACATCATCTTTCCTTAATTGTACATAGTTGATCAGGCTATGTTAAATTAAAGTCGTATGCTGTAATTCCTGAACCAGTCATGCATAATGAGGAAATACTGCCTAACGGTCATAGTCTAGGCCCACTAAATGCAACCTAGTTCACTATAACCTTAGGCTCTGATACCAATCTGTAACACCCCCAAATTTATTGTTTAGCGGAAGCACGTTTTGGGTGTTACGAATCAATAATCACAGCACAAAGATATATAATGAACGACCACTATATGCGTCGTTTTAACTTGTATTGATAAAAACGAAGTTTACATCAAAAATATAGTTACATTAGCTCGGTTGAAATTGAGAGATTTAAGTACATAATTAATTTATACAAAATATAATAATGCAGCTAAATCTCTGATTGTTGCATGATGACTCGAGCTAATTGATCCTTACTTGATGCAGTCCAACCTACTGCTGGTCACCTGTGATACATGCTAAAATGGGTCAGCGAAACGCTGGTGAGCTCACAGGTTTGTATGTCAACACATATTTGTATGAACCGCAAGATTTAATAATTGAATTTAAAATGCAATTAAGCAAAATAAAAGTTATACAGCCATGAGCACATAGTCTGAGCTTAACTTGAGTTGTCAGGCCCAATTAAGGAAACCTAACTTGAAATGCCTCCTACGAGTGCCTAATCCACACTCCTCTTCCCAAATGCTAATACGTCCGTTTGACCGGTTAGTGCGTGCTAACCCGGACGAGGATTGTCAATCCTATATGATATCATATACTAACATTCACGCTACTACGTATTACCAGACTATGCTATGGAGGGCTTTAAATTGATTAGCTTGAAACTCATGTAGTATTTGATTTGATTTGTACTTGCGTTCAACTTGTAAAACAAAACGAGCAATAATATCACACCCCTGATTGAAAAGCATTAAAATAGGGGCTATGAGACTCACATGAGCCTTGATTGTTTATCGAATAACTTGAACTGATTAGCTGTGAATTGATGTCCGAAGACTTGTAACCTGAGTGCGTTCAATACTCGCGATGGTTATTAATTGAATAGGTATCTTAAAAGACTACCTTTGTAATTGTTTATTTATCTATGATGTCCAAATTACCCCAATTTGGTTGATTGACTTGTCCAAATTACTACGATTTGGTTGATTGAATTGTATGTTTGAAAACGTGTACGGCCCGTTGGTGATTGTTTGTAATAATAATCTCGATATTATTATTTTGATTTTTGAAGTGTTGTACAAATTTGACGCTTGGTGAGAAATGTGCTTACGGAATCTAAGTACGGGGGTCCGGGGGCAGCGCCCCTGGTTAGCGGGGTTCCAGGGGTGGCAACATCTGGCGGGGTCCAAGGGGCTGGCCCCTGGCTGGGGTCGAGATGCCAGGTCAGCTCGAAAAATTTTTATTTCTATTAAATTGCTTTGGTGAAAAACGCATCTGGACTTGAATTTGGGCGAAATCAGGCGATAAAATTTTGGTCTCGACACTTGGTAAAAAGTTGTAAATATTCTGTTTTTGGCGACACTAAGATAGTGTCGCTACGGGCTTAGGCGACACTTAGTAAGTGTCGCTATATTTCTGATTTTTGATAGTTGGGCGACACTTGAGTAGTGTCGCTACGGCGACACTTATGAATTTTGGCGTCACTAAGGGAGTGTCGCTAAGTTAAATATGGTTAAGTAATTCAGCGACACTTAAGTAGTGTCGCTATATAGGCGACACTTAGGCATAGCGACACTTGGCTAGTGTCGCTACTACTGTTTTTGGCACACTAGCGACACTTCCAACTGTTCGCCGGATTTTGAGCCGAAAACGTGTTTTCCGGCGACCACTGGTTCCAAAACTTTTACCCAACCCTTATATGGACATTTTGGACAATTATAAACCATAAACATGTAAAAATAATCAAAAACGGAGAGTTTCGGGTTTTTGTCGGAAACTTACGCGGTGTCGAATCGAAAATCCGAAAAGATGGAGTTGTAGATCGTTGCGTGGTGGTCGTTAATCTCTATAAATCTTGAAGATTTGATGTCGTTTGATGCTAGTTTTTGGCGATTTTAATGGGGTGGAGGTTTTGTAAATTAGAGAGAAAAGAAATAGAGAGAGAGATGAAAGAAGATGGTGATGTTGATTATGGGAGGGAGATGGGGTAATCCCCCATTTTGGGCAAGAGGGGGCCGGCCCACATGGGCCCCACCCATGTGTGGTTGGCTCCAAACTTTGTTTCCGTGTATTCGCGCTCCGTGCGGTGTTCGTTTTCCCGACGATCAAAATTTAAATTATTATTAGTTAACTTCAAATATACGTTTTGAAATATAAATAATTATCCAAAATTTTGGTTGAAGTATTTTATAAAATACCTTGTGTTTACGTTATAAAATATAACTTCTTTTTGTTTTGTCGGTTGGTCGAATTTTTGTAGAGTTCGGTAACGTTTTAAACAGAACGCATGTGTTTATTATTTTATCGACATAATATAAAGTAGTTATTTGTGAAATTAAATTATTCCACATAATTAATAATTGCATCACCAACGTCCGTATTTAATTGAATCGAAATGCATTCGATTTGAAACTTGTACGATTTAAACAAACCGCATAATTGTGTAGATATATATTCAACAATATATATATTAATTGATACATTAATTAGCCTAATACAGAACTAATTACATGTATTAATACTTGATTAGGCACTAAATTCTATTCCTAAATTGACGGGTGTCACAGAATACCCTAATCGTCCACTCAGTAGTCTAATGTCACTGAGTCTTCTGTTTATCTGAATACACAACAGAACAACACAAGTTAGTAACTTGTCTCAACTGTATATAACATAATCCAATATCACACTTATATTACAAGTACTATCAACTTAAACAAGTACTTAACTTATGATACTGCATCATTCAAGAAACTGCATATTATTTACATCTCCATAATAAGTTCCTAACTTAGGTCTCATTAATCATCAATATATATTATTATCATCTTCTAATATGGATGTATCAAGGTTACAACATATTACAATACAATTAACCTTGAAATCAACAAATAAGAATAAGATGTTGGACAAACCAACAAACCCGCCGGCTGGGGTCTAGGACCCGCCGGCTTCAGGTCACCATCCGCCGGCTCATACTACCTAGCCGCCGGGTACATTACCAAATGTGGTAACAGAACAAAGCTACGTTTTAAAGTCCAGAGAAGCCGCCTGTTCGGGTTTATAACCGCCGGGTTCTCACTTGGTCACACTACCCGCCGGCTAAGAAATGAAGCCGTCGGGTTCTACCTTCGTCCCAGCAAACCTGCGACTGACTAAAAACCCCAAATCCGAAGGTTTAACAACAAATCACTAAACTCATGTTTCCCACAACTTCTAACAACAATAACTAACAACAGCAACTACTTATAACGTCTTGTATCATCATATATCACCAATTTCATCAATTAGATCATAATAAGTTTATGAACATCAATTTAAATTCAAACTAACAAATTGAGACTTACAAGGATCCGATGATGATGATGAAACTAAAATCAAGATCACAGCTCCACCATTTGATTTCAATCTTTGTTTAGTTCATAGGTTTTCTAGGTTTTCTGTGAGTTTTTAGGTTTCAAAGAAAGGAAAATAACTTTCCTAAAGAGGAAAGTGAAATAAATAGTCGGCCCAACTTTTAACCGACTCCGTATTCACTTAAAATTAGTCCCCTTCCTAACCCATTGTCTAGAACCCGAAAACTATTTGCCAGAACAAACATTTTATTTCACCGACAACTTTATTAATTTACAACAATTAATAATTTATTTATCACAATGGAATATTTGACTCCTATTCCAATTATTTCAACTAATTCTGACGATATTATTTCCAAACACATTAAATAATAATTTAAAATCAGGAAATAATATAAAACGACTAATCCCGCTTTGCGGATGTTACAAATCTCTCCCCCTTAAAGAGATTTCGTCCTCGAAATCTGATCAAACTAAAATAACTTAGATTTTAGCATACACTACTCCCTTTGAGCACTTATGACACACAATCACACAACAACAACTACAACAACAACAATAATAACAACAAGTGAAACCTAAAGTCACTTACCGGGTCTGCGCAACCAGAAATTAGCAATGTGTTAAAATCTTTGACCCCTCACAACTACTTATCACTTTTAGCAACAAAACAACAGCAACAACAACAGTGGTTTTAAAACCACACTACTCGTATCAACCCTGAATATTCACATTCAGTTCATGGCTAATGACCAGACGAATAGTCACATATCACCTTAACAAACAAAGTAGAGGTCAAACTCAGTAGGTAAAACCACAATCAACAAGTACTTTGCTATATCAGCATACGTACCACCATGTCATATTACCTACATTCAACCAACCTCTACAATGCCTTATTTCAACTAGCAATTTTTTTTATAACACAACTTTATTCTTCTATCCTGTCATCGAGTATATAGCAACTTACAAGATTTCACATACTCATGTAATAATGGAAATATAATCATCATTTCCATAATTTCAACTATTACCTTAATAATATATATCACCTATTATAAACCATATATATCATATACACTTTACACACCTTTCTCAATTAATGGCACAAATTTCCAATTTCTCAAATTTAACCATTAATTTTATATCATCACATTCACCTCAATATGATTATATCAATTTATTTCTCTACCATAGGCTATTTAGACTATCATAGTCTTTATTAAGCCTTTAACATCACAATTCACATTTATACCAATGGTTAATAAAAATCATTACAAATTTCAACTATCGGTTTATATCATAAACCAATAAGCACATAACCATACCAATAGGTAATGGAATTTACTACTTATCAAATAATGATTAAACAATCATATGACAACAACTATTATGCACATACAGGGTACGTGCAAATCAACTGGGCACATATAAACACATGTAATCAACTATTAACATTGTTCATCTCAACAATGTTTCACATACTGTTCAATTCACATAATAAAACTAGTTCAATTAATTAATCAACAACTTGTTTAATTAATAACAGACTCAAATGTGAGAACTTATTGCTTATAAGCGATCTACAACTCACACCACTAGTCAATATTTCAACAAGCACCAAACACTTCACGATTAATCCAAAATCGTGTCTCAACTCAATTCAAGTCACTTAGCAATTCCATATGAATCGCTTCACTACTAACTTATTAACCCCTGAGAATTCATATTTGAAACGCCCCGAAAACAAAACCATTTTTTTTTCGGTTTATGACACTCTCAATAATGTCTCATGACTACCCCATGTAACATCCTGTTTCTGGGCCTGGAAATAAATTGTATTTTAATAAGTGTGATTGGTTTATTTAAGAATAAACAAGTAAAAGAGCTTCAGTTTTTATTGTGATTAATGAAATATTGTTTGTTTTAAATAAACAAAGTTGACGGTAAAATAAAAGTATGTTGACTTACGGGTATTTTCTGGTTCCAGACAATAGGCTAAGAAGGGGTATAATATTCCATAAATAAAAAATGAGGGGCGGTGGATGACCGACTCATTTCCTTTTCTTGCACCTAACTTCTTTGCTCTCTAAAATCCTCTCAAACTCTCACTATATTGCAATCAAAATTTAAGAGAAACAAATTGAGATTCAAGCTTGATTGTATCAGATTATTACCATCATCATCTTTCTTGTGTATCATCTTTGTAAGTGTTCTTAGAGCTTTTGTTAATTGTTGAATAAATTAAGTGATTAAATGATTATGTGAAATTGAAGCTAGGAATTGGTACTAACATGGTTATAGGATGATAATATGCTATATACTTACTGATTTATGAAGATTTGATGATAGAATTAGTTGTGTTCTTCATGTTTGAGTTAGTAGTTAGGGTTTGATGAATTTGTGGTTAGATGATGATGATGCATGCATGAAATAGATGTTAGATAGCTTGTTTGTAGTTAATATATGTTTGTAGTTGAAGTTTGTTGTTGATTTCTTGGGAAATTTCGAGTTGTAAACTGATTTGGTGATAAATTTAGGTTAGGGTTCGTATTTTGAGTTCAGGTCTGGCTTTGCTGTAAATCGCTCGAACGCGATCCCGGTGGCCTCGGCCGGATCGCGTTCCACAGTTATAATTTGATGTCGAGTCGTTTTGTTCTGATGAACGCGATCCTGAACCTCTATTCCGGATCGCGTTGCTCTTTGTATTTTGAATCAAATTGGTTTTGTTCCTGTGAACGCGATCCCGTCTCATTTCCTGGATCGCGTTGCCTAGTGTAATCTCGCAACAGAATGTTTTTATAAAGAGGAACGCGATCCAGCCACATTTTCCCGGATCGCGTTTGCATGAATTATTTTGAAGGATTTTGTAAATTTTGAAAATGCATAAGTGTTTAGAAGATAGTGTAATTAGTGGCACTTTATGCTTAGAAATATATGTTTTGAATGATGATTATAATGTGGATAATATTATGATTAATATAAGGATTCGTGATAAGTGTTAAACCGTTACTGACTTGATGTTGTTGTTGTTTCCAGATAAGCGGACGGCCACTCAGTAAAATAAGACCTCTGAGTTGGCGATCAGACGTAAATATTTTGGTGAGTGGAATTGTAGTCCTCGGTTTCACCCAGTTATAACAGGTTCGGTTACAACGGGTAACCAGGATAGTTTATATTAATAGGTTGTTGTTATTGGTCGTACTGGTACCAGTCTTGTCTGTTTTGTTTATGTTGCTGATTATATGAGTTATTGTGTGATTGTTGTTGAATGGTTGATCAGTTGTGAACAGTTGTGAATTGTTGCTTGTTGTTGTGTGTTTTTGCATTGTGAATGCAACGTGGTTGTTTTCAGAGGTCAACTGCTGTCTGAGTTGGGTTTGGGTACTACTGTGTAGTTGTCAAGGTTTCTTTGAGACACATAGTTGAAAACAAGCCTAGTCAGTGAAGGTAGTACTCAAGCTATCGGTTGATTACTGGGATTGGCTTGGCGCCCAGTAGTCGTGGTTTCTGGGTTGGATGGATACCAGGAACCGCCGGTCCTCTTGACGTTATGTGCTTATGTGTTCTATTTGTTGTTGTTGCCTAGTTGTAAGACTTGTTATGAGTGGGTTGAATCGTCGGTTACGGTTCCATTCACTTAGCGTGAGCTAATCCCCTCGTTGTTTAAATGTTTTGCAGATTGTGGTTAGTTGATGTAGATGTTCGGGTTGTTGATGTTGATGTTGAATGGAAGTTTGACTAAAGCTTGGCGCAACTCTGATCTTTTGTAGATGTCTTTTGGAAATATTTTATATAAGGCCCGTTTTGTGTTAATATGGGTTGTAACTAATATGGTTGTAAATGCTAAACTAATGTTGTTATATGTTGTAGTAGTTAAACTGGGAAGCTTTGTAAGTCAGTAAATGTTTTGTTTTGGGGACTTGCGCTTCCGATTTTCGAAATATAATATATAAATGATATATTTTGGTTCACGTAAGGACCGGGCCTTACAAGTTGGTATCAGAGCATAGGTTTGGGTGAATTGGGCATTTGCGAATGTTCAATCCCAAATCTATTTGGTGTTAGTCAAACTTTTCGGTTAGTGGGATTAGCTTTTGGTTGGGGATTGGTTAGTATAGATGATACTAACGATTAACAAGTTGCAAGTTGTGTTTTGGTTGTGAGTACAGGAATGGCAGATGATGAGAACCCGGATCCCAACAATGTTACTAGAACGGAGCTTTCACCTCCAGAAAATAATAATGTTAATCAGGGTGGTACTTCCAATGTGAATCATGATGAAGCTAGTCAAGAGGATTATGTGTCGCATATGGAGGATGAGGTTATAAGACTTAGAAAGATAGAACAGTTGTATTTGGAGTTACAATCTAGAGTAGCTCAGCAAGCATATCAGTCTCCTCCTCCACCTCAGCAGAATAGGTTGTGTTCATTTAAGACTTTTAAAGCGTGTGGACCTAAAGACTTTGAGGGAGGTAATGATCCGATGGTGACATTGAACTGGTTAAGGGACACTGAGAGGAAATTTGAGGTGTGTCAGTGTGAAGATGAGTTAAGAGTTAAGTATGCGGTGCAGTTATTGAAAGGTCAAGCGATGAACTGGTGGGATTCTGCGACTGCACAAATGACACCTGAGCAGAGATCTAGAATTACTTGGGCTGAGTTTCATAGAGAGATTAGTAAGCAATTCTGCTCTGAGTTTGATATGCTTAGACTTAGGCAGGAGTTTCTGGATTTGGAGTTTTCTGAGAAAATGACAATGGATGAGCTTATCAATCAATTCACCGATAAGTTAAGATTTGTTTAGCAATGGGTTCCGGACGAGAGGACTAGGATTACCCATTTCGTTAAGACTTTACCACCACAGTACCGTACATCAGTGAGGTTGGCACGTTCTTTGACGGAGGCTTTTGAGTTAGCTAGGTCGGTGCATAGTGACAATCAAGCATGGGAGAAGTCGGGTAAGAATAAGTCGGTGCAACTTTCTAAGAGTGGTACTACTGGAAGTAAGAGTCAGAATCGAAGGATTGAGTTTAGCGAGGGCTCGGTGGGTAGTGATCCAAACCTTTGGTGTAATGCTTGTAGGTCGAGACATTCGGGTCCATGTACTCCTCAAACATTAAGGTGCATTAAGTGTGGAGCATTTGGGCATGGTAGTAGAGAGTGTACCTTTCCTCAGTCTGTGTGTTGGAACTGCAAGAAAGAAGGTCATCGGGCAGGGCAATGTCCGGAATATGTTAGGCAAGGTTTGGGTTTAGCTGGAAGTTCGGGTTCTGGTTCGGGTTCTGCATCATCGATTGGGCAAAAGAGAAAGTTGGCGCCTGCTCGAGCTTTTCAAATGACAGTGGGGGATCAAGTGACTGTGGGAGAATTGCTCGAAGTGAATAACAAAGGTAGATTCTATATTGACTTTGATGTAATATAGTTATAGTATTGTATGCCTATGTGTGATTGTAGTGTTTGGTATATTTATGTGTGTGGAGTGGATTTCGGGGACGAAATCCTCTAAGGGGGGAAGATTTGTAACATCCTGTTTCTGGGTCTGGAAATAAATTGTATTTTAATAAGTGTGATTGGTTTATTTAAGAATAAACAAGTAAAAGAGCTTCAGTTTTTATTGTGATTAATGAAATATTGTTTGTTTTAAATAAACAAAGTTGACGGTAAAATAAAAGTATGTTGACTTACGGGTATTTTCTGGTTCCAGACAATAGGCTAAGAAGGGGTATAATATTCCATAAATAAAAAATGAGGGGCGGTGGATGACCGACTCATTTCCTTTTCTTGCACCTAACTTCTTTGCTCTCTAAAATCCTCTCAAACTCTCACTATATTGCAATCAAAATTTAAGAGAAACAAATTGAGATTCAAGCTTGATTGTATCAGATTATCACCATCATCATCTTTCTTGTGTATCATCTTTGTAAGTGTTCTTAGAGCTTTTGTTAATTGTTGAATAAATTAAGTGATTAAATGATTATGTGAAATTGAAGCTAGGAATTGGTACTAACATGGTTATAGGATGATAATATGCTATATACTTACTGATTTATGAAGATTTGATGATAGAATTAGTTGTGTTCTTCATGTTTGAGTTAGTAGTTAGGGTTTGATGAATTTGTGGTTAGATGATGATGATGCATGCATGAAATAGATGTTAGATAGCTTGTTTGTAGTTAATATATGTTTGTAGTTGAAGTTTGTTGTTGATTTCTTGGGAAATTTCGAGTTGTAAACTGATTTGGTGATAAATTTGGGTTAGGGTTCGTATTTTGAGTTCAGGTCTGGCTTTGCTGTAAATCGCTCGAACGCGATCCCGGTGGCCTCGGCCGGATCGCGTTCCACAGTTATAATTTGATGTCGAGTCGTTTTGTTCTGATGAACGCGATCCTGAACCTCTATTCCGGATCGCGTTGCTCTTTGTATTTTGAATCAAATTGGTTTTGTTCCTGTGAACGCGATCCCGTCTCATTTCCTGGATCGCGTTGCCTAGTGTAATCTCGCAACAGAATGTTTTTATAAAGAGGAACGCGATCCAGCCACATTTTCCCGGATCGTGTTTGCATGAATTATTTTGAAGGATTTTGTAAATTTTGAAAATGCATAAGTGTTTAGAAGATAGTGTAATTAGTGGCACTTTATGCTTAGAAATATATGTTTTGAATGATGATTATAATGTGGATAATATTATGATTAATATAAGGATTCGTGATAAGTGTTAAACCGTTACTGACTTGATGTTGTTGTTGTTTCCAGATAAGCGGACGGCCACTCAGTAAAATAAGACCTCTGAGTTGGCGATCAAACGTAAATATTTTGGTGAGTGGAATTGTAGTCCTCGGTTTCACCCAGTTGTAACAGGTTCGGTTACAACGGGTAACCAGGATAGTTTATATTAATAGGTTGTTGTTATTGGTCGTACTGGTACCAGTCTTGTCTGTTTTGTTTATGTTGCTGATTATATGAGTTATTGTGTGATTGTTGTTGAATGGTTGATCAGTTGTGAACAGTTGTGAATTGTTGCTTGTTGTTGTGTGTTTTTGCATTGTGAATGCAACGTGGTTGTTTTCAGAGGTCAACTGCTGTCTGAGTTGGGTTTGGGTACTACTGTTTAGTTGTCAAGGTTTCTTTGAGACACATAGTTGAAAACAAGCCTAGTCAGTGAAGGTAGTACTCAAGCTATCGGTTGATTACTGGGATTGGCTTGGCGCCCAGTAGTCGTGGTTTCTGGGTTGGATGGATACCAGGAACCGCCGGTCCTCTTGACGTTATGTGCTTATGTGTTCTATTTGTTGTTGTTGCCTAGTTGTAAGACTTGTTATGAGTGGGTTGAATCGTCGGTTACGGTTCCATTCACTTAGCGTGAGCTAATCCCCTCGTTGTTTAAATGTTTTGCAGATTGTGGTTAGTTGATGTAGATGTTCGGGTTGTTGATGTTGATGTTGACTGGAAGTTTGACTAAAGCTTGGCGCAACTCTGATCTTTTGTAGATGTCTTTTGGAAATATTTATATAAGGCCCGTTTTGTGTTAATATGGGTTGTAACTAATATGGTTGTAAATGCTAAACTAATGTTGTTATATGTTGTAGTAGTTAAACTGGGAAGCTTTGTAAGTCGGTAAATGTTTTGTTTTGGGGACTTGCGCTTCCGATTTTCGAAATATAATATATAAATGATATATTTTGGTTCACGTAAGGACCGGGCCTTACACCCCATATGTATAATTTAATCTTAATAGTTTTTCCTAGTTAAAATAAGCTTTTTAAGACCTAAAATGTCATTTTTCACTGTCAAACGCGATCCGGGAAAATGGGCGGGATCGCGTTCATGTGTTAAAAACCTTCTGTGACAATTTTTGCCTTGCGAACGCATCCGGCTCAAGTTGTCAGGATCGCGTTCCTTAGTGCAATCCAGAAGTCAGCAAAAGTCAACTTTTTAACCAACTTCAAACGCGCATAACTTTTTACTCGTGCATCCGTTTGACCTGAAATTTTGCGTGCACCTTCATATGACCAAAACGAAGACTTCCCTTTTTGCACTTTTTCAAATTTCACAATGACACGGGATTTTGGCGTATGACTCTTTTTAACCCAAAAATGACCATTTTGTGAGCATACCAAGTCTCAAACCATGAAGGCTGAGACATGGAGCTTTTGACCACACCTCATATACATTAAAACAAAGTTGTAAGATGCTTCACCACACCCTTAACTCTTCTCTAACTTGTTTTAGAACGTAAGTGCTTTTAATGACCCATATCGACCCTTTTTGACCCGCTGACCCACAAAGACTGTTTTGACCTATTGACTAGCCAATCACAACCCATAATTGACTAATGGAATAGTTGACTACATGTCAACACTCCATTTCAAATGAACACACATTTGACCATTGATTCACTCTATTTTTATAAAACCAATCCATAAACACTAATTTAATTCAAACACTTACATTAAAGCTTCAAAACCATAATTTACATCATATTCAAGTATTCGTGACTTTGAAAGTCAAACCACATCAAAATTTCATATGTCATGGCTCACCATGACTATCTTTTAAAACATGTCTTAAAAGGGCGATTATTACACAAGCTAGATCAAACGATACTTCAAGAGAAGAAAACTTGCCATACTCTAATATCATGCAATCCACGCTATCCCCTTAAACCGCCTTCCCCTTTTCTTGTCCACTTCCACCTAAAACATAAAACACTTAAACAATAAGCACTTTTGCTTAGTGAGCATATAAGCAAATTAACCAATTAATACATAACATGGCTACATAAACACTATGCTAGTGGAACTAGCAACTCTACATCATAAACTTCATAAGCTTCATATCACTAACTTATGATTGTACCCACCTCTAGCTCGGAAGCTATCCGGTAACATGTACAATCAATTCATATCACTATAATCATATGCAAATAATACAAATAATTTCTACTTGATTGTACCCACCTCTAGCTCGGAAGCTATCCGGTAACATGTACAATCAATTCATATCATAACACTTCACAAGTAACAATTTAAACAAATAAAGCACAATTAACTTCACATGGTTGTATGATCCTCTTACTCGGGAGTAATCTGGAAACACATACAACCACTTACTTGATTAATCCTTATACTACTCACCTTTTCTCTTGAATGTTGAAATACAAGTATGATCACAATGATTTATCCAACTCTTTAGCACCTATCATAACACATAATCACATATAACATGTTTAGAACACATATTTCATCACTTTAAACTACTAACCATATGTAATTACTCCCCCACTTTGATTAGTTTAACTAATTTCTTACTAATTAACCAAAATTATGTTCTTAACTCTTTATAATCACTACTAGCTTCATTTACATATTCACTTACTAACAACAATTCTAACAATTTCTAACTCTAATTTCGTATTAAAACCCACTAATTTACAAAACCCCATGAACTAGGTTAAAACAAATGGAGAATTCATACTTACAAAGGTAGAAGATGATAGAGAAGATAATTATTGAAGATTTCTAGCTTGAATCATGGATTAGAGATGAGTTTAGAGAATGGAATTAAAGGTTCTGTGTTCTTCTCTTCTTCACGTACAAACTCAGGAATGTTGGAGAATAACCAGGAACAACACACGCTAGTATCCATATTATACCTTATTTCTTTTATTTTACAGTCTGGAACTGAGAAACGGTCTTACGTTTTTCACTATATCTTAATATTTACACAATATTACTTCATTATAAAATTATATCCGAGTACGAAATTAAATTCCTGATAAAATTGGGGTGTTACAACTCTCCCCCACTTAAACTGTTCGTGTCTTCACGAACATTCCTAAACACACGTTAATATCATAATCAATCTTAAAAATACTTAAACACACACAACAACATAAATGCTAGAAATTCAACGGCGTTAGAGTCACATAAATGTAAGCAGGTATAGGATTTAAGGATAAAGGTACCTGACGTCACATTTGATGACTCTTTCACTTCTCCCTCAGTTATCTGATAAACACGAACTTTAGGTTTTGGAACAGTCATAGCTACCTTCTCTTCCATTTTCTTACGCCTATCTCTTGCCCGATCAGGGCAATCAGCCTGAAGATGATCATCTTTGAAACAATAATAACACAAACGAAGAAGACTTGGGCAATTTGATACCATATGCCCCGGTCTTCCACACTTAAAACATTTGCACTCCCCTGTATGCTTCCTACCACATTTCTCACATGGGGGTATCTCTCTTGGTTGAGTTTGGGAACTAACTTGTTGTAATGGTTGTGGTTGTGGAATGATTTCCTCAAAACGTGTTTTCTTAGACACAACATATGGTGAAGTGATGTGTTCTACTTTTCTCTTACTCACTGATTCAGCAACTCTAGCTTGTAAATCCTTTTCACGCACTAATGCTCTATTCAAGATCTTAGCAATGGTATTATAAACAAGTGGGTCAATAGTTTCACGAATTTCAAGGTTAAGATGACGATAAAAATGGTCGGTCAACAACTTAGGATTAGAGGTATACTCAGGACATAACCTAGCTTTCTCATGGAATGCCTTAGAATACTCAGTAACTGACTTACTTCCATGCTCAATCGTTAAAAACTCTCCCTTTAACTTCTCTAACTCTGCAGGTGGTGAAAATTCCTCTCTAAATATCTCTTTAAACTTATTCCAGGTAAACCTCGAAGCTATCTCAGGACCATACGTCTCTAACTGTGAATTCCACCACTCATGAGCATTTTTCTTAAGTTGATGAGCTGCAAATATCACTTTGGACTCATCCGGACACTTACACAACAAAAAGGTTTCCTCAAGTTCACTAATCCAACGATTACTAATAACTGGGTTTAACTCTCCACTAAACTCGGGCGGGTTACACGTAGCAAAACTCTTATATTCAAACTTCTCTTTCTCTTTATTCGTCTCGACATGAGTTGAGGAAGTACTAATATTTCTTAAAGGAGCTATATGTTGTCTTTCAAACTCACTAAACCTCTCAGTCAACATGTTTTCCATCCTAGTAATCATCGTTGGGATAAAGGCTTCTAAGGATTGTCCAACTATCCTCTTTATCATTACTTCTTCCTCATGAGTCAAATTTCGGTTCTCCTCTTGCAGGGAAGAACGTTCACTGGTATTCTTATTAGCATCCATCTAACACAAAATCAATAACTCAATTAGTACTTTCAACCTCCACATAATATAAACAACAATTTAAACTGCATACACAATTTATCAAAACAATTCTCTCTGCATAATGTTTAAGTGCTATGAATCACCCATGTGCAATAGTAGAATATTAATTTCGTTGGCCAGACGAAATCATATTAGACTTACCACACACTTCTATTCATTACCCTTAAACACAGTCAGTCATAACAACAAATCTTATAATCATATGGAAACATAATCATGCATTCATAAAAGTTTAAGACTACGCAATCCTAAAGTGGATTACATAATTCTCTTAAACTATCGCTCTGATACCAACTTGAAACGCCCCGAAAACAGAACCATTTTTTTTTTCGGTTTATGACACTCTCAATAATGTCCCATGACTACCTCATATGTATAATTTAGGGTGTGTTTGATAGGTACTGAATTGAACTATTCAGAGCTGAATGGTGTGTCGTTCAGCATTCAGCACGTTTGTTTCCATATAAATTGCACCTCTGAATTGAACCATCTTACATGAATCTCTTCTGAATCGGTCAGCACCAACAACCATTCTGAATGATGGGGCTTTTCGTTCAGCAGCCGAATTTCCACATATGCCCTTGAATACCCATTAACCTTTTTCTTCTTCCTCAAATCAAGGTTTCGTTTTTAAAACATTCTCCCAATTAAATCTACTTGACACTTTGACAGAATTAATTGAACGATCCCCTGTCACGATTCAAACAATATGAAATTTCACTTGATAAGTGGAGAAAGTCTTCGAATTCATCACAATCGCTATTGCACGTGCTCTGCTATTCTTTGTATTGTATTCACTTTTCAATAAACCTCCTACCATTACCCACCTGGTGAAATTAAATATTGAAATTGAATGGTAACGAAAATGATTAACGGAGCACTCATCAATTAATGTTAATTTATGTACTCCGTATCGTAAATTTGTAATCGATTTTGTATTGCATAGAGCCATAGAGGCCACAAGGCACAAGCGGTGCAACTAAACTAATTGGATGTTGATGAAAATTGTTTTTATTATACTAATAATGGTTTTTAAGTTTTACAGTAATTATTATAGGATAAATTGTTAATTTATATTTATTTATATTTATATTTATATATTTAATTTCATTGTTTGTATTTTTGTTTTCGATAAGCCGACGAAGTTAGAGAATGGTTGTAACTAACGATCATAATTTTCTCCGTATTAATAGTGTATAAGGTTAAACTGGTAATTTTCTATCGTTCAGATTGTCAATTCAGAAGACGTATCGAACAATATTCTTTCATTCAGAATTGTTATCATTTAGAGTCTTTGAATCATTCAGGCCTATGAATTGTTCAGCGCTGAATCGTTCAGTTTTATCAAACGCAGCCTTAATCTTAATAGTTTTTCCTAGTTAAAATAAGCTTTTTAAGACCTAAAATGTCATTTTTCACTGTCAAACGCGATCCGGGAAAATGGGCGGGATCGCGTTCATGTGTTAAAAACCTTCTGTGACAATTTTTGCCTTGCGAACGCGATCCGGCTCAAGTTGTCAGGATCACATTCCTTAGTGCAATCCAGAAGTCAGCAAAAGTCAACTTTTTAACCAACTTCAAACGCGCATAACTTTTTACTCGTGCATCTGTTTGACCTGAAATTTTGTGTGCACCTTCATATGACCAAAACGAAGACTTCCCTTTTTGCACTTTTTCAAATTTCACAATGACACGGGATTTTGGCGTATGACTCTTTTTGACCCAAAAACGACCATTTTGTGAGCATACCAAGTCTCAAACCATGAAGGCTGAGACATGGAGCTTTTGACCACACATCATATACATTAAAACAAAGTTGTAAGATGCTTCACCACACCCTTAACTCTTCTCTAACTTGTTTTAGAACGTAAGTGCTTTTAATGACCCATATCGACCCTTTTTGACCCGTTGACCCACAAAGACTGTTTTGACCTATTGACTAGCCAATCACAACCCATAATTGACTAATGGAATAGTTGACTACATGTCAACACTCCATTTCAAATGAACACACATTTGACCATTGATTCACTCTATTTTTATAAAACCAATCCATAAACACTAATTTAATTCAAACACTTACATTAAAGCTTCAAAACCATAATTTACATCATATTCAAGTATTCGTGACTTTGAAAGTCAAACCACATCAAAATTTCATATGTCATGGCTCACCATGACTATCTTTTAAAACATGTCTTAAAAGGGCGATTATTACACAAGCTAGATCAAACGATACTTCAAGAGAAGAAAACTTGCCATACTCTAATATCATGCAATCCACGCTATCCCCTTAAACCGCCTTCCCCTTTTCTTGTCCACTTCCACCTAAAACATAAAACACTTAAACAATAAGCACTTTTGCTTAGTGAGCATATAAGCAAATTAACCAATTAATACATAACATGGCTACATAAACACTATGCTAGTGAAACTAGCAACTCTACATCATAAACTTCATAAGCTTCATATCACTAACTTATGATTGTACCCACCTCTAGCTCGGAAGCTATCCGGTAACATGTACAATCAATTCATATCACTATAATCATATGCAAATAATACAAATAATCTCTACTTGATTGTACCCACCTCTAGCTCGGAAGCTATCCGGTAACATGTACAATCAATTCATATCATAACACTTCACAAGTAACAATTTAAACAAATAAAGCACAATTAACTTCACATGGTTGTATGATCCTCTTACTCGGGAGTAATCTGGAAACACATACAACCACTTACTTGATTAATCCTTATACTACTCACCTTTTCTCTTGAATGTTGAAATACAAGTATGATCACAATGATTTATCCAACTCTTTAGCACCTATCATAACACATAATCACATATAACATGTTTAGAACACATATTTCATCACTTTAAACTACTAACCATATGTAATTACTCCCCCACTTTGATTAGTTTAACTAATTTCTTACTAATTAACCAAAATTATGTTCTTAACTCTTTATAATCACTACTAGCTTCATTAACATATTCACTTACTAACAACAATTCTAACAATTTCTAACTCTAATTTCGTATTAAAACCCACTAATTTACAAAACCCCATGAACTAGGTTAAAACAAATGGAAAATTCATACTTACAAAGGTAGAAGATGATAGAGAAGATAATTATTGAAGATTTCTAGCTTGAATCATGGATTCGAGATGAGTTTAGAGAATGGAATTAAAGGTTCTGTGTTCTTCTCTTCTTCACGTACAAACTCAGGAATGTTGGAGAATAACCAGGAACAACACACGCTAGTATCCATATTATACCTTATTTCTTTTATTTTACAGTCTGGAACTGAGAAACGGTCTTACGTTTTTCACTATATCTTAATATTTACACAATATTACTTCATTATAAAATTATATCCGAGTACGAAATTAAATTCCTGATAAAATTGGGGTGTTACAATATCACAATTCCCTTGTTAATAAGTTACATCTTTTATTCACATTACTCGCATGTTAATCAACTTAACACAATTACCTAAGGTTTTATAACATTTGATACATCTTTTTAACTCATTTGAGTCCTACACATCCCAATTAACATCATTAACTCATTTGGGAGTTTAATCATAGTTCAAACAAACACTACTAGAGTTCACACATATTCAACTCTTTCGACACAGTTGACTATTTGTCAACTTTAACTTAATCATTTTATCAACAAATGACCTTGCCCACTTTTCTCAAATTAGACTCACAACTAAATCAATCATATTCCAATGATTTCACATCATACACTAGACTCTTTATTCACATTCGACTTTCAAAGTCAACTTACCACAACATTAACATATTACCACTATGTTTAACCTCCAACATAGATTTTTTTTTCATAGCTACTTTCAACAACAATGACCCATTCAACCAATAATGGAACCACAACACTATAACTCTAGTCAATTACCAATCACTGACAAACTAAGAACTCATTACAACATCATATGAGTTATTTACTCATGTCATTTATCATATATATCTAACATCTGGTGTAACAACCGCCAAATTAGGGCTAGTAATTAGCGCCTAATTCTCTGTAAATACATGTAATTAGTTCTGTGTTAGGCTAATTAATGTAACAAAATATATATTTGTGAATATATACGAATACGCGATTGGATTTGATCGTGCACAATTTTTAAATCGAATGTAATTCGATTCGGTAAATACGGACGTTGGTGAAACATTTTAAATATAAACACGAGCCATTATTTAAAAACATTATGACATTCGGAATAGCCTTTTAATAATACTCTCAAATTGTCCCATTTCGTACAATTAAAACTACGCGACTCAAAAACAAAATACGTAAATTTATGTAAAGATTTGACGAAATAATATAATTAAATTATTTAACAAAGAATTGTATTTTTAGATTAAGAATTACGCAAAAAGATAAATATTTAACGCTTAAACGACGGAGAAAACGAACACCGCGCGGAGGCGTGGGCTGAAAAGTGGAGGATAAACCTCCACCTTCTTCCCTTTTTCCCCCATTTCCCACTTCACCTCTCTCTCTCTTCTCTTTTTCTCTCAAATCACCAAACCACCACCATCACTAAAAATCACCAAATAACACCAGAAAACGTCCACGAAATATATAGCCCGTTTGGAGAAGAGTGACCACGACAACACGATCTACCTTCCTATCTTTTCGGATTTCTCATCCGACATTTTGTAAGTTTCCGACAAAACCCGACATCTCTCGATTCTTAATGTTTTTACGTTTTAATTGTTTATAATAGCTTGTAATGTCCATTGGAGGGTTGGGTAAAAGAATCGGACCAAACGGAAACCCGAAAACATGTTTTTGGCTCGAAATCCGTCGATCAGACCGTTCTGCGAGCTGAGGTATGTTCTTCCTGCGAACAGAGCCGAGCAGCGAATCGAGCCGAGCAGCGAATCGAACCGAGCAGCGAATCGAACCGGGCTGCAAATTGAACCGAGCTGCGAACCGAGCCGAGCTGAACGAGCCGAACTGACCTGGCCTGCGAACTGAGTTTCGACTCAACGATTCGACATTCGCGTAACGAAAACTACACTTTTTACGACGATGATTAACATACAAAAATACATACTTTTACTAAACGTAAAACAAGACGAAAAATAATAACACTTATGGATTATTATTACAATCCGTCACCAACGGGCCAACCATATTTTCTAAGAACAAACGATAACGAACCAACATTGGACATAACGAGTTGTGTAGACAACTAGCATAGATGGTCTTGCGGGACATCTACTTACTTAACTTTACATGTTTAGGCATTTAAAGGTTACGGGTTCGGAGAACCACATACGGGATTTCATCCGCCTTACTTACTCGATTTCACATACTGACTTGCTAGACTCAGGTGAGTCTTACGGCCCCACTTTTACTGTTTTTCTTATTGGGGGAGATACATGCTACTGATTTTCCTTGAACACAAGTACTAAAACTGCTTACTATACCAAACGGAATTGCATGAGTTATTTACTATCTACTGAAGTCTCTCCATCATATATCGTTAGTTATGTACTTAAGCGCAAACACTAGTTAATGGATCCATTAGGGAAATGACCCTCCCCGCCCGGGGTAGTAGCGCTACCACGAACCGTTATGTATAAACGGGCGACTATTATTCGTCACTTATGCTTGCTCAATTACGAGCATGTCACGGGAGCAAATTATTACTTAAGGGTTAAGCTTCGATTATGAGCCTCATGGCAACGGTATAACTTATGTACTTTACATTTGCTAGATTTTCAAATACTTGATTTACGCCTACGGGCACTACTGATGAAATCTTGTGTTCAAAAACTGATATTATTTACAAACCTGTGAGATTCACCAACATTCGTGTTGACCCTTTTAGCATGTATTCTCAGGTACCCAGACGGAGTAGGATTTTCTCCAGGCATAGCTAGAGTTGCATGATTTCACTAAACTGCATTAACGGAGATTCTCAGCATTACCTTTTGTACATGTTGATTATGTAATAGAATCTCCCGCTATATGCGTGGACTCTAGGGGACTACATTTTGTATACGAAAACATTAAGTTTTCAAACACTTACTTTATATGAAATCGTTTTACAACGTCTCATTTAGAGGTCGTTTACTGTATATCTTGTGCTTTGTATATTGATTAGTAACACCCAAGCATGCTTCCGCAAATCATTAAATTTGGAGGTGTTACATCTGGTAATTATTACAAGTTTTAGATTTAACCAAATCATAAACTTCAACTCAGTGTTTTCACTATTATTAATGACTTAATCATCATATCGAGTCATTAACATAACTTGGCTTAATACAAGCCATCCACACACTAGTAATCTGTTAGGATATTATATGACTCACTAATAGGAAATCCACTCCCATTAGTCACACAACCACATTTCAACAGATTCAAATAATTGCAAGTACCATACACACTTGCAAGTTTCTATTACTACTTATAAAATTTCCACTAATTAACTTTTACCATGCAACCAACAGTTAATTAGTTTAACACCATTCCATATTTTATTTCTCTTAATCACATTCAATTTCTTTGATACCTGGTAACCTCAACAAGTTCATGTGACACAGCATAATGTAACAACGGTGATCAGGCGTTGCTTATTATGTTCTTCACACTTCCTTCTCAGGCTATTTCATATTATTATTCCACCATGTGATTTATTTCACTTAAACATATATCACGCTATGTTCTGGTTTCCAACACTACTAGAACATAGAACTTTTAATAATAGATACATACTTACTATGTCTTTATTACTTGCATAATCAACTTTACATATGCAATTTATTTCACATGTACATCTCACACATACATATAACATCCTTGAGTATGTATTCATTATTACACAATCTCTTTACAACATCTGACCCAGATCAGTATTTCAACTTGTTTGAAACTTTAAACACATGATAACCTACTATCATAGTTTCAGCACATTACACTTTGTCAAATATTAATGACACGATAATATCACGTGTAATTTCCAAACACGTATACTTAACATCAACAATCAGTACAAAGTACAACATCAAGTACTAAGTACTTTATCAACATTTCGGGCAATTCCCAGCACGTTTTTAATAGTAATCAACTTACTTGCTAATACAGCCATCCATGGCCGATTTATTTAAATTATCAACTTAACATGAGTAAGTAATTTTCCATACACAATAAACATCTTTACAAGGCATTTCTACTTGCCTCTAATCAACTAACACTTAGCCACACATTAATAACATATAAGATTTCATCATTTCTTATGTTATTAATTCAACTTTTATATATCATTTACTGGTTCATATTTCTTTGACTATTTAAGTCACACACAACTAGTTTCACTATTGGTGTCCTACCATAATCTTAAAACACCAATTTCTCATTAAAATCATCATATTAGTACCACCTTCAACAAGTATTTAACATTGGCTTTTCACAACCTTATCAACACCTATAAAGGTTTATCAATCACCTTTATTTTCTTACTACATTATTATATCACTTTTAATATATAGATCATAATTCAACCAACAATTATGATCACTGTCACACATAAACATCTAGTCACTTTTATCACTTTATAGCATAGTTATTATCAAGTTTATCACTTATCACATTCAACTTCAACTTGGCCTAATCAAGGCACACCTTACAACAACTATACACTTTTCATTTAGACAACAATATGACTCCAGCCTATTAATTGAGATATAACAACATCTCATTAATTTCAATATAGAGAGTCACATCCATTCAGTTTATCACATAGCAACAAATTTTCTAGCAGGGTTTCATAATCACACCTTGCATTTATCAACTAATAATCATACAACTGATTATATTTTTCTATTTCAACATTGTAGACACATTTAAGTTTAACTATATCACTATTAACAACTTATTCAGCACTGTGTCTACACAACTTAACACCTTTTCAATAATTTCAAGTTCAACCCGAACTACCCAGTTTATTACATAACATATGATAAGCATCAATTGACTCAAAACTGGGGAATCATATCAGTCTGACTCAACTTACTTTACTATTAGTCAACATCATCATAGCAAAGTAAACTATTCAAACCGAATTGAATTCAACAAGATTGTCGAGAATTACCTGATGCACTTTAGGCCTGCAACAATTGAGGAATCAATGAAAATACTAGTCGGTTCCTCACTGATGTATCGCAAAAAGTCACGTTTTTACATGCATTAATTGCCCCATATTTATCTCTTTTCTAACAAATACATCTTAAAATCATAATTATTCATTAACTTTTGTTAGGAAGGTGTAAACTTGTCGGTCTTTTGAAAATCAAGCAAAAAGGGCAGAAAACTGACCTAAATAGGCACTATTCTGAGCCCAACCCTAATTCTACTGTAAACTTCGTACCAGAACCTCATAATAGTCTTATTTTGTAGCTATGAAGATTACGAGAACGTGGATATAAGGATTGCTCAGAACGGATCAAGGACGAGAAAGTTATGCAAGTTACAGCGCAGCCGAAAGCTACAAAACGTATTCTGAACACGCCCGGGTCCCACACATCCAATTTCTACCAAATTGGCATCATTAGAAGCGTAACGGAATTACGAAGCCGTAGGCGAAAGAATCAAGTCAATCGGACGCGAAACGAAGAAGATACGGCCTCCCGAAGATGCGAGAAAAGTCGGAAAAATCACACGGCCTAGCACACGGCCACCACCAAGCCGTGTACGGCCTTGATGTGACCGTGTACGGCCTATACATAGCCGTGTACGGCCTGTATAGGGCCATGTACGGCCTACTTTGGTCTCACACGGCCTCTTCCTTGCTTCTTTGGCTTGTACGTGTGCTTGTGGACTTGTACTCTTGGATCCAAGGCTTGCCTATAAATAGAAGACCTCATTCACCTCATTTCACACACCATTCTTCATAGAACTTTCTCACTTTCTCTCTCACACACATTCTCTCTCTAGCACTACTCTTAGGAGTTAGAGGAGAATTAGATTAGGTTAGCTTCTCTCTCTAGTTTCTCTCTCTAGAGAACTAGAGAGATGTAGGCACGGTTCGAGTGGGGAAGATAGCTGTAGCTTGGGAATTTTATTGTATTGAAGTTTTCAAGATTCTAGCTTGTACTACTCAGTGTTACGCTGCTTAAATACTGGTTATTACTTATTCCTTTACTTACGGTTATTATGTTTTGTTTGCATGATATCTTTGTTTGTGTTGCGAATATTGCCATGCTATTTACGTAGTTTAATACTGTGATTGTTGAAATGTAGATATTAGGATTATGGATGATATTTAATTCAGTGGGATAAACATTATGAAATAACGGAAGTAACGTTATACGACTTTCATTTGTATAGCGCCGGAATCATCACGAATGTGTGTAGTACGGAACGTGGAAGCTATGAAAGTCGTGGGCACAATCCGTTATGGAATAATGTCCCCAGTATTATGATTGGTGATTGTTTTGTTGTGTATCTGGTTGAGTTTTACATGAATTTAGACTTAATAAAGTGTCCACCCTTTCCAGTCTTTCACGTGACTATTGCCTTAGGATAGGATCTGATCAACCCTAATACTACGTAGATATAGTTATCTCATATTACAGTATGAAGCTATGAATATTCCGTAAAACGGCACAGTACTTCGTATAACGTTTAAACACGTAGGAAAAGCTAAGGAACTGCCGTAGGATTATTTCATCGTGGAATACCTAGAAGTCACCCTTTTAGAATATGGGTCTAGGAACAATAAAGTTGTGGAAATGCTCGCTGCACCGTACACCGTTAGTACACCAAGGTTCAAATACAGCTGTGGAAATGCTCGCTGCACCGTACACCGTTAGTACACCAAGGTTAACATACAGCTGTGGAACTACTTTAACGTACAGTACACCGTTAGTATGCCTTGAGTCTGGAACACTGTGGATATGCCAAATGCACTGTACACCGTGAGTATACCTTGAGTCTGGAACACTGTGGATATGCCAAATGCACTGTACACCGTGAGTATTCCTAGGGATGAACGCCTGATAGCAAAGGAGGGTCTAATTCATGACGGAGTTAATTATGCTTAAACCAGTAATAAATGAGTTTTGAAAAGAAAGCAAGTATTCGGCTGTAATACAAGATGCTTAAACCGCTTAACTCAACATAACCGACAGCTCAACATATACAGCATACAATTAGTACTTACCTAGATAAACTCAGATAGATTTAGGTGTTAAGAAAGGTCAGATAGAAAATTGCAGTTTGTTACCTTATGCCTACACCCAGGATATATCATCCGTAGAGGTCACTTAGTCTTACAAGGCAAGTGAGGGGGGTTTGAACAACCTGTTTCTGATCAGCATCAGGATAACCTAGGACTCAGTGACATATGCTTTTAGGCTTTTAGACTAAAACGTAGGGTCCTAGTGTTTACACCGACTGTCCATCTGATGATTTGCCCAAGGTAGTCTCCAATCATCTGTCTAATGAATATCATCCAGAAACCCTAATTATCGAAGTTTCAGCAATCACGCTCTACCTGTTGCCTACTCTCTGTTTAATTTACTTGTTTTATTTAGTAGTAGCTTAGATAACCAACCAAAACCTACCTACTTTTATCAACCCATCATATCAGAAAGCTCATTTACGGTAAGTCCCTTTTGGTTCCATTCGCTCCGATTTTAAGAACGACACTCGAGTTATACTTACTGCTTACTCCCCAAAAGTAGGTAGTACTTATAGTTTGAGCCCCAGCTCATATAAATTTAAAACCTAACACGTTCACACGTTGTTGCGTCGTTGCCTGCAGGACCGCCGTGCCAGCCCCCCTTGGAAAACGACCGCGGCTGTGTCAGCACTCTGACGGCGCAACAGGTTTTTGGCGCCGCTGCCGGGAATCGGTTGAGCGTAGTGAACTTTAAGATTACCGTAGAAAGTTGACTTTTAGGAGACCCTTCCTTAAGATTTTCATTACTTAGGAAGTTTTTTGCTTTAGTAGTTAATTAAAATACAAAAAAAAAAAAAAATAATAAAAAAATAAAAAAAAATTAGAAAACCATAAAAACCCTAATTCTCCTTCCAATCTTATTTCTCCTATGGATGAGATAACGATCATGGACGATGCGGAATTCTTTGTGTCTTCCCACAAAGAGGTCTGTGTTAACCAGGAAGTTGAGATTGACGAATATTCATCCTTAGACCTAGGTTTTGATATATCTCAGCAGAAGATTCCACCTTCTGTCACTGTTGAATTAAGTGGTCAACCCACACTTGACCCTGAGATTTTATCAATCTTATCTAGATATCCACATTACCTTAGACCTGCCACCCTACCAGAAGACGTTCCTTTCGGTATTGAAGTTTTCTTCTATCCACCAATACCTTGGATGGATTTAAATGAGCAACTTCATTGCTTAGATGAATACTTCAGGTATGATCTTCCAGATATATTGCGAGCCTACCCCACTACTCTTTTCCAAAGTGAAGAAGTGGATGAGCGTCTCCAGTGTCCGGAGGATCCTGAACTAGAACCACCAACCTTGCCCAACACTGAACCAAGTAACAACCCACCAGAATCAAGTAATGAACATCACTTAGAAAACTTTCACAAGCCCAGTAGGAGAATAGATATATGTGCTAATTTTCTTAGAAACCTTAAGATATCAGATTTCCCTTTTTCAACTGAGCAGAGGAAGACCTTTGTAGTGATTGATAGGATAATAACATGTCTACGTGCTAATTACAATCAAAAAGACGAGTTATCACTGAAATCAGAGTTAGACCTACTAATGGATCTAATAGCTAGCACCGAGTATCCATCTGTTTCACAGATTAAGATTAATCGTTATGTTGCTGCCCTGATTGACGAGCTCGAATTTTGGATTGAAAGAGCCCCTATCACTTATACTTTGATTCCATGCGTTAAACTGTTCTTTGTTGATCCTGCCACTTATCTGATTAATGAACTGAGATCAATTTTTCCTGATTCTACTGAGGAAGCCATGGATTCTGCTTTCTTTCAAAAGAGAAAAGAAATCCATGTTAAGCTTACTCAGTTGTTACTAACATCTAAATTCCCTTTTACTGAGCAACAAAGGATTTACATCAGAAAGATTTCACGAGTAGTTCACTCTACTTCTGGAAACCCTGATTCAGAAGAAGAAAAGGAATTTCAGCATGTTATCGGAGAATTGCTCTTTGATCTATGTTTTATAGACACAGGATTCAGGGATGGTATTTCGAATCCGAGAAAGGTAAGACGAGCATTTAACCAATTCATTGATGCGTTACTAGCATTAGGTCAAGAAGAAAAAGAATTCTTACGAGAATTTGAGCGTTATTATATAAATCCCGCTGACCTAATTCATAGTATCATTAAAGCGCTTCAAGGTACGTTCGTTCTTCGCCACACTTTCTCGCATGTTTCAGGATTATCTGAAAGTGCCGTCACAAGCACTGACAGATAAATGGTGATGGTCTAATGTAAATAAGGTTTGAATATTTCGTTAATTAGGACAAAAAATAATTTTAATTAGATTTTCTTTTAATTTACTTTTATAAAAACAAAGAAAAACGCTCTTTAAAGTTTAAACGCGTAAGTTTTTAAACGAATTTTCGCGAACGGTCCAAACGTTTCAGAAATTTGACAAAGTTTTAATTTAAATTTTGAAAAATTTTATTTGGATTGGTTTTGAATTTTAAAGAACACAAAAAGATTTAATAAACGTATTTAAAAACGAAAATGTTTTCGCACGCGAATTAATGTTACGTTTTTAATATACGAATTTAAATACGAAAGTTTCGTGCGTATTTTGGTTGATTTTCATAAAAAAATATTTTAACTTTAAAAAACCCAAGTATACGTTTCGTTTCGTTCGCATTTAAGTTGAAATTGCATTTTAAAAATGCAATTTAAAAATACATAAAGCAAAGGAAGCTTCCACCACTTTTTACAAAAAGTAAAAAGCAACTTCTTCTTCCTCCTTCTCCTTTCAAAACCGTCACCCACCTTCACCATATCCATTTCTCCATTTTTTCATCATTTTTCTTCAAATCAAGCTTCAAATCTTCCATATCTTCATCTCTTTTGCATCTAGAACATCTTTACATCAAGGTTGAGGTATGATTCTAACCTAAAATCATCATTTTGAATATTTTTATAAAGTTAGGGTTTATGCTTAGATCTTGAGTTTTGATCATCAAGTTCCATGCTTTTTGCTTGCAAAGTGCTATATGCTTGATTGTTAACATGTTTGCGGAAGTAATTTGAGGTTTCCATGGCTAGATTTGATGTTTTGATTTTGAATGTTGACTTTTTGTTAGGGTTTTAGCTATTTTGACTTTCTTGAATGATTATTTGCTTATGATTGACTTTTCGGTGATTAATTTGCGCTTAAAATGATTAGTTTACATGAGTAATTGATTATTAAAGATTAGAGGATTAACTTGATTGCATGCTTATGAATTAAAGTAAGGCTTTTTATACAAAACTATTTAAAAACCATTTCTTTAATTAAAATCATTATCTTTTAAAATGGTATTTATTTTAAACTTTGTATAATTTGCTTCATGAAAATGCAATTAAATATATTTGGAGTAGCACTACTTTAATTAATAAAGTTAGTGAGATTTCGAATTAATTATCCTCTAATTAAAAGTCTTATGCTTAAACAAAATGATGGATGGTAAATAAAATCGCTTTGCTTGCTTGTTTTAATCATAGTAAGGTAATTATATGATTTATAATCATGATGTTTGCTTGATTATTCGATTACTTAGCATGTTTAGAAATATTCATCTTTAAGTAATCTTAGAAAAATAGGAAAGCTGCGGTTTTGTTTATTTGGATAAATTGCGGATTGATGATTGCGGTTTTTAGGGTATTCATAAAAATAATAATGGGATAATTGCAAAATCTAAAGCCTACATTTCGAATTTTTTCTGAAAATTTGAAATAAATATTATATTGTCCAATTATTGTTATATGATTTGTTTCCTTGTTTTTCTTAAACAGATGGACCCGATTCCACCTACTCTAGCTTATTTGGCCAAAACTACACAAGAAAAGACTTTGATTCGGAAATGGCTAAAGAGGACATTTGGAAGTAATCGGTACATAGTTTGGGAAGACATGGGGAAACTTGGAATCGAGGACAGGTTGAGGAATTTGATAGGATATGAGGTTCAGGAACATAAGTTCGACTCGTGGATCCAGCTTTTTAGCATTCGTGAGCCCATATACCCCGAGGTTGTCACTGAGTTTCTGATGACATTTGAGCTTAACCCAGAGTTAGGGATTGGAGATGACAAGAAGATATCATTCAGATACCGAGGGAAGAGCCAGAGTGTTTCTATTTCAGGCTTAGCTAGACATTTGGGATTATATTCAGCGGATCAGATTAGCTCAGATTGGTTCTTACATAGTCATCAGACGATTCCTCATCATCCCGAGAGGAGCCATAGAGTCATTTGGAGTGAGCTGACGGGCACACATTATACTTGTGGTGCCAAGTCCTCGGCCTTGATTCTACCTCAGCTACGTCTCCTACACAAGCTGATTGTTACATCTATTATGGGAAAGAAGGAGACCGGGCCGATAAATGGGGATGAGTTGTATATTATTGATGCTATCATGAGCCGCCAGAATATCAATGTGGCTTGCATTATTGCTGAGAGGATGGCGAAGGAGAAGAACTTGGACCTGACGAAGCATGTGTTTATGGGAGCTTTCATCACCAGATTGTTGAGAGGGTTGCGACTCTTGAAAAAGAGTCATGAGGCCGAGTATAGAGTGTCTTCCACTTCATTACCATGTGACTTGGACTACTGCAAGCAGATCCATTTGATCACTGAGGGTTCTGAGAGACAGTGTTACTGGAAGGACACTGATGAGCTTATCCCTGGATGTTTCATGACCAAGAAGAGGGTCAGAGAGGAGGATGTTGAGACTCCGGTTGTTGATAGAGTAGATAGAGTACCGGCTGTGCCTAGGAGTACCAGGACACCAGTCAGGGATGCTGGGGTTGGGACATCAGGTCCCCGAGCTCAGATACGACATACAGATCCAGTCACTCCCTTGACCCAGTACTTCATATTGCACGCGTTGGCTGCCAACAACGCGCATCAGGCACTTATAGCTAGGGCTTTAGGTATTCCAGCTCCCGAGCCGCTCTTGTACGAGTGTGTGCCACTACCACCAGCTCCACCATCCACTACCATTCCACCATCTACTACCATTCCACCACCTACTACCATACCACCATACACTACCCACATACCACCTACCACTACCATTCCACCCACACAGCAGTCGAGCATTGTTTATCGGTTGATGCTGCATTCCCACATCCTACTATGTCAGCCCGTAGAGCCCGTTCTTCTCAGCAGTCCGCAGGAGGAGAGGCTGTTGGTTCCTACCGGCCAGATGTTGTTCATTTGGGCACTGATCCATTCACCTTATCAGAGTTTCAGGGATTGTTGGCATTAGACCCTATACCTTCTGATCAGCTTCCTACAGAGGAGATACTTAGGCACATCTACAGATCCAAGATGGAGCGAGAGGGGATGACTTTTGAGGATTTCAGACAGTTGGCATTAGATGATCCGATGAAGTTACCTGCTTGCTCCCTTAGAGATGTATTGATGCAGTATAGGCAGGTGAGGTCAGAGGAGCAGAGAGTCTCCAGTGGTCAGCAGTCAGTTGCCGGACCTTCCTCAGTTCCTCCACCTGTTCAGCCTTCTGTTCAGGACTCTGACCAGGGTTCTCCAGCACCCTAGATCTGTGCACCCATATCTACATACTTACTATTTCCTCTATTCCATACTTTTGACTTATTGCGTGGTTGTGGAACTTTACTTTGTTATATTTTTGGAACATGAACTATCAGACACAGTCTGTTTAGTTTCTTTATCTTTTCGTATTTAGTTATCAGTTATTTAGTTTACTTATTATGTTTTATCTCTGTTTTTTTTCTTTTTAGTTAGAACAAGTGAATAGTGTTTGTGCAAATGAGAATTGAGGAAAGGAGATGCCAATCATTCACGAAGAAACTGCTTTCTGCATGGATTCAACCAAGGAATTTCAATCACCTGCAGACCGCCGCTTCTTTCTTAAAACCATCTCCCCGTCTCTATCGTAGGGAAGTTCCTTTCTTTTTGTCATGATTTTCACCATTACCATATATCCAAATATGCCTAAATTCTAAGTGTGGAATTCCATCCCACCAAATTTTTCAAAACACTTAAAAATTGTTCCACTATTTCAAAACCTAAGTGTGGGATTTTTCCCGAAGAAAATCCTACGTCTTAGCAATGAACATTGAGGACAATGTTGTTTTAAGTGTGGGATACACGGTATATATATACTGCAAGTTTATATTTGCCTGTCCAAAGTAATACCTCCGTTTTCATTCAAACTTTTTCAAAATTTTTTCGCAAAACCAACCCAAAAGGTTGAGATTTTTAATCACCAAAACATTCGAAAATCCAACCTCGACGATGTTCGACATCCATTCGGTTGATTTCGAATATTTTCAAAAGATTTTAGTCTTAGAATATTCTTTTAAAGAGATAAACCTTCTGTCAAAATAGATAAATTGCTTTGGAAAGTAAGATAAGGCAAAGATAAGAACGTATCTTAAACTAAAACTGAGAAATCCTCTAGGCATCGCATGACTTGGTGCATATGACCCTTTGATTGTGAGGTACTTGAGCCTTTAATAAGCATTCACTTTTAATGCTTCACTTTCGTTTCTGAGTGTGCGCCGATGCATGTGTCTTTGAATTAGAACTTGCTCCTGAATGCGTTTCGAGACCATACCAATGGGTGCCGTACGCGGTATAGGTGCAATTAGATGATCTTGGCATTTATTAGGATTAACCCATTTCTTTCATATCTTTTCAAGCCAACCCTTCCAACTTTCTTTTTTGATTGTTGATGATCCAATTAGAAAACCCTTTGAGCCTTAGCCTATTTCATTTCCAAACCCTAAAACACTTCCCCATAACACAAACACTTTCCCACCAAACACCATTCCAGCTCGTGAATCTTCATAGATCATAAGTGAGGGCTACTTGAAATATCTTTCTATTGGTGTCTCATCTTCAAACATCTCTCCGTACCTATCAAGAGTTTAAAGAAAGAAATCCAAAGTGAAAATACGGTACGAAAGCGAAGTTATTACTCATCACGAAGATATTATCCGCTAAAGACAGTACGAAAAATTGGTACTTGTCAAAAGAGAAGTCAAAGATGTCTCACTATATGAAGGATCTCCAAGGTCATAAAAATAAGAAAAAGAAAAGAAAAAAAAAAAAAAAAAAAAGACCTTGGAGAGCTCCTAGAAGAAGAAGACTACTCTCCAAAGAAGAAAAATCTATCAGAACTCAAAAGAAACATCAAGAGCAGAGATTATTCATCTAGGAGATGAGTCTACTCTAGAAGTTATCTCAAGTGAAACTTGCTTTGATCTTTGAAAGCTCCGAGTCTGAAGTTCAAAAACCCTAAAACCATTGACCAAACTACCCCTATCCTTACCTACCTTACCCTTACTCACACAACCCACTGAAATGCCTTGGGATAATTAGCATCGTTCTCAAAGGAGTGGTGGAGATTCGATTCTCGACCAAGCCTATGACGATAAGCACTGCATGACTGGCAATGAGCGATTTCGTTTCTATAGATTATAGATAACCCGATACACTTTGAGTGAATTGAGTGACCCACTTGTGAGAATCGCCCAGTCATGTACATCTACGTCTCGAGAGTTGCAAAGCATGCCAAAAAGGGTTGATCAATTTCATGTTTAAGTATAGTTAATTTTTGTTGATGCTTGCTTTCCGAAAAGATTTATCTACTTTGAAGAAAGTGACTTTCTGCAAAAAAATACTCTAAGCATCCAAAATAATTTTTCAAAAAACTATTTTCCAAATGAGGTTTGCTTGAGGACAAGCAAAAGCTTAAGTGTGGGATATTTGATGTATCGCAAAAAGTCACGTTTTTACATGCATTAATTGCCCCATATTTAGCTCTTTTCTAACAAATACATCTTAAAATCATAATTATTCATTAACTTTTGTTAGGAAGGTGTAAACTTGTCGGTCTTTTGAAAATCAAGCAAAAAAGGCAGAAAACTGACCTAAATAGGCACTATTCTGAGCCCAACCCTAATTCTACTATAAACTTCATACCAGAACCTCATAATAGTCTTATTTTGTAGCTATGAAGATTACGAGAACGTGGATATAAGGATTGCTCAGAACGGATCAAGGACGAGAAAGTTATGCAAGTTACAGCGCAGCCGAAAGCTACAAAACGTATTCTGAACACGCCCGGGCCCCACACATCCAATTTCTACCAAATTGGCATCATTAGAAGCGTAACGGAATTACGAAGCCGTAGGCGAAAGAATCAAGTCAATCGGACGCGAAACGAAGAAGATACGGCCTCCCGAAGATGCGAGAAAAGTCGGAAAAATCACACGGCCTAGCACACGGCCACCACCAAGCCGTGTACGGCCTTGATGTGACCATGTACGGCCTATACATAGCCGTGTACGGCCTGTATAGGGCCATGTACGGCCTACTTTGGTCTCACACGGCCTCTTCCTTGCTTCTTTGGCTTGTACGTGTGCTTGTGGACTTGTACTCTTGGATCCAAGGCTTGCCTATAAATAGAAGACCTCATTCACCTCATTTCACACACCATTCTTCATAGAACTTTCTCACTTTCTCTCTCACACACATTCTCTCTCTAGCACTACTCTTAGGAGTTAGAGGAGAATTAGATTAGGTTAGCTTCTCTCTCTAGTTTCTCTCTCTAGAGAACTAGAGAGATGTAGGCACGGTTCGAGTGGGGAAGATAGCTGTAGCTTGGGAATTTTATTGTATTGAAGTTTTCAAGATTCTAGCTTGTACTACTCAGTGTTACGCTGCTTAAATACTGGTTATTACTTATTCCTTTACTTACGGTTATTATGTTTTGTTTGCATGATATCTTTGTTTGTGTTGCGAATATTGCCATGCTATTTACGTAGTTTAATACTGTGATTGTTGAAATGTAGATATTAGGATTATGGATGATATTTAATTCAGTGGGATAAACATTATGAAATAACGGAAGTAACGTTATACGACTTTCATTTGTATAGCGCCGGAATCATCACGAATGTGTGTAGTACGGAACGTGGAAGCTATGAAAGTCGTGGGCACAATCCGTTATGGAATAATGTCCCCAGTATTATGATTGGTGATTGTTTTGTTGTGTATCTGGTTGAGTTTTACATGAATTTAGACTTAATAAAGTGTCCACCCTTTCCAGTCTTTCACGTGACTATTGCCTTAGGATAGGATCTGATCAACCCTAATACTACGTAGATATAGTTATCTCATATTACAGTATGAAGCTATGAATATTCCGTAAAACGGCACAGTACTTCGTATAACGTTTAAACACGTAGGAAAAGCTAAGGAACTGCCGTAGGATTATTTCATCGTGGAATACCTAGAAGTCACCCTTTTAGAATATGGGTCTAGGAACAATAAAGTTGTGGAAATGCTCGCTGCACCGTACACCGTTAGTACACCAAGGTTCAAATACAGCTGTGGAAATGCTCGCTGCACCGTACACCGTTAGTACACCAAGGTTAACATACAGCTGTGGAACTACTTTAACGTACAGTACACCGTTAGTATGCCTTGAGTCTGGAACACTGTGGATATGCCAAATGCACTGTACACCGTGAGTATACCTTGAGTCTGGAACACTGTGGATATGCCAAATGCACTGTACACCGTGAGTATTCCTAGGGATGAACGCCTGATAGCAAAGGAGGGTCTAATTCATGACGGAGTTAATTATGCTTAAACCAGTAATAAATGAGTTTTGAAAAGAAAGCAAGTATTCGGCTGTAATACAAGATGCTTAAACCGCTTAACTCAACATAACCGACAGCTCAACATATACAGCATACAATTAGTACTTACCTAGATAAACTCAGATAGATTTAGGTGTTAAGAAAAGTCAGATAGAAAATTGCAGTTTGTTACCTTATGCCTACACCCAGGATATATCATCCGTAGAGGTCACTTAGTCTTACAAGGCAAGTGAGGGGGGTTTGAACAACCTGTTTCTGATCAGCATCAGGATAACCTAGGACTCAGTGACATATGCTTTTAGGCTTTTAGACTAAAACGTAGGGTCCTAGTGTTTACACCGACTGTCCGTCTGATGATTTGCCCAAGGTAGTCTCCAATCATCTGTCTAATGAATATCATCCAGAAACCCTAATTATCGAAGTTTCAGCAATCACGCTCTACTTGTTGCCTACTCTCTGTTTAATTTACTTGTTTTATTTAGTAGTAGCTTAGATAACCAACCAAAACCTACCTACTTTTATAAACCCATCCTATCAGAAAGCTCATTTACGGTAAGTCCCTTTTGGTTCCATTCGCTCCGATTTTAAGAACGACACTCGAGTTATACTTACTGCTTACTCCCCAAAAGTAGGTAGTACTTATAGTTTGAGCCCCAGCTCATATAAATTTAAAACCTAACACGTTCACACGTTGTTGCGTCGTTGCCTGCAGGACCGCCGTGCCAGCCCCCCTTGGAAAACGACCGCGGCTGTGTCAGCACTCTGACGGCGCAACACTCACGTTCCTCCATCTCTGCAACCAATACAACAATCTTGCATCTTGTTATGGGTTAGTACATATTAAACTAACTCACTTTCCATACAATCACTAATCCCACACTCTGGAATGTTTGACTTGACACAGCCATAGATTTGGGATTGAACACCTTACAATAACCAATTCGTCCAAACCTATGCTCTGATACCAACTTATAACACCCCTCGTTTAACAACCATTTAAATATAATATATCGGAAGCGCATGTCCAACAAACCATTGATAATTTACATTTTTTTACAATTATACAAAATTCAGCTTATTTTAAACCGTAGTTTATCCACATGGGTGTTATATAAAACAAAAGATATCATTGATTTATACAAATCAAATATCAGAGTAACGCCTTCCTGTCAAACATTCCTTTCAGCCCAACTTCTTGCCCGCCCAAATATCTCAATAACCTGCAAGAAGCGTTAATGTGGGGGATTAGCATAAAGCTAAGTGAATGAATAATTAATCAACAGTTCAACTTAGCATAACAACTTTGTGTACAACAACTAACCTGAAACATCCAAGTACACAATACAACAATTCAACAACTCGACTGGGCAACTGATCAACTGGTCAACTATCAAGTGGTCAACCTATTAACTGGTCAACTTATCAACAATGCAACTGTTCAACCATAGCACAACTTAGTAATGAGGATCGGTGGCTCTTGGGATATCATAATACCCGGGGATTTCCCAAGAACACTTATCCAACCATATCCGTATGGCCATAACGGACGAGACCGATAGCTAGTTGTTATCATCAACCAACACAGGAGATGTGTTAAATCTTGAATAACCGACTAGCCCAACCAACCGTACATCTCGTTGACCTCATCATCAACTGATGCCCGAAGGCCCACAATAGCAACTAACAACAGAAGGTCAACTTTTCTTAGTGATCACATATTCATCAAGTCATCAGGTCACACATCAGACTAAGCAACCTAACAACAGTATTATTACTAACAACAGAAATCATCATGGCAACTAAAACAGTAATAATACATTACTCGTTGTAACCAAACTTGTTACAACTAAATTCGACTGAGGATTAAAGATCCACTCACCGAATACCCCAGTCGTCCACTCAGTAGTCTAATGTCACTGAGTCTTCTGTTTATTTGAATACACAACAGAACAACACAAGTTAGTAACTTGTTTCAACTGTATATAACATAATCCAATATCACACTTATATTACAAGTACTATCAACTTAAACAAGTACTTAACTTATGACACTGCATCATTCAAGAAACTGCATATTATTTACATCTCCATAATAAGTTCCTAACTTAGGTCTCATTAATCATCAATATATATTATTATCATCTTCTAATACGGATGTATCAAGGTTACAACATATTACAATACAATTAACCTTGAAATCAACAAATAAGAATAAGATGTTGGACAAACCAACAAACCCGCCGGCTGGGGTCTGGGACCCGCCGGCTTCAGGTCACCATCCGCCGGCTCATACTACTTAGCCGCCGGGTACATTACCAAATGTGGTAACAGAACAAAGCTACGTTTTAAAGTCCAGAGAAGCCGCCGGTTCGGGTTTATAACCGCCGGGTTCTCACTTGGTCACACTACCCACCGGCTAAGAAATGAAGCCGCCGGGTTCTACCTTCGTCCCAGCAAACCTGCGACTGACTAAAAACCCCAAATCTGAAGGTTTAACAACAAATCACTAAACTCATGTTTCCCACAACTTCTAGCAACAATAACTAACAACAGCAACTACTTATAACGTCATGTATCATCATATATCACCAATTTCATCAATTAGATCATAATAAGTTTATGAACATCAATTTAAATTCAAAGTTACAAATTGAGACTTACAAGGGGATGATGATGATGATGAAACTAAAATCAAGATCACAGCTCCACCATTTGATTTCAATCTTTGTTTAGTTCATAGGTTTTCTAGGTTTTCTGTGAGTTTTTAGGTTTCAAAGAAAGGAAAATAACTTTCCTAAAGAGGAAAGTGAAATAAATAGTCGGCCCAACTTTTAACCGACTCCTTATTCACTTAAAATTAGTCCCCTTCCTAACTCATTGTCTAGAACCCGAAAACCATTTGCGATAACAAACATTTTATTTCACCGACAACTTTATTAATTTACAACAATTAATAATTTATTTATCACAATGGAATATTTGACTCCTATTCCAATTATTTCAACTAATTCTGACGATATTATTTCCAAACACATTAAATAATAATTTAAAATCAGGAAATAATATAAAACGACTAATCCCGCTTTGTGGATGTTACAAGTATGGGGTTTCATCCGAAACCCCAAACTCCCAACCCTAAACCCTAACCCCTAAACCCCAAACCCCAAACCCTAAACCCTAAACGCTTTATAAAACTCTAAACCCTAACACTAAACCATGCTAAACCCTAATAATAAACCCTGCTAAACCCTAACTCTAAACCCTAACCCTAAACCCTAAATCAAATGTATAATCAATCACTAACACATGTGTTACTAATATGTAAAACCCACCAAAAAAATGAAAAAAAAAAAAGTTCGTCGGAAGTATGCCTTGATGGACGGCAAATCGAAGAGGATAAAACGCTGAAAAATATGGTGCAATTTTCATGATTTTTCGACTTGTCGTTTGTGAGATATTTAATTTTTAAAAACGTGGATGAGAGAGAAAAAATGGACACATGGCATATTGTGGTTGGTTCCCCCATTCTCACACAAAATAAATGGTCTCAATTGAACTCTTCTCTAATTAACTAATTTATTATTTATTATCCTATAAGAATTCATTTAAAAATTCTCATCCTAAAAGCTTATAACTTTATACGTACTTAATTTAATAATTCATTAGTTATTCTATTAGGGATCATTACATACATTGACGTTTTATATTACTAAAAAACTATAGTTTATAGTTAATCAATTTATATATTGTTATAAGAAAGAAAAAAGGTAGGTAGCTCTGAAATGAGTACCTATCTCGATCCAACTTTACTATTTAACGAAATATTTTGGTCATTAATGGCGATTGAGAAAATAATTCGATATTGTAATTTTTGCACACAAGAAGAACAAGTGATGGTGGACTAGGATCAAACCAACGTTATTCATTGTTATGTAATTAAACTTAAGTGGAAGAAAATAAAATTTAACATTTAAATAAATAAAAGATAGTTCTATTCGATATTCGTGTATATTCACGGGTTTAACATTCAAATAAACGAAGATAGTTCTATTTGACATCCATGTATAGTCAAATGAGTATTACATATTGAAAAAGACAAATTTAAATCTCGATGTGATCTCATCAAAATTTTGTGTGTATACATAGGTTTAACATTCAAATAACAAGAAAATAATTTGATTCGAATATACGGGTTTAACATTCATTTAAGTGAAAGATAGTTTGATTCAAATCCGTGCATGTGTATACACGAGGTTTTTATCGTCTTATGATTGACATATCAATAAACTCATAGTAAATAATTCAAATATATTAAAGCTAAATTATATGTTATAATTGAGGTAGTACACATTCTTCATTTAAAAAAAAAAAATTGGGATAAATAATTCATGTCATAAGATGATTTAACCATGATAGCGTTTTTGGTAAAAAGTTTCTTGAAAATAAGGTTGTGTTAATTTTACCATATATTTTAACAACTCAATAATAGTTTATACGATTTGCAATGATCAATAAATTATATTCTTTTAGTTTATTATGAACATATAATAAGATATATTTAGTTTGTTAACTTTTTTTCTTCTTAATAAAAAAAACTTATTTTATATGTAAAGATATAGCTAATTCTAATAAGAGATAAGAAATAAAACTTATACTATGTAATATGATATAAAAAAACATGGACTTGATGAGTTAAGCATTAGTTGAAACTTGAATGTGTAAAGGGCAAAAACAAAACATCGACAAATATTTTATGCAATATAAAAATTAATGTTATAGAAATGTTTGCATTGAACGCCTGTATTTATACATGAGTTTAAAATCTAGTTAATTAAAATACGGGAAACGAAGGGATGACAACCTGAACTATCATCATATGATGAGTTTTTTTATCTTAAATGTAGCATTGGTTGTAACTATTAATTTAGAAAACTTTTAATTTAATAAAATGTAAGAAGATGAATGGATTTTAAGAGTTACTTAGTGTTTACCATAACTTATAACAGCTTTATTTTCAATCAATAAATGCAAGCAGACTAGGGGATGTTTACCTTTTTTTCCCATTAAGTTCTACATGGATATAGATGGCAGTATGAATATGTAGTGACTATATGCAGTAATCGGTGAATGAATAATATTGTTTACTTTCTTTGCTGAATAAACGACTGAATGATCAAAATGACTATTTTACCCATATACTAAAAAATTATTTGCTTTTTATTTAGTGACAAATATAATTATATAATTTATCAATATATAAGGAAAAAACTATTTTATACTATGTAGTTCATGAATCAAGCGAACAACAAAATTTAAATAACCTCTTTACTAATCTTTTTTTTCCCACAAATTACCACTTCACAACTTGATAAACATCAAAAGAGCAGAACGCTACTTACAATCAAGATCTCAATATGGAGATCAAATGAAAAGGAAAAACAACAAGAACCACACAATTTACAAAGAGAATTGAAAAAAAAAAGATATATAATATATAACACCCCTCATTTATAATCATTTAAATATAGTAAACCGGAAGCGTAAGTCCAAATAGATAGTCATAATTTACTTCATTGTATCAACATATAAAATTCAACCTTTTCAAAACTATAATTTCTTCAACCGAGGTGTTATTTAAAAACATGATGAAACATTATTTTATACGAATCAACTATCAGAGTAGAGCCTCGTAGTCAAACATTCCTTCTAGTCCAACTTCTTGCCCACCCAAATTATATGCAAAACCTGCAAGAAGGGATAATGTGGGAGATTAGCATAACGCTAAGTGAGCAGATAACTAATCAACAGCCTAACTTAGCTCAACAACTTTGTGTACAACACTTAACACTAAACAAGCAAGTACACAATAATGAGGATCGGCGGCTCTGGGGATAACCATAAACCCGGGAGGCTCCCCAAGAACACTTATCCAACCTATCCGTATGGCCATACGGACGAGACCGATAGCTAGTGATTATCTGCAACTAACACAGGAGGTGTGTTAAACTTTGGATAACCAACTAGCCCAACTAACAGTTCAACAACTCGTTGCCTCATTAACAACTGATGCCCGAAGGCTAATTAATTCAAGTGATCACGTAATCAACAAGTCACATATTCAACTAGTCAACATATCAACAGTATTATTACTATCAACATAATCATCAATGGAAATAATAAAGTAATAACATGTTACTTGTTGTAACCAAACTTGTTACAACCAAGTTACGCTGAGGATTAGAGATCCACTCACCGATCACCTCAGGCATCCACTCAGTAGTCTAATATCACTGAGCCTTCTGCACATCTGACAATACAGTAGAATAATACAAGTTAGTTACATGTCTCCAAGGTATATAACACCATTCAAATATACTTACATCAACAATTCCAATTATCAATACCAAATTCATACGTATTGAATTAGATATCATTATAATCATTTTTCAACTACACATTAATCATATTAGTACTTATAGTCATTTCACATTATTCATTCCAAGAGTATGAATAATCACCTTTAACATCATTAGTTCGTCATCACTTATCAAATTATGATCATTAACAACACTTCATCATTTAACCTATTATAATTATTACTAATCCATCAAAACACCTCATAATTATCATAACTACCATAAACACTTAATTAACTTTACACATTTTAGCTTGAACACAACTAATCATCATCATGAATCAACACTTATTTAATTAAACACCATTACTCTAGGCTTTAAAGCTATGAATTTTACATAAACAACTAAATCCCTAACTATCTATATGATCATTCATCAATTTCTACATTTTCAAGGTAGGGTTTCACTTCTAATCATGAAATTAACATCCACTAACAATTATTAATGCATTTCAAGCTTCAATTTCAAATTACACATACTAATTCAATCAAATACTCAAAACCCAATTTCTAGGGTTACATAAAATTCAAGAAATAGTAATTAAAACATGTTTATGATGATGATGGAATGATTATTCCATGTTATTAAAGCTTAACTAACATCAATTCAACCATTTGAAACTCTAATTTCGGATTAAAGTCAAGAACATCAAAACCCCCAATTTCTAGATTTTAGAAAATGAAGAACACAAGATTATACCTTGATTAGATTGATTAAAGGGGCTTGAATTTGAGTTCTAGAGCTTCAATTCCATGTTATGAGATGATTTGGGTGAATTGATTTGGGGTTTCTCATATTTTGGTATGTATGTATGTGCGTACGTATGTATGTATATAGATATATGATGAAAATTATAAACCGACTCAAAATAGAGTATAACATATAATTGGTTAATTTTCATTCCCCGTATTTATCGTTGTCTGGAACTTAAAACCATTTACGGGGAAACATCATTTTATTTTACCATCAACTAAGTTAATTTAAAACAATTAATAATTTATTAGTCACAATAAATTATTTGACTCTTTTACCCATTTATTTTCAACTAAAACAACGATCTTATTTTCTGACGCATTAATAATAATTTACAGTCAGAAAAATATTAATATACAACTAGACCCAAGAACAGGGTGTTACATAATACAATAATGTAAGTTGCAACACCAACAGGGCTGGCAAATGAATTCGGGAGGCCCCGTGCAATATCAAAAAAGGGGTCCCGAATAGAGAAAATAAAAATCAAACCCATATATATAGACTAATGGCTTATTACTACAAGAATTATATAAAGACACAAAAATACGAAGTCATTTAAACTACTACAATCACCAAAGGTGATTTTCCTATTCATAACCTATTCACACTCAAAAATACACTATTCAAACTCAATGATAATATTATATACTAAATTTTCACATATTATGTTAGTGCCTAGCTTTTTTTTTAATTTCTCTTTACCTTTTATTTTATGAATTTTCTCTTCTAAATAAACAAACATGCAAAAGAAATATTTTATGTTCTTTCTGTCCAAGTATCTACATTATTTATTAGAGGTAATCATATCTAAAGTTTATCATGTGAAATAAATAATTATAGTTGTCAACAATAAAATTTATTTCTTTAAAGTAGTGTTTAATCCAAATAGTTATATATGCTTTAATGAAAAAAATAAAATAAAAAAGATGAACGAAAGTCATAATGCTTAATATATAAATTTTAAATTGTTAGAGTGTGCAAATTAACATTACGCTTTGAACTAGACTCTTAACTAATCGATACTAAAAAAATAATAGAGATTATTTAAATGATATTATTAACTTAAGCAACTAATATATGTAAGGCAAAGAAACGTAGTCAAAGATATGTAATATGCAAGTGAAATATATATATAGACATAACAATTGATGGATGTTAGATTGGTGTTGCAACTCTATTTTTTCACTGTTACTTCAATATACATCAAACATAGCTCGTTCATAGAACCTAAAACATCTACAAATCAATTGTATTGTATGGATAGTTGATTATATTATTGTTACTAATTGTAAAGTATTTAAACTTGATTTTTAACTTAATATTTGAGAAAAAAAATCTAACCCAAAGTGAATAAGTTACTTGAGTAAAATACATATGTTTCAAGTTTCATGAGTCAATTTTAGCGATTAGTTAGGGTATTGGGTTGACAAAAAAATATACATTATTTACAAATTTATAAGTATAACTAAAATCGACCGCCTTAAAATGGTCTTATTATCATCGAGCGTAAAAAATTATATATATTTAGAATCCCGCCGCAACGCGCGGGTGAGAAAAACTCGTTATTTAACAATTTGAAAAAACTTACAATTTTCATTCCTTATTAAAAAGAGCTATTGAGCATTCTTCGAAGTAGTTGTGTAAATGAGTTGATACTGCTCGCGAGCTACTCGAGTTCGACTCGTTAAAAGCTCGATTCAAGCCGAGCCTAAACGAGCTCGAACTCGAGCTTGAACAAGGTTTGGAGCTCGTTAATAAACGAGCTCGAACTCGTTTAATAAACGAGCTCGAGCTTCTTTTATCGAGCTCGAACAAGCTCGCGAGCCTAAACGAGCTTTTCATTTATATACATTAATATTTTTTATATAATAACATAATATATATAATTATATAATAGTATTAATCTACCTATATAATACTTAATATAATAACGGTAAATCATCTTATATATAGCTAAAACTTAAAAAACAAAATATATAAATATTATATATATATATATATATATATATATATATATATATATATATATATATAAATAAAATAATAATTAAATAATTATTATTATGGATTAAACGAGTCGAGCCCGAGCCGAGCTCGAGCTTATATAATATCAAATGAGCTGAGCTCGAGCTTGAGCTTTATATACTAGGCTCGAAACGAACTAAGCTCAGCTCGGCTCGTTTACACCCCTACTTCGAAGCAAAATTGTTGATTAAACCTATATAATAAATACTCTCTAATAGATTATTTTTAATTGCTATCATTGTCAATCCGTTAAGCCTCTTTTTTGACATTGTATAACGTAAATATGACTTCAACAACTTCTGAAAAACTTTTTGTCGCAGTTGCTACAGTTATGGGAAGTTGCAACAGTTATGAGAATAGTCAACAATCATTTCTATGCAATAATTGCATCAGGAAAGCAACCGATTCGTTTTAGATAATATGCAAAATTTCAATGGGTCTCATATTTGCACAAGACAAGAAAATTTTAAGCAATTTTAACTCCACGTAGAGTTCGTTTACATCAATATCAGACTATCCACACTATTCGTAGCGCTTTTTCAAGATGACAACAACAAGAACTAAGACTCTTTTCATCAAAGGAGTGCAACTTGTTAGAAGTAAACAAGAAACCGAAAGTCTTGTCATACTCTTTGTATTGTTTGAATCTTTTTTTTAAGAGAAACAATTGGTTGATGAATAACGTACAATAAATAATTGAACCTATACTAATCATAGTAACTCTCATTATATTTGGAGGCCCTTAAATTTTGATGACTCTGTGCGCTGGCACATTCAACACATGTCAATATCCCCACTGAACACCAAAAATCATAAACCACATAAAATTAAATCAAAACAACAGCTATCTTTCAAGGCCTTGAAACCCAAATACTTATGATGAAATTGAAATTCTTGCATCAATTAAAAACCCAATATACATACGTACAATCATCAAATTCAATCAAACATAAAACACATAATTTTATTGCTTTTTTAAAAAAAATAAAAAATAATGTACAAAACATAACTACCAAGTACAAGAATAGAAAATAGTTGTGGTTTATGGTGGTCGAAGGAGCAGTGGAGACGGAGGTTGATGAAGTAGCAGCGGTCACCTGAGGTTAAGGGAAAAGCATTGGTCCATAATTATTGGTGTTGTGTTTTGTGATTTCTAGAAATAGATGAACAATTAAGCAAAAATGATGGCTGGAAAATTTTGAATAGTTTTTTTTTGAGAAGATAGGGGAAAGGGTAGTTTTGGGAAGAAAATGACTGGATGGGGACTACTGCACGATTGTGGATGTTATGGGAATAATCAATCAATTTCTTGGGCCCGTCCAACTTAAAAGTTAAGTCCCAATGAAACGAGGGCCCGTCCAACATAACTCATTATGTGATTACGGGTCCACTAGTTTTTTTCTTGTTAAATCTTGAATTGATTACGTGTCTATGTGAATATATAATGTCTGTTCCGGATAAGTTGTAGATAAAACTAATAAGTGTTTGTTTTATGTGCTGAATAAATCAATTGATAACTTAAATTACCAATTTAACCCTTTACAAGTGTCAATTAAAGACATTTATGTCAAATGAAGTCGAGACTTAATATAGAAACACATATATTTTCATAACTAGAATAGTAGAATTATTGAGACATATCTTTTTTATTAGGTCAAGAACAATTAAAAATAACCTTCTCAATTAAATTCTATATAATCATTAAGTTAAAAATAAACCTCTATCACCTTGTATTTGAAACGATCCTCTACATTTATTATGTTGAATCTGAGGGACGGAGCTAGGAAATTCAAATGGAGGGGGAAAAATATATTTTTATTTCTTTTATAGTTTTTGTGAGGTGAAAATTTTATAATGTAATTAATTCCATAATTTTTTTTTATTTTTACATGATTTAAAAATTTTTATGGAGGCGATAACTTACACTACCCCGCCTGCCTCCGCCTCTAAATAATGAATCTTGTTATTCGTGTAGAAAAGAAAAAAACATTAGACAAATTCTTTTGGCAAAACTTGTACGGAGTAGTTTGTGGTGTAGAGAAAAATATAGAACCTTGATATAGCCCATATTTACACATCTGCCATACAAGCTTAGTCACAAAACACGTGGCATGACACTTTTCGAAATACCCATGTCTAGTTTTTGTTCACCGGCAACCGCCACACCACGTCAAAATACCCACGTCTAGTTTTTGCTCGCCGGCCATCAAACAAACATACAACTAATTCAAACTTCAATGGCAGATATAATCATCAGAACTGAAGAGATCGATGCATCTTTTTATTCGGAGATTATGTTCTTGGTACTAATACCACCGAAGATTTTGATTATCGATCTGTAATTGTTTGGATATTTTTTAAAAAAAAAAGGTTTTTTTGCCCTTGTATTACGGGTGCATATAAAAGTAATCATCATTATTATGTATACAAAATACATATAAATTGTAATTGTATATATGGGTAGAGTTTATGTATTTGGTTATTATTTATTTATTTATTTATTTATTTATTTATGCATTTGTTTGAACTTGTATTTCTGACAGGGCGACATTAAGTAAAAAGCTAAGAGGGCGACGATGGTTTTTCATTCACTAGACATGTTGGGTTCGCGTGTTGGAAGGAGTTTTGTGGTAAGATAAAACCTCATTTATTTATTTATTTTCGTTATGTTATTAAGGGTTCTGAAAATATGTAATTCGATCGGATTAACTCACGAGCAAATTAGCGTTTTGTTTGATAGTTTGTTTGTCATGGATCGATAGACCCATATAATATCTCATTTTGCTATTGGAAATGCAACATAATAGGCAATTTTAAGTTATGATAAAGGTTATCAAAGGCGTGTGAATGTGACACTAGTTCTTGTTGGTTTTATAAGTTTTTTGAGTCTGTAGGTTAAAAAATGTGGGAAAAAATTCTACCGATGAGAATAGTACCAATAAGATAGTAGTGTATAGCCCATCAAGGATAGGGGCGGAGCTAAGATATTTTGTATAGGGGGGCAAATTTTTTTTTTTTTTCCTATCGTTTTGGGGGGGCAAAACTCCAAAACTATCCCTAATAACCTTAAAAATTTTATTTTTTTTCCGCAATTCTAGATTTTTAGGGGGGGCGACTGCCCCCCATGCCCCCTCTAGCTCCGCCTCTGATCAAGGAGGCATGATTACATAACAAGATTATGAGAGAATGAAACTAGGATGTTTTAGCCCATTTGGGAGGGATAGTTGTCAAGATTGAATATAAAGATGGGTACTAGACGATAATAATAGCTTGCAGGTACTTGTATCGCTGTAGATCCAACGTAGTAATTTGTGAAATCATGGATTTATATTCACTGCCGACATACAGACTGCTCCTTATGTCAGCAATATATGATGACAAGTTGATAACTCAGACTCACCAGCACAAAGATAGGTGGATGCACCGCTTGTGTTGAACTCATTTGTGTTACATATAGATAGAAGTGTAAATATGCTCTTTACCAACAACACACGAGACCAAATCAATGTCCAGGTCTTGCATGCCATCTACCCCATTACCACTGCTTGATGGTTGTATATAGTGATGTCACTACTAGATCTCAAGTAACAGAATAGTATAAGTTGGTGCTGTGTCCGGAAGCCAACACTTTGCATTTACATCCTGTAAGTTTCCAGGTATTAAAAGATAATGCATTTGGGTGGGGTTGGAATAAAAAAAGACAGAGATGTTAAGCCTAGAAACGAGGAATCTATTGCGGAAGACATGTTACATTACATAAGGGCATATTGGAGATAGATTAACATTACATTATTATATATAAACACAACACTGTGGGAGAACCACATTCCACTACATGCAAGAAACAGCTTATATCTTGGGGGGAATACTTGCTCTTCTTGCCTTACAGGAACAAGATAGAGGATTCATGGAACAAACCATAATATAATAAATTTAATGATCACTTTGGTAAGTTTTCTTGGCGCCTCAGTCAAACTGCATCGCTATCATTCAGCCTTGCTGCCATTATCTGTGTGCATATCACAAGAGAAATACGTCAATAGCAGCACTTATGAACTGCTGTCTAATCTTTAAGTTCCAATCGGTAAGTTTGCTCATAGCTAATCATCCTTACCTCTCCTACCATGGACTGCTTCTCTTTGTTTAGCTGATTTTGCTGTACATGCGTAGAGGTCAGAAAGTTATTTGTTACATGTATAACAAGTGAGAAAATAAGTAAATCAGATGATAACAGACTTAAAAGGTTGTACCAACACAAGAAGATCGACATAAGAGCTTGTTGCCTTTTTTTGTATGTATGTTATGTTTGGAGAGAGTACTGGTCATTCCCTTTGGTATATCATTCAAATATATATTTGAATATTATGAATTAAAAATAATCAATTGCTCTACGATTTATCTTGGTTTGGCAAACCGTACTGACAAATAGGGAAAACAATCATGTCTCTAGCGACCCGGCAAAACTCTTCTCCCACTGCAAATTAGATTGCATTGTAAGTTTCTAAAAGTTGGGTTGTAGTTTAAAGGGACTTGTTTTATATTGCTGCTCTGTCACAGGCTTCCCTTTGAGACATTGAAGTAATTTAGAAAGTTAATGTTATGCATGTTGTATTATAGAGAAGCTACTGCCAGTTGCGTATATTATATGATACCATCTGACATCTGAATGTTATATGTATTTCATCCATGTATTATAAATACCAGAATTAAAAACTGAAATTCAGTTAAATGGATCTGTAATTAGCTGCCACAGACAAAGTCATGACTATTACCTCCTGAGGTTTATATGTTCTGCATTCATGTGTGTGGCACGAAACACTTGGTCTGGGTTAATGCTTCAGGAGATATCTCATTGACACGGTATCTAGTTGTAGAGGCACTTGAATAGTGAAATACATACTTTGATCTGACCAGGAGTGTGGGACGCTTAAGTTTTCTATCCTATACCCTCAGTAAATGTCAAAATGGTGGGAACACAGAGGGGGGGGGGGGGGGGGGGGGGGGGGGGGGGGGGATAACTGTTGCATTGTTCAGATTATGTGCGTTAAAACTGCATGACATCAGTGAGGGAGGCACAGCTTTTATGTTTATGCAAAGTAGCTGACTAAATTTACATGGTTAACTGCGGGTGTGTTTAGAAAAGATTATCAGTTCTGAGAAGCATACCTTTTCTTGCATGGCCTTCACAGCTTCCAGCATCAACTGATTCTGCACATCAGAATTATGAAGCCATTACACATGTAAATGTATGCATGCTAATTAGTTTATGAAACATAGTGTTTCCAGTAAGTGTTGTTCAAATCTCTTGGAATAGTGATGATCTAAGCATCACCATCTTGAATACATATCAAGCCTGTATACTTGTACACCACCTCCTAATACTCCCTTACCAAGTCTTGGTCTATCTGTTTCATGCCCTTGGATTACTATCTTATATACATGGGCAGAAAAATCCTTGGGGTAATACTCCTTCTCTCCAGGGGAGATGTCATATATCCTATTTGATTTGTTAATACTTTAACTTTAAACTGTGTTTAAAGATAATGTTGTTTAGCTGTTAGGATTAATTTTAGGCATAATTACAGGCTGTAATATTAATGTACTTTAATGACCTTCCTAGAATAGGTAATGTATTCATGTATAAATAAGCTCCTTTTTCTCTATGAATAAAATACAGAAATCATAAAACCGATCTCTTGTTTCAAACTGATTACTTTGTGTGCTCAGAAAGTTTTCATTCTTCTAGGTATGAGGTTAACTATCAAATTATAGCGGACACAATTCGTTGCGGAGGATGGGTATATTACATTTGAGAGGGCCTAGCCTGTGTCAATATATAAAATCAAGGCGGGTGTCTAGTCTGGTGGATAACTAGTGTTCTAGTTAGCTTCTAATCGTGCTTTATTTTGGTTGCTTCTCCAGACAGCAAATATAGGACCGTGCAGCTTCGGTCAATATCATCAATGTTGGAGATGAGGCAGCCTCAATTAAAAGGTGACAACCTACAGCATAAGGAAGTCACAGTGACTCCCGGTATTATCATGTGCTTGCATATCTGTAATTTATTCCTGGGTGGTGCTCTATTTTATGCAGGTCATCATAGCGTTAATTTGATAATTGTAACAACTGCGATTGTAGTGTCACATTTAATAACATTGTGAAGTGTAAGCTGACCTTTCTATGTCTGACCACATGGAGAGTACTTTCAATTTGTTTCTCCAACTCACAGAGCTTGGTGACATCTGCCTGCTGAACGTTCTGCTCTTCGAGGTGGCTGCAAGGAAAAGCAAACTAAGTTCCAGTTCTTCTACTGAAGTGAAGCTAGTAGGATAAGCTGATAAAGTATAAAGTATAATTACCGCTGGATCATCTGCTTTAACTCATCAGCAGTCCACACATCCCTATACTCTAACGCGAGCTTCTGTCAGAAGCACCCACAGAGGTTTGTACTCGTTAGGATCTAGTTAAGTATACCAAAATGACCTGGAGACCTCCACTAATATGTGTGATGTTTCTATATTCACAAAAACTAGATTCGGCAAGATGGAATGGGGTGGGGTGGAGTGTGTGGGTGGGCGGGTCTGGATGGGGCTGTGGGGGTGAGTGGGGGGTTGAGAGTCCAAAGCAATTTAATTTTGTGCTGCTCAGAAACGGTTGGGTTGGTCCGACTGCAACACATTCTGTTGAAAGTTAGTCAAAAAATTTTATTTTAGTGTCAAATATGGTCACAAATCAGTGTTAATTTGAATAGTTTTTGATGAAACAATTTTAGAGGTTCAAGCATTAAAAAGCAGCTTGGGCAGCTTTCAGCCATTTTAACCCTCGTTTTTAATTCTTTATATTTTTGTTCACCCATTGAACCGTTTAAGATAAAACACAACCTGGATTGACCCATTTTTTAGTAAAATAGCTAAAATTTCCGAGACTCTATGTTTCCAGTTCCTTGCAAATGCAAAGTTCTTGACTTTTTGATTTTGAACAAGTAGACATCAGAGAACCCAATGTCGAGCTTTGGTCTTGTGTATAGAAATGTGTATGTGCTGTTACTAGTCCTTTTCCTCTATAAATGAGCTTGGTGCGTTTAATAGGTGTCAGCAGTCGGTGACCCTAATCTTCCATATTAGGGCAGAACTGGGTTCTAGGTCATGACTTCCTATAACTTTTTTATGTAACTGTGAAAAATTAGTGTGAGAAGAAACATGGCAAGCACTTTTGTAAGACGTGAAGAACCGATGTAATGTATAATCGTTTCTTACTAACTACTTCTGGATGAGTTCACTAGGAGTATTAAATGCAAGATTTTGTTGTACAAATAAATTGGCAGAATTTTGAGTAGGAGCTCTTTCGCAGCAGAGCAACATTGTATCTTGTCAACGAAGTATGAAATGGGAAATAAGTATGGTGTGTCGCTAAATGCTCAATTCACATACCTCACGTACTGTTCTGCGGACAATCTCATCTGCATTCCTGTAGTCCTGGTAGCGAGTCAGGATCTTTATCATACTGTTTCACAAGTTCATAAAAGTGGGCTTTAGAGGTTAATAACAATGATCAAGTTCAATATTGACAAGCGTTTACATAGAACTAGTATAAAAAAGGAGTGTCTATGTTGTCCGAAGGTTTTAGCATAGGAAATATATCATGCAAGTAAAGCAAGTAACAAGACAAGTAAAGGTCGACGTGAAGCAAATGAAAGAGGGGTGAAAGAGTTGTAATATTAGTCCGGTGTCTTAGAGGTATATATCTGGCGGTTGAGTTAGCCTTTCCTTTATGGACCGGCCAAAAGTATCCTTAGTTATCAGGTGTCCAACATGCACTAATGTGAAATAGATGGAAAATCTAGGTTAATTAGTCTTTTTGCAAATGATGGTCAATATCGCTACTTTGTGTATTAGGCCCATATACAGGTTTGACAACACCTTAGGTTAGGTTCGGCTTCCAAATTAGGATCCTTCATCATGGTATATTCTCTGGTAGTCATCTCATCCACATTGGATAGATCAAGAAAATTTTTAGTAAATGTTGGAAACTACCGGGATTGGGCATGTTTTTGGTGATTAGAATTGGATTGACATGGTGCTTGTCAATGCTAATGCTAACATATTTGATCTATCCATTGGAGTAGCCCTCAGGGTTGGCACAATGAAGAATAGGCTTACTCGTGCTAATATGAAATAAGATGGGAGGTAGGCTATGTCCTCTTTCAAATGAAGCATGCCTAACATTTCCACTAGTCGGCCAAGCCTTGAACACAATACGAAACGTAGGCTATATTTCCTTTGTAATGAAACTAGCATGCCTACCACTTCCAGTAACACTTCCATTAGATGGCCTATTGTGGGCTTACGTGATACCTATGCCTAAATGAATATTGTTTTTGTTTTTACAAAAAAGTGATTATGTAGGCTATGTCCTCTTTCAAATGAAATCAAGTATGCCTAACACTTACATTAGGTGGCCCATTGTGGAGTAAAAGGTGATGGCTATCCACCTAAATAGAAATTGGTAACACATTTTACTTCGATCGATATGGATTCCCATTATATAGACTTAGAAATTGCGAACCCACATTACTCAACATTCATTTCAATGGGTCATCTCCTATTTAGGGTACACATCACTTCTATGAAACGCAAGCTATATTTCCTTTCAAATGAAACTAGGCATGCCTAACTCTTCCATTAGTTGGCTTATTATGGACTTGGGTGATGCCTATTCACCTAAATGAAGATTTTTATTTTTATTTACAAAAAAGTGATTATGTAGGCTATGTCCTCTTCCAAATGAAATCGAGCATGCCTAATACTTACATTAGGTGGCCCATTGTGGAGTAAAAGGTGATGGCTATCCACCTAAATAGAAATTGGATTGAAGAAAACGTTTTACCAACAAGTTTTCATTTCTACATCAAATCATGGGAAGAATATGCAAGAGTATATGAGTAAGGCGACGTCAAAATTATATAAACACCTTTTACTTCGATCGATGTGGATTCCCATTATATAGACTTAGAAATTGCAAACCCACATTACTCGAGAGTCATATCAATGGGCCATCTCCTATTTAGGGCACACATCACTTCTAATCTTGTCGAGAGGGCATTAAGTAATGAATTGAAAGCACTCATATGAGTTCCCTATGTGGCTTTGTGATGGATATACACTGCTTGCTTTAGCAGAGCACTAAGCCACTATTCGTAGCCTTAAATGGTTAATGGGAGCTATCATACTGTTATGGAGATAACTGAAATGAAATCGACGTGGTTTACTAGCTTTTTTTTTAGGCGAATGAATTCCGAATAAAGGAAGGAGGTCGAGTTGGGCTGGGAGTGTGGCATCCCCAAAGACCTCTTATATTGTGTTGCGCCTTAGCGAGTTGGCTTGGTCGTGAATTCTACATTTTGGCTCACTACCTAGTCGGAAACCTTATGGACAAGTTGGTAGCTTCGGAGTCGTAATGCTCTTAACTCGTAGATATTAGCCCTAAGCATATTCATAGTTCTTCATTTTTGGTGCCTATGCGCTTGCCAATTCTATATACTGGTCGAGTGAGGAACCACTAATATAAGTTGTGAGTCGAGCTAATCCATTCTTGAATTTTGAAGTGCATGATTTGGAAATCCAGATTACGTAGTTGGATTTATGTTCAAATATTAGACTTCCTACTATCTTTAATGGAGTGTAAAGTAGGCCAATTTCCTAATGCTTATAGGGGGCGAATAACTTGGGTTTCCTCATCTACACAACTCTCTCCGGTTAAGATGTATTAAATAGATACTTCCCGACGTAAATGCCATAGAGATCAACATCCGGGGATGTATAGAGGCGTTGCTCCTTATGTCATTCATAACGGTGTGCACTCTTTATGTAAGATGATGATGTCAAATCCAGTTGGGTCCGGTGACCCGATTATAAAGCCTTGCCCATTTCGAGGTACATACACGAAAAAGCATAAGTGCACTCGTCAAACACATAACCCCATTACTACGTGTCCTCACCATTGAATACAATGATTCATGAATTTCTTCGTTTGATCGGGGCGCGTATGAAGCCTTAGTTCGAGCCCTTTGTTTCTTCGTTGTGCCTATGATATACTTAGACCCTTTTTATGACGAAATACTTTTTAGGACGTTCACCTAATTGGGTAAATTTGGTTCACTTGCACGCCATAACTAATGTTCCAACTCTAGTTAACATTTACCGTTATCAGGTGGTATTATTGATCTCCAACATGTTTTGTTATTTCTAGTTTTTTCCAAACTCTAGAGTACGTACTATGTTTCTCTTTGTTACATATGACTATATCACGTAGCAGCAGTATGAGACTTTCTCATCATTGTAGGAGTTTGTGCCTGTGAGTGAAATTGTGAGAGATCTCATTTAATTTCTCAAACTTTCTTCTACTTATATCATTTAGTTTAATGGCTAATATTATGGTCTCGGTCTTTGAAGATGAACATCTTTTTGAACTCGTCTTGTATTTGCACAAGGCATTCATTTCCCTTGCAAGTCATGGACTTCTTAAGATGGCACACATTTATAGAAGTGAACCTAGTAGTGCCAACGTCAATAGAACTTAGCTATTTGATGAGAAAATAGAGTGAGCTTTTATATAAGTTAACTATCTAACAAACCAAAAGATCCTCAAATGATACGAGGGTCTTCAATATATCTATAGAGAATGCTTATCAAAAAACACATACTTGTTTTTGTGTGAGATAGAGGATGTATACTTGGCCGACTTCTTATCGAGGGATATATAACAAGAAAATGCCAATTTGTCTTCTAGTCTCAACATGTCAAACTCGAGTAGGGATATAAATTCCAAATTTTGTATGGTTAGTCTCTTGTAATAACCACATTTGTTTATTATATTTTTCTTCAATATACTATATGCAAAACGGAAAAGATCACAACCGTTTGAAATACTGGCACAAAAAGATATATCATTATGATATATACTTTATTAGTTTGTTTACATGTTACAACTGTTAGCGGACATTGTAGCCCGGATATGTTAGCCCATTCAGTATCGAGAGGGTCCGGCCCATTATTAGATTAGGGCTTCGTATTCTCCTATATATATATATTTGTATTGTGTATTTGAGATATTCAAGCAATAATAATACCTTACAACATGGTATCAGAGCCTAACATCTATATTATCGAACAAATAATCAATATCCTCCGGTCACCGATTGGTGATTCGGAGGGATCTTTACTTTTTCCATTGAAGCAACATGGTGCTACATAAGCGAGAGGAATAAAAGTCACCTACTTTTTTTATCTTTTTTTGTTTTCCATTTGCTACTAATATTTTATCTTCTAAACGGATTGTCTTTTCTTTTTTTAATCAATCAATATTACATTTTTCCGTATTGTTTTTCCTCTACAAATCAAAGCATGTGTCAACTTTTTTAGTAATTTTATTAGTCAATCGTTTGGCGATGATTCCGATCTGTTTATTTTCTCAGCTTTATTGTTTTCTTTTAAATTAGTCTCATGAACCCTAGCCGTCAATATTATTTTAACAACAAAGAATATTGTTGCCTTCGAAAGTAGTTAATCAAAAAATTGTGGCTCCTACCTAGGTAAAGCAAGCCATGACGTGAAAGAAAAAAAAAAGCGTTATAGAAAGGAGGAAGTCGTCAAGCAGCATAATTACCGTCGAATACAACTTTATTTGTGCCAACAACAAAAAGGAAGAAGCAAACAAAATCAAAAGAATAAAACGAAAAGCAGAAGAAGAAGAAGAGGCTCCATCATTCGATCCAGTTTGTTCGTCTGGAAGTCTCTCGTTCAAACTGTGGGGGAGTATTAGAGGGCTAAGTTAGTTGGCCCAAACCCATATGTGGGTGTAGGGTCCATTAGATTTTAGGGTTAAGTTTATGTTATATGTTCCCTAATTCACAAGAATTATCACAAAATGTCAATATTGTGCGCTCCATGTGGTTTGTACAAACACAAATTTCATGCTGATGGTTCATTAAGTCGCCACAAAGTGTGACTTGTTGCTAATGGACGTAGCCAGCAACATTGTGATGACACCTTTAGTCCAGTTGTTAAACCGGCCACTATCCGTGCAGTTCTCAGTCTTGCTGTATCTCGATAATGGCCTGTTCACCAGCTGGATGTAAAGAATGCCTTTTTTAATGGTCACTTGTCTGAAACGGTTTATATGCATCAGCTACCTGGTTTCTCTGATTTCTCAGCACCCTAATCATGTTTGTCTTTTGAAGAAGTCTCTATATGGTCTCAAACAAGCCCCTCGTGCTTGGTTTCGGTGCTTTGCAAGTTATGCCACTCGTGTTGGTTTTCAACACAACAGATGCGATTCATCTTTATTTATATTCAGACGTGGGTCAGAGATTGCCTAACTATTGCTTTATGTGGACGACATTGTTTTTACAGCTTCATCTTCAGCTCTTCTACAACGAGTGATATTTTCTCTTCATCAGGAATTTGCTATGACTGACCTTGGTCCACTCAACTACTTTTTAGGCATTTCGGTTCTTCGCAACACGACAGGGATGTTTCTTTCTCGAAAGAAAGTATGCTATCGAAATTCTTGAGCGTGCACATATGCTCAATTGCAACCCATGTAAAACTCCGGTCCAACTGTTACCGATCCGACTTTGTATCGTAGTCTTGGCGGTCTCTACAGTACCTTACATTCACAAGACCGGCCTTGACCCACTCAGTTCAGCAGCTATGTCTCTTTATGCATGATCCCCGTGAACCTCACTTTTCTGCTTTAAAGCTTGTTCTTCGCTATGTCAGTGGGACGATTGATCATGGTCTACAGTTGTACGCGTCAAACACGACCCAACTCACGGCTTACTCTGATGCCGATTGGGTCCTTGTACACGTAGGTCCACCTCAGGCTATTGTGTGTTTCTTGGTGACAACTTATTGTCTTGGTCCTCAAAAAGACAACACATAATTTCTCGTTCCAGTGCTGAAGCTGAGTATCATGGAGTCGCTAATGCTGTTGCTGAGACTGCATGGATTCGTAATCTTCTTCGAGAACTTCATACACCTCTCTTTAGAGCCACTTTAGTCTATTGTGATAATGTCGGTGCAATATATATGTCATCTAATCCCGTGCAACATCAACGCACGAAACACATTGAGATTGACATTCACTTTGTTCGTGACAAAGTGGCCACAAGATAGGTTCGTGTTCTTCATGTTCCGTCTCGTTATCAGTATGCCGATATCTTTACCAAAGGACTTCCTTCTTCATGGTTCTCTGAGTTTCGATCCAGTTTGAGCGTTCGAAGACTTTCCGCTCCAACTGCGGGGGGATGTTAGTGGACATTGTAGCCCGGATATGTTAGCCCATCGAGTATCGAGAGGGTCCGGCCCATTATTAGATTAGGGCTTCGTATTCTCCTATATAGATTTGTAATGTGTATTTGAGATATTCAAGCAATAATAATACATTACAATAATAACGATCACACCGTATAGATTTAGTTCTAAGTCGATGACCTATAACTGAGTAATATATAGCAACCTAAACTCAAAGAGGGTATAGTTCGTATATTGTGTGGGAAAAAGCACATAAATATAGTAATATAATGCACGAGAGGTAGATAACCCGTGGCCCCTAAGACAACTGTACTCTTAGGAGATTAGCTTATTTTTGGTGCTTACGACTTATAGCCTATATAAGCTCCACTAATCTCTAAAAATAGAGCTGAATTTCTTGACTTATTAAATAAGCCTACCCAAAAACAAGAATGAGCATATTAGGTTAAGATAGAAGCCCTAAAAAGTATGTTGATTCAAACACCTTTTAGTTATTAACTCTTTCAATTCACATCTACCTATCAACAATTTTCACGATCTCATCCTCACAAACACAAATAACCACAATAGTGAAATGGAGTTGGTTTCCATCTTTAGTGGGAAAAAGGGGGTATCCCTTGGAAATTTTATTATAAAGAACTAACCATTACAAATATGATGAACATCACGGCCACCATAAACAACTTAAAAGCAAGCAAAAACAAGCTAATCTAATATGTATCCACATGAGGAATTCTCCGGATGATACACAGTTCCATCAGGTTTAAGCTATAAAAAAACTCTTACCATGCCGGGCATTGGTTCTTTTGATATTTTACATCAGGTTTAAGCTATAAAAAAACTCTTACCATGCGAAGCATTGGTTTGTTTGATATTTTAAAAGCTCGAGCTAGACTTCATTACAAAGTACTATTTATTTTATCTATATAAACATATTTTAGCTATTCATGATAATGGAAAAATGCACAGGATTAGTTCGTTTGACAACTTTTTAACTAGCAAGTGTTTTACAAGGTCGAGCTTGGTTCATTTGACAACTTTTTGGCAAAAAATGCATGGGAATTAGTGGAAAAAAAATCTGAGCTTTTAACTATTCACAATAAAATACAAGTACGTTGACTGAGATGTGGGTTTAGCATAACTATTATATCAGCTAGCTGTGACTACATTCTGCCCTTCATGAATCTTAATACCTTCAGAGAAGGTGAACATATAACCGAAGGTGAATTTGGCCCATAGTTACTAAGGAGTGTTCTTCTTCAACAAAGAAAAGATGTTTTGGCTTTGGTTTATGTAATAATGAATTGTTAGGCCGAGCACAAGCTTAGAGAGCAGCACTTACTAAAGCACTATAAAAAAGCTCATAGGCTTACCTTTAGCAAATCAATTAGCTAACATCCTGTGTACATATAATGCAAAAAAAATTAATACCTTTAAGTTCGGTATTATGCATTGAAGTGTAATCGTCAAGACTAGCTAGCGAAAACCGGATTATGCAAGGACAATTCACGCTGACATGAAGCATTTGAACCGCTAACAGTACTAAGACTATGAGTAGGCCACTTGAAATTCTCTTCGTATATATTTGCAATTTGAGTGTCTCTCTTCATATATTTTTGCAATATATGTGATACCTTCAGTTAGGGTATTATTTGACACGGTAATTTTAAGGGCCTGTAAATATCAGGTTATAAGCGTATGAAGTAAGGCAGAACAAGGCGGTTACATACATTTACCCTAGTTGGAGATATAAAGGTGGTATATTAAGTCATTTTGACGAACTATTCAACGGGAAGTTTGTTTATATCCGGTTGAATGGACATAAACAAAAATATTCATTCGTGAAATTTTCAAATGAATCAACATGAACATGAGTCGTTCACAAAAGTTTACTAATGTCTTTTGATGTACATTTGATTATGTTTACTGTTTCATTTCATTTATGTCTGCTCGTTATAGTACTTCCCTTATGTTCATATTTATTTGTATATTGTTTCTAGTTTTAATTAAAATTTGACAAATATAAATTCAGATTTATATTCCTGATTAGGTAACAGTTTTAATACTTTAGCCTTCATATTTTAAATGTTTTGACATGTTGACGAACGAACATAAACAAACATGAACACTCATGAACCTTTATTTGAGTGAAAAAATGTTAGAATCGAGCATGAACATGAACAAGGCTCGTCCGTGTTTGTTCGATTTATTTACGGGCGTAGGTATATTATCTTATAGAAAAGACCCAAAGGACATCATGAAGTTGAGGATACATGCATGATACGTTATCTCAAGGCGCATTTTCCTCGTTTGCTATTATCCATTAAAGAGTCACTGCAAAAACTCCTTGGTTATAGAAGAAAGAATGTGAAAGGAGGAAACATTCATACCATGAAGACTCGTAGAGAAAGCAAGATTGTAAAAGATGATGGCACGATTTAAACAACTTTTAAGTCTATAATGACAACTCAACTTAACCCGCTCATACCGGTGCTATCGCATGTCCTAAAGAATCTCCAAGTGTGTTGAACTGAAATACGTTTTCAGTGCATTCGTTGCTAGCATGATCCTTCCGTATAGTGGAAAAGATTGTACACTTGGAAAGAACCTATAGTTCCAAAAAATTATTGGAACTGCACGACAACATTATAAGTCTTACTCTTCGCACCATCATTGCCTCGCACAAAACCAATTTGACTCATCTTTAGTCGACTTGCTCATATCAAACTTAAAAAAATTATAGGTAGATCTACAATATACTGATGTACATATAGTGATATGTATGGCAAAGCGAGTTCTACAATATAGGGATATACATATATAGAGATAGGGGTAGCAAAACATTTACGTCAATGACATTGTTTGTTTTGGCTTTCCTTGAAAGCCAAATTGTTCTATGGGAAAATTGGCTTGTTCACAAGAAGCACGCAAAGTGACGCATGGCCTAATGACTATCAACTAAGTAGGCACCTACAGTCCTACAGTAAGTTACACTAGACATACGTGAGGCCTGCATATATCCACATCAACTAGTACCGATGCAATTTGAGAACATCATCAAATCCATAAGTTGAAATGGAGTATACCCAAGGGTAATGGAGTACATCCGTGTACATACAACATAATGAAAGACCTTTCCACTTGCTAAGTGATATCATCTCAAACTATAAGCATGACAATGCAATACGTTACCAGAGGGTTATTGGTCGAACACTTAAAGAGTGTCTTAACTAATGTTGTGAAAGTTCGTGAGGTTATGAGTTTGCACTTACAAAAAGACATGTACATCCATGAAACTTTATTATTAGTGCATATCCTATAGAACATGTTTTAGGGTAATTGATCTTCTAGCATTATTGCTTACTCTTTAGGCATGTAGGCACTTGTAACATTAATTTCTTAACTCAAAACAAAGTTTTCTTTATCAAACAAAGCATAATATGTTGAACACTTCAAATGAAAACTAATGAACCTTACATGTTTTCTACTACACACATGGAGGTTTGTTTAAGGTGTTATCTTGAACCTAACTTGTTGGACACTTGTAGAAATGAAAGTAACCAACAAATAACCATTACATATTTTCTCTACTATGACCTTAATTAGAGGTTTGTTTAAGGTGTTATCTCAATCACAGGTTGCATGGGTGTTTGAGGAACAGAACTACTTAGTCCGAGGGAAAGATTACTCGAAGTGGAAGCCTCAACTTATTTCGATAGAGAACTTAATCATGGCAACTCATTCTTATATTTGAATAAGGGGATAGGCCCTTGGTTGAAACGAAATTGCATCAAAGAGAATTTATTGTGGCAATTACCAGTTGCTTGTAACTAGACATTATTATATGTATGTCTATTCATTTAAGCAAAAATACAACAATATTGGCTTTTAAAAATTATGATGATTATAATGATTGACAGTTGTTTTTTTTCCCTTCATAAAATAAAGGTTTTTGAGCTGAGCGTCACAATCATGATATCTACTTGATCAAACATAAGCAACGGAGCTTTATGTGTAAAAGGTTTTTTATTTGGGGGACTTCATAATGATCTTATGTGACCATTGTAGGATCCGTATTTTCATGACACCGATGTAGATATGTTAACATATTAATTAATACCTCACGTGCTTATATGAGAGAGAGTCAACGACTCCAACCTCAAATTTCAACTGGTTGCCCATTTTCTAGAACATCAATAAAGTGTTAATAAAAATTGACACTTGTCAACTTAATACTTCCTCTGTCCCATTACAAATGTCCACTTTGACTTTGTACGTAGTTTTAGGATTCTCCACTAACTACATTTTTCACCAATCAAATATTAAATCCACCCACTAATTTTTTTTTTTGATTGGTTAAATATCAAAGTGGACACTTGTAATGGGACATCCCAAAATAGTAATGTGGACATTTCAAATGGGACGGAGGGAGTAATTAATTTTGGTAAATAAAAAATAATGCTTATAAAGATATATAAAGACTGATATTTTAAGAAATTGCTTAATATAAATAATGTAATAAAAATAAAATCAAGTGTATATTTAATGTATAAATCGTTGTTCTTCTTATGTTACTACATAGTCCCTACGTCTTACTTCAAGTGTTCAAATTAATATTATTGGTTGTCCTAGATAAGTGTACACTTTCATGTTACAACTAATCAAAAGAAACTTTAGTGGGTATAGATATCTTAATTAATTAGTGAAAATTGTAGAATCTAAATTTGTGTGCATAGTGTAAGTGGACAATATAAGCGGGACGGAGTGAGTATTAAAAAGAAAAAAGACTCATAAATTTTTTTTTTCAAAAATTTTCATAATAAGATATAAAACTCATTCTATAAAAATTGTTCAACCAATAAATTAGACCATTACCAATGCATAAATAATATATATAAAATTTTATTCTTGTATCTTATCTTACTACATAAAAAATACACTTCTTTTACTAATACATAGCCATATAAAAATAAAGAAATATTAAAATGAACCATCTAATTACTCTTTCTAGACACGTTAACAAATTAAAAATTGACAATGATTTTCTCAAAACAATCAAATCTTTCTATCTTAAAGATAAGTTACCCCAAAAATTATATTAGTTTAATATGATATAATATTACAACAATTTTAATAATAATATGCAATTATGATAGCTAAGTTGTTTGTTTAGTTTCTTAGCATAAAGAGTCTTAAAAGATACTCCATCCGTCCCGATTCTATTGTCCAGTTTTCCATTTTGGGATGTCCCAATTTAATTGTCCAATTTCATAAATAGATAAGAATAATGAGATAAAGTTTATTTATGCCCCTAATTTATATATGTAAGACAAAAATGTAGGTAAAAAGTAAAGGGTAAAACTGTCTTCTTACCAAAAAGTAGGAGAGATGATGATGTTTTCTTAAACTGCATATTTTTTGTCCGGGGACAATAAAATTGGAACAGATGGAGTATTATAAATGAACAAACATGAAAGGTTGTACTTTCAATTAAAGAAATACCACAACACTTATTTTCATTTGGTGGATTTGTAATGTTGTGTCAGTTTTCCAAGTGATTAGATGTAACTTTTTTTTTTTTTTTTTATCTAAGTTTCCAAGAAAAAATACAAAAAAAATATGTTTTGTTATTCGGATATTCTGTAGATTTTTTTCGACAACTAAAAGCTGGGTAATGTTTTAAATCGGTTACACACTATCATCATCATTATAGTTCGTTTCCGTTTTAATCAAGCATTAAACTTAAAAGAAATATACGTGTAACGTCGTATAAAATGAATATTAATCTTTTTGCACGTGGGCCGTGCATCGCACGACCTTCTAACTTACTAGTATATATATATATATACTACATATAAACCATATTATTACTCTATTTATAGAAATTTAAAATTTTGGTATTCAACATTTCTAAAGTTAAAATGTTTAATTTTTATATTGTATTAACTTCTATCAAATTTTTTACTCTTAAGCCCCTTCTTAATCTGAATCTTTACCTCTACACACTATATTATCATTATCGATTCATCATCTTAAATTTAACATTAGAAAATAGTAAACACAATTATATATACAACTATTGTTGAGTTATAATATATCATACTCCGCTACATTGCGTGAGTATCATACTAGTCATACTCGTATATATACAAAACACATGCATGGCTATCTAAAAATACATAGTATCATACATCTCTTGGAAGAAATAAGATTATTTCATGTAGAGCTCCTTTAGTTAGAGATTTTGGGAAGAAAATTGATATGATATTTCCAACACTCAATCTGACAGATGATTTCAAATTATGATGGTAACAAATTTCGTTGTATTTTGCTTTATAATAGATAAGTAAATACGGAGTATTTCATAGATTGGTAACAGCAAATATAACGACATCATCATCAAATTATATCATCATCATAATCATAATATATAAAAACACACACTAAGTAGATGTAAACTTAGCATTTCAGTACACAGATCCAGTAAAGAAATGAAGCAAAATCAACAAACAATATACGGAGTAATAAAATAGCAGTAAATTTAACGAAGTACGGCGTCAAAACCCTAGAATACACAGATATTAGTTCTAGTTTTAGAAAGGTCAATCAATACACATGGAGAGAGACATAGAATCCAGACTCCATGTCCACGTACAACCGAAGCTAACTGTCGAATTAATTTTTGTTGCTGAATTGAATCAGAAGATGATGCCTCTAGTTGACGATAAACACAAAACCGAATCTTGTGAATAAACTTATTTTAAATCCGTAATAAATTTACCGATTAAACATAAACAAAAAATGATATATAAAAATATATATATATATATATATATATATATATATATATATATACACACGCATATATACACGAAGCAATTTAGTATAATTTTGCTTCGGCTGTGTACCTGTCACCGCTGGAATACTCAAACAGACGATTCTTCCCGGAGAAAACGAAAAGTGCGACATCGACGTCGCAGAGAACGGCGAGCTCATGAGATTTCTTCATCAATCCGTTCCGGCGTTTAGAGAAGGAGACTTGCCGGCTACTTTTATCTTCGATCCGTTTCAGTTCAACCTTACCTCTCCCCATCGGATAATCAAAAAACCCTAGAAAATAAGTTTTGTACGGATGCTAAAGTGATTTTTTTTTTTTTTTTTTTTTTTTTTTGTAATTGAAGATAGAGTATCTTGCGCGTGGTCACGGAAATAAACATCCGGTCCAGTTAGCATGAGTAGTGAAACATAGTATAATGACGTGTCACCGGCCAGTTGGGAGTGGGAGCGATTTAAAATTAATTAAAATAGAAAAAATAAATAAATAAAAACTGTAAATTGAGAATCGTGTAAATGAGGAGATATCTTTCGTACGGTGCTAGCTGTTGAAAGGGTATTCACACCCCACTAGTGCGTGTCACACCGACCTGTTGGAAGTGGGAGCGATTTAATTTAAAATTAAAATAGAAAAAATAAATAAAAACTGTGTGTTGAGAATCGTGTAAATCAGGAGATCTCAAGTGGTGTAAGATTATAGATTTTTTTTGGTACGGTGGTAGCTGTTAAAAGGGTATTTACACCCCACTAGTGTACTCTACACTTCTTTTACTCCCTCCGTCCCGTTTCTATTGTTCATTATTTTCATTTTGAGGTGTACCAAATTAATTGTCCACTTTCATAAATAGAAAGTTTAAGAAAATAAAGTTCTTTTTTACCCCTAGTGTATATATATAAGACAAAAAAATAGGTAAAAAGTAGAGGGTAAAACTGTCATTTTATCAAAAAGTAAGAGAGAAATAGTTATATTTTCTTAAACTGCGTGTCTTTTTGTCTGGTGACAATAAAATTGGGACGGAGGGAGTACTTAGACCACTGCCCAATTTTAGAAATTGTCTCTTGATTTTATGATCTGGCAACGTATTACCACCACCTCCTTGATTTTATTCTCCATATCTTCTTTTAATGCTCCTCCATTTCAAAAATAGTGTTCACGTTTTCTTGTTGTAACATCCCAGATTATTTATTCACTTCCAAAAATAAAAAGAAAAATTCGGTCGTGATTACCATATTACTCTTACTTGAAATTATTATTATAAACTTTAAAGAAAGCATTAATTAATTGCTTAAAGGTAAAACAGTCATTCTGCAAAAAGTAAGAAAGAAAAAGCAGTAATGATTATGTTTTTATTAAATTACGTGTTTTTTGTCGGTGGACAATTATTTTGAGACGGAGGGACTATTCACTTTCGATTTTAATCAATCTGAAAGTGTTTGATTGATCAATGACATAATTACTGTACCATAACAAAATAAAACTATGTGCAAAACTGTAGTAAAGCAATACTACACATATAAAGAAAGTATACAAACAAAGTTCACAAATAATTTGTTACTACTACATTGATTGACAACCGACATGTTGTCACTCTTCTTTCTCTGTCTTCATATTAGTGGTGGCACATCATTTCGTAAAAAAAATTGTAGTATTAGAAACTAAATCATTTTTGTAACAACCCGCTTACCATGACACAATATTGTTCGCTTTGCCCGCAGGTGCACGACTTTGCTCTTGGCGACCACATACTTCCCAGGATGGTCATCCATCCTGAATCTGCCCACGCTCGAGCACGCTTAACTGCCGTGCTCTTGCAACAATCTGCCACCTGTGATCCCAAAACGCGTTGTGTCATTTAAACGTCTTGTTACCCTTATAAGCCCCGGATCCCTCATGTAAAAAATAAATAAAAACTGTGTGTTGAGAATCGTGTAAATCAGGAGATCTCAAGTGGTGTAAGATTATAGATATTTTTGGGTACGGTGGTTGCTGTTAAAAGGGTATTTACACCCCACTAGTGTACTCTACACTTCTTTTACTTACTACTGTCCAAGACGTCGACCACTGCCCAATTTTAGAAATTGTCTCTTGATTTTATGATCATATGGGCAACGTATTACCACCACCTCCTTGATTTTATTCTCCATATCTTCTTTTAATGCTCCTTCATTTCAAAAATAGTGTTCACGTTTTCTTGTTGTAACATCCCAGATTATTTATTCACTTCCAAAAATAAAAAGAAAAATTCGGTTGTGATTACCTATTACTCTTACTTGAAATTATTATTATAAACTTTAAAGAAAGCATTAATTAATTGCTTAAAGGTAAAACAGTCATTCTGCAAAAAGTAAGAAAGAAAAAGCAGTAATGATTATGTTTTATTAAATTACTGTTTTTTGTCGGTGGACAATTATTTTGAGACGGAGGGACTATTCACTTTCGATTTTAATCAATCTGAAAGTGTTTGATTGATCAATGACATAATTACTGTACCATAACAAAATAAAACTATGTGCAAAACTGTAGTAAAACAATACTACACATATAAAGAAAGTATACAAACAAAGTTCACAAATAATTTGTTACTACTACATTGATTGACAACTGACATGTTGTCACTCTTCTTTCTCTGTCTTCATATTAGTGGTGGCACATCATTTCGTAAAAAAAATTGTAGTATTAGAAACTAAATCATTTTTGTAACAACTCGCTTACCATGACACAATATTGTCCGCTTTGCCCGCAGGCGCACGGCTTTGCTCTTGGCGACCACATACTTCCCAGGATGGTCATCCATCCTGAATCTGCCCTCGCTCGAGCACACTTAACTGCCGTGCTCTTGCAACAATCTGCCACCTGTGATCCCAAAACGCGTTGTGTCATTTAAGCGCCTTGTTACCCTTATAAGCCCCGGATCCCTCATGTCCATGGGCGATGTGGGATAAGCCTACGGTGTTACAACTCACCCCCCGCAGGGACTCATCGTCCTCGATGAGGTTTGCCCCACCATCCCAACGGCACATGAGTTGCTCTGATACCATAACTGTAACAACCCGCTTACCATGACACAATATTGTCCTTTTTGCCCGCAGGCTCACGGATTTGCTCTTGGCGACCACATACTTCCCAGGATGGTCACCCATCCTGAATCTGCCCTCGCTCGAGCACGCTTAACAACAGTGCTCTTGCGACAATCTGCCACCTGTGGTTCCAAAACGCGTTGTGTCATTTAAGCGCCTTGTTACCCTTATAAGCCCCGGATCCCTCATGTCCATGGGCGATGTGGGATCAGCCGAGGGTGTTACAATTTTCCTTCGTACTAACGGGTTAAATTGAAACGGAGAGAGTATTATTATACTTATATGCTCCCTTCATCTCAGAATGAGTGTTCACATGTCCATTTTAGTTTGTTTTAAAATAAATGTTCACTTCCGAAAGTAATATATTAATTACCATTTTACCATTTTACCTTTAAACTTTTTTTTCAAAACTGATACACGAAAGTATGTGCAAAAAATAATTATAAAGTGTCATCTTTCTATTAGACAATGTCATTTTTTAAACTTAGTAAAAGCTAATTGTATATAGGGATGACAACGGATCGGATATGGATCAGATGTGAATACCCGATCCATATCCATTTAATTTTAATTTAATCATTCATATCCATATTCGTCGGGTTGAACGAGTTAATGGATTATCCATAGGATATCAACAATTATTTTGATAAATCACTTTTTAAATGGTAATAATCGTAGTTATTACAATTATGATCATAATAATAATATTAAACTATCATAAATGATACTAATGAATTTTTATATGGTCTTTTGGATGCACTAATATCATGTTGATGCTTGGAACCTAGTTAACAAAGTATTCCATTTTACCTCTTTTGGCCCGAGTTGATAGCGATATGAATCAACGGATGTTGTTTCTCTCAATGATTGGGTGTGTGACGAAGTTCCTTGGTGTTCAAGAATATGCTATACATAGAATGCAAATTTGTGTAATTGGAAGTGTTTCACTTGGGTCAAGGCGCAAGAGATAAACTTGTGAACACTAGGCGAACGTAAACAAGGAGTATCTACGCCCACCATTTAACAACTACAATTGCCATTTAGACGGGATACCGGCTCATCCAAGGACAACGGTAAAATGGGACATATGCGAACATTAGTCTTAGCATCTTGGGATCAAGAATGTGGATGAATCGTTAGATTGGTTTGCGATCTTAAGTACATCCGTGTTGTATTTCGGGTGACGAGATGCCTTAGTTGAAACTTGTTTGTTCGCCTTGCCATATGAAGCACTCACTAGACTCTTACGACGCCTAGCATAATTAGATTGACCTTAAAGTATGGTACTCTAAGGTTGTAGGACTCGCTAAAAGGTACTCGAGCGGCTGAGGACTTTGTAGCGAGTTCTCGACCTCAGAGGCGGACCCAGAAAATTTAGTCACCGGTGTCATAAAAATTTTGAAGCTCCTTCCACTTGGTAGTTTATTTAGTTTATTTAAACATGAGGTGCACCGCCTAAATATGAGTGGTAGCAGTCTTAAAAATCAATAACTTTTCAACTAAATTTACACTAAGGGTGTGTTTGGTAAAATAGCTATAGGCTGTAGCTGTAAGCTGTAGGTTGAAGCTATAGGTTGAAGCTGTAAGCTGTAGGTTTAAGCTGTATAGAACTGTTTGGTAACTAGCTGTAGTTGTAACTCTAAAGTGTAAAATGACATAAAAGGATATCCATATAAAAATATATAATTGATAAAAATAACTAAAAATAAATTTAGGTAAGTGATAAAATACAACATAAAATTTGATACATACACCAAATTTATGTTTTAGTCTGTTTGTACTGTAAGCTTTAACGATTGTACAGTTTGACGTATGAACTAATTTATTTGTTGCATCCATCAACTTCCATAAATATAACTACTAAAAATGAACATAAATATAAATAAGAATGGTTATATTTTTAAATTTTAGTAGTAGTTATATTAAAGTGTAAAATACAATTTTGTATATTAGCACCCATTCTTAATAACACATATAATATTTATGTTAGGTGTATCATAAGTTTTATTGTTAAATCATATCTACTCTGGTAGGACCTCGACCCGCCTACTCGGGTCTTGTATGGATATGCAGGAAGGGGAACACTTTTTAAAAATAAAATAGAAAATAAGCCTACATTATACAAAAAAAACTTTGTACATGTTCAAAGCTAGAGAATCTTTACATTAAAAATAAAGAATACACTAAAAATAAAGTATCGGTGGTGGAGGAGGCTAAAAAGGTTATTTAATTCATTTATATCTCTCAAAGGGTATCAATGTAAATTATGATGCTAAAAGCTACAGCTTAATTCTAAACGCTCATCTTATTAGCGTTTAAGTTTGGGGCTTGTCAAAAATTTAAAAGCTAAAATCTTTACCATCGAAACAAAGCTTTTAATTTGATAGAAGTTTTTTGTTCAAAAACTAAAAGCTAAAGCTCCTAAAAGCTCTTAAAAGCTCTTTGCCAAACAGGGCCTAAGTCGACTTTATTGAATGGTATCACATGCCACCGCTGACTATAACGTGGGTCCGCCCCTGCTCGACCTACGCGGGTAGTACTCGGTAGTACGTGTATCGTATTTTTCACATAAAAATATTAATATTAGAAATTATATGTTTAGATATAGACTATAAACATAAATGTAATATTTTTCTAAATGTATACAGATTCGTACAATTGTTCAAATACTTCAAGCATAGTATTAAATGCAATGTTGCAAAAGTCGGTCGACTAGGCCGATTAATCGGTTCCAGAGAAGGTCACAACTCGACATGGGCCAAGTTGCTCAAAAAAGTCGGGTCAACACCGGTCAACGGCGGACAACAGGTCATAATCGTTCGGTCTATGGCTTAGATGTGTTTCTCCATTTTTTTTTGTTACCGAATATGAGAGAAAATAGAGAAAAAATTGGTAGAATTGAGTAAGAGGTGATGAAAATGAGCTGTAGGAGAAGATGATAAATTAATGGAGAAGATGAAGATGAGATCAAATTTCAGATCTGGAAAAAGGAAAATTGGAGAGAGATTGTAGTTTTCAAGAAAAAGTTTAAAGAAATTTACATTTTATTCCCTTATCTTTAAAATATATAAGGTTTTCATCTATACTTGCACATAATTTTGAAAGGTATTATTTAAATGTATAAAAAGTCAACAAAAGTCAAAACCCGACTAGTCCTCGACTTGGCCGACTAGTTCTTCCGAGGTCCCGACCGACTCGACCCCGACTTCCGACTTTTGCAACCTTGATTAAATGGACTCAAAACTCTAAATGTATATCAGATTAAAAAGTCGACCAAGTTTGACTTTTATCGAGTTCAATCGATTAGCCCAAGTAATTCCGGGTATTGACGATTAATTTTGAGTAATACCGAGTTTAACATATTTTTTACGGGAGTTTTGGAGTTTTGACCGTTGATCGAGTTTGACCCATTTTTCAAGCCTCAAACCACACACGAGTAGTGATTCAAAGCTTAGTACTCGGCTCCTAGACCGAGATCTACAATATACTGTGATATACATATAGAGATATGTATGACAAAGCGAGTTCTACAATATAGGGATATACATATAGAGATATGTGTGGCAAAACATTTACGTCAATGACATTGTTTGTTTTGGCTTTCCTTGAAAGCCAAATTGTTCCCTATGGGAAAATTGGATTATTAACAGGAAGCACGCAAAGTGACGCATGGCCTAATGACTATCAACTAAGTACGCACCTACAGTAAGTTACACTAGACATACGTGAGGCCTGCATATATCCACGTCAACTAGTACCGATGCAATTTGAGAACATCATCAAATCCATAAGTTGAAATGGAGTATACCCAAGGGTAATGGAGTACATCCGTGTATATACAACATAATGAAAGACCTTTCCACTTGCTAAGTGATATCATCTCAAACTTTAAACATGACAATGCAATACGTTACAAGAGGGTTATTGGTCGAACACTTAAAGAGTGTCTTAACTAATGTTGTTGAGAAGCGGAAGCTAATTCAATGTTTTCATCAAGAATCAAGAACACAGAATGAGATTAACTCGATAAAAGAGGCCTTTAGAAATTGAACCTTTAAGATACTTCAACAAATGCAATGCAGCTTGCATGTGTAGATCAGTTGGAGTAGAAACAAATTGACTGAGGTGCTGGACTGCATAGGATATGTCTGGCCTAGTCATGGTTAAATACAGTAGCCTGCCCACTAATCTTCTATAAGAATCAGGACTAGTCAAAGGAACACCTTTATTAGAAGCTAACTTCAAGTGTTGTGGTAAAGGAAACTCAACTGGTTTGACTGTAGTAAGACCAACATCTTGTAAAAGATCCAAAATGTATTTCCTTTGATTCAGATAAGTGCCAGCACTAGTCCTACAAATTTCAATACCCAAAAAGTATTTGGCTAACCCAAGATCTTTGATAGTAAATTTGGCATCTAAGGCTGCTTTGGGGTTCTGAATTTCTAAGTCACAATTACCGGTAAGTAATACATCATCAACATATACTAGTGCTGCAGTAAAGTGATCTCCTTCAACCTTTACAAACAAGGAATAGTCATGTTTTGACTGTGTATACCCAAGTGACACCAAAAATTTTGTGAACTCATGATTCCATTGCCTTGAAGCCTGTTTCAAACCATAAAGAGATCTTTTTAATTTGCACACTTGGTTAGGTTTAGCCTGAGGATATCCTTCAGGAGGTTTCATGTAAATATCTTCCTCTATATAACCATGTAGGAAAGCATTATTAATATCCAGCTGATGAAGGGGCCAATTCTTGGCAGTGGCAATAGCAATTAATACCCTTACAGTGGCCAATTTTGCCACTGGAGAGAAGGTATGTTTATAATCTTGGCCTTCCTTTTGATCAAACCCCCTGATGACTAACCTAGCTTTATATCTTTCCATAGAACCATCAGGATTGTATTTAATCTTATACACCCATTTAGATGAAATAGCTCTATGTCCTGCTGGTAAATCAGTCAACTCCCATGTTTCATTTCCTTCTAAAGCCTTAAGCTCTTTATTCATAGCATCTACCCACATTTGATCTTTACTAGCTTGTGTATAACTAGTTGGCTCAGAAACAGCACAAACATTAGCTAAGAAAGCTATGTAGGAATGTGGGATGTTGACAAAATCTTTCTTATGGAATAAGGGATACAAAGGTGATTTTGTAACAGATGCAGCAGTAGCATTAGGAGTGACAAAATCCTTCAACCAAGCAGGTTTTGTGGAAACCCTACTAGTCCTTCTCAATGTAGCAGGTTGAACTGGGGCAGGAATGACATTAGGTAGATTATCAGGAGGAAGATCAGAAGTGGTATTAGCAGGAATAGGAGAAGAAGATGAACTTTGAGTTGTGAATGGAACAAAATCTGAATCATCATCTGTTGTGGGTAAAGGAACAGAAGAGTGATCAGGAATAGATGATGATGATTCAGTTGGAACACATTTAAAAGGAAAAACATTTTCCTTAAAAATAACATCCCTACTAAGTATAATTTGCTTAGTATCTAAATCATAGAGTTTATATCCTTTTTGATTAGGTGGATAACCTAGGAAAACACATTTAGATGATTTAGGAGCAAATTTATCTTGATGAGGTTTGTTAATGGTAGCAAAACATAAACACCCTATAACCCTTAAGTTGTCATAAGAAGGAGATTTGTTATAGAGCATTTCAAAAGGACTTTTCCATTTCAGAATTTCCATTGGCATTTTATTTATGAGATATGTGGCTGCAAGAACACAATCACCCCAAAAATGATTGGGCAAGTTGGCATGTATTTTGACAGCTCTTGCAGTATCTAATAAATGTCTATGTTTTCTCTCCACAACACCATTCTGTTGTGGAGTATAAACCATAGATTTCTGATGAATAATGCCTTGGATTTGAATAAAGGAAAGGAAATCTATGTTAACAAATTCAGTCCCATTATCAGTTCTAATGGACTTTGGTTTTGTGCAGAAATGATTACCAATGTAATTAACAAAGGTAATAAAAACAGAACAAACTTGACTCTTTGAATGAATCAAATAAGTCCAAGTGGCTCTAGAATAATCATCTACTATTGTTAGAAAGTAATGTGCACCATTTAGTGCACCCACTTTATAAGGACCCCACAAGTCCAAATGCAACAAATCAAATGGATGAATAGAAGTAGTAATACTTCTTTTGAAAGGTAAACGATGGTTTTTAGCAAGCATACAAGTTTCACAAAAGAAATCAGAATTGACTTTACAATCCTTAATATGCACAAGCTTAGAAACAGAAGTATGACCAAGTCTGCTATGAAAGACATCAACTGAAGTATCAACAAAATTGCTACTTACAGACTGTTTATTGACAACTTTATTAAGAAAAGACTGAAATACAGAAGGAGTGACACATTTAGAAGTCAATGCAGTAGCTGCTTTGCAGGTGTACAGACCTCTCACCCCTTTCCCAACTGCAACCAATTTGCTAGTTGAAAGGTCCTGAAAGATAAACCATTTAGGATGAAAAATTGCTAAGAGATTTTGAGAAATGAGTAACTTTCCAACTGAAAGAAGATTGAGATGAAAATCAGGCACATAAAGTACATGATCTAGAGTTAAAGTGGGACTAAGTTTAACCTGACCATAAATTGTCACTCTTTTCCTAGTCCCATCTGGAAGTTTAATGAGAATAGGATATGGTAATGATTTGGTGAATTGAAAAAGATCTAGATGTGGAGTCATATGGTCAGATGCCCCAGTGTCAACAATCCAATCATGCTTTAAATCTGTAGTGTTACTTACAGATAATGCATAAGCATAAGTACATAGAGATATACCTGCATGTCCCATAGAAGAACTAGCAGCATTTGAACCTCCACTGTCTGACATTACAGGAGCTTTGTTTTTGAACATCTTGACCATTTCTTGACAAACAGCAGCCACCAATCTTTGATCAAACATACCTTTGTAATCACCATCACATTCATTCTCATATTCCATGTCAAAGGGAGTATCCCTGCTCATTCCAGCATCCATACCAGCATTCACTTGAGCAGCCATTTTAACACCTTTCTTGCCTTTCTTCCCTTTGTACCAGTCAGGGTAGCCTAATCTTTCAAAGCATTGCTCATAGATATGTCATTCTTGACCACAGTAGGTACATATTTTCTTATCACCTTTGCTATCATACTTACCAATCTTAACATCTCTTTTACCAGCATTATTACCACTAATCCTTTGATTTACTCATTTTAGCAAAAAATGCAGTTGGATCACTAACATGATTTGTGACTTGCTTTTGCTTTTCAACTTGTTGTACAATATAGTATGCCCTATTAACATTCGGTAAAGGATCCATGGAGAGAATTTGACTTTTGACTGATTCAAAATCATCATTCAACTTCATTAAGAATTGCATCAACTTAGATCTACTATCTCTTTCAGCAATTTTCTCCATAATTCCACAAGAACAATCTGTCATTTTACCACATGAACAACTAGGCAAACCATTCAGATTATACAATTCATCCCAAAATCTTTTCATTTTATTGAAATAGGCAGCTACAGTAAGATTACATTGAGTAATTTTGCTAAGTTCACTTTCAAGTTGATAGATCAAAGGACCATTGCTTTGTCCATACCTTTCCTCAATTTCCTTCCACAATTCAAAAGCCGACTGAGCATACAAGAAAGCATCAGATAATTCAGTCACCATCGAATTCAATATCCAACATGTCACCATGTAATCACAACGAGTCCACCTCTGGAAGCTTTCATGAGTTATATCAGGTTTGAGATTCGAACCATCTATAAACCCTAATTTCAACTTTGCTCCCAATGCCATCTTGATCTGTCTACTCCAGCCAAGGAAATTCATGCCTTTAAACGGAGTCTGTGTTAAACTCATTCCTGGATGATCTGAGCTAGCAATGTGTAATGGATCATTGTTGATGCTCGAATTCGATTGAACGCTATTTTCAGGGTTTACTTGCGGATTCGTCATTTTAATGAAATTGTGAAGATTCTTCAACAAATCAAGAATAGTTGAAGAATATGGGAAGAGGAAATCAACAGGAAGTGAATCAAATCGATCAATTTAATCAATTTGATCAGTATAAGAAAAGCCCTAATTTGATTTTCTTCAAATTTAGGGATTAATTTGTGTGGATCAATCAAGCCGAAGCTCTGATACCATGAGAAGCGGAAGCTAATTCAATGTTTTCATCAAGAATCAAGAACACAGAATGAGATTAACTCGATTGATTGCATTAACAGAAATGAAGAACATTACATCGCTTATATACACTGTACACCCTAATACCTGCTAACAAACTATTAACCGCCTATTTATCAAACTTTTAACTAATCACATAATAAGTTACACTTTTGACCCTTGGACTCTCAATATTTACATTTTAAATACAAACTATACATTATTCCATAGTTGTGAAAGTTCGCGAGGTTATGAGTTTGCACTTACAAAAAGACATGTACATCCATGAAACTTTATTATTAGTGCATATCCTATAGAACATGTTTTAGGGTAATTGATCTTCTAGCATTATTGCTTACTCTTTAGGCATGTAGGCACTTGTAACATTAATTACTTGGCTCAAAACAAAGTTTTCTTCATCAAACAAAGCATAATATGTTGAACACTTCAAAATGAAAACTAATGAACTTCACATATTTTATACTACACACTTGGAGGTTTGTTTAAGGTCATAAGGTGTTATCTCACTCACAGGTTGCATGGTGTTTGAGGAACAGAACTACTTAGTCCGGGGGGAAAGATTACTCGAAGTGGAAGCCCCAACTTATTTCGATAGAGAACTTAATCATGTCAACTCATTCTTATATTTGAATAAGGGGATAGGCCCTTGGTTGACTCGAAATTGCATCAAAGAGAATTCATTGTGGCAATTACCAGTTGCTTGTAACTAGACATTATTATATGTATATGTCTATTCATTTAAGCAAAAATACAACGATATTGGCTTTTAAAAATTATGATGATTATAATGAGTGTCACAATCATGATATCTTCTTGATCAAACATAAGCAGCGAACAATTTTCATATCTCAACGTAGAGTTTTATGTGTAAAAGGTTTTTTTTATTTGGGGGACTTTATAATGATCTTATGTGACGCAATGACGCATTGTAGGATCCATATTTTCATGACACCGATGTCGATATGTTAACATATTCATTAATACCTCACGTGCTCATATGAGAGAGAGTCAACGACTCCCATCAAATTTCAACTGGTTGCCCATTTTCTAGAATATCAATAATTTTTCGCAAAGACGAAAATTTAGTGGGAGGATCCAGAGGGAGGCACTTTTTTTGAGGGAAGTGTAATATTCATTATGATGCATCTTAGCTTCGTTAATACATTTGTCGAAAATTCAAAAGTGAAATTTAATAAATATTAATTAGAATGGATGTTATGAATGTTAATCTTCCATGATAAATTCTTTTTGTAGGCTATAACATCAATTGATGAATTTTATATCCCAAATCGTTAATATTCGTCGTGGTGAATGTTAACTTAACTTTCATCACGATGAATGTGAAAATAAAATTAATGTTACTTTTTAACATTAATGTTAAGTTAATATTCACCACGATGAATATTAACGTTTTATTAAATAATTATTCATAAACTAATGTTATGATTTAAAATTGACTTTCATATGTTAATATATTCTTTATAGCATCGATTTTGATTACTATATATGAGTAAAATTAATTCTATCTTTGTTATTTGTATTGGCGAATTTAAGATGCTTCGTGATGAATATTACACTTCCCTACTCCCCCAAAAAATTGCTTCCCTCTTGATCCCTCCCCTATATATATACACTAGTAGGTCTTCGGCTATGCGGACGCAAAGCCCAGTCAAGGATCAATATTAACGTCGACTTTTTGGATTAAGGTATATGGATATCTATAGAATTGTTATAAAAAAGTTAATCACCAATAACATATATTATCGCCTTCTCAATATAATTGTTCATCTTTCATTTTCGAGTTGTCCCAAATTAATTGTCCACTATTAAATATAGATTGAAAAGTTTGATCTGGATTATCATAGTACCATTACTTGAAATTATTATTACAAACCCTAAAAGTATGTTTGATATTTTTTGAAAAGTCTACGTATTATTTAAAGAAGATGACCTGATATGGTTATGATACTCAACTTCATCCCAAACCAAATGTCCACCTCTCTATTTTGATTTGTCTCAAAATAAGTGTTTATTCTAAATCTTTGATCAATCAAAATGTTTTTTAAAGGTAGACATGAAATATTATTGGTTGACGATATGATGGTCTTCACTTATATTAAACTGTGTGCGTAAACTGAAAATGTATACTTACTTTGAGACGAATGAAGTAATAGTTATTATAACATTGCTGTTAGAATATATAGTTATCGTAACATTTGTTTGTTAAAAAATTTAGTGATTAGTTTGTTAAAAGTTAACTTAGTTAGTAAATAATAAAGGGAAAAAAAGAAAAAAGGATCTGTAAAACAAAAAGGGAAAAAGAGAGAGTTGGTGTCATGGTTTTAGGGGTGTCAAAAAAACCCGACCCGAATAGGTAACCCGAAACCCGACCCGACTCAACCCGAATTCCAAGCTTATTTGGCCACCCAAATAACCCGAATAACCCGCTTCTTATTTGAGTCGGGTTTCGGATAAATTTTTTTCAATTCGGGTAACCCGAATAACCCGAATAACCCAAATAAGCTAATAAATTATTTATTTTTAAAAATATAATTATATATATAAGTTATTTATGGTTTATACATATATAATATACATATATAAGTAATTCATTATGATTTATACAAGCTATTACTGTCATTTTGTAAAGTTTAAGTTTATTTAAAATACGAAAATTTGAAATATCATCTTATTTGAGTTAAATGAATAACCCGAATAACCCGAATAGGTAACCCGAATAACCCGACCTTATTTGAATTGAGTTTCGGGTTAGATTATAAACTTCGAAACCCGAATAACCCGACCCGAATAACCCGAAACCCGATTAACTCACCCGATTGACACCCCTACATGGTTTCATTGTTTCAATTCAAGTAGTCAAATTAAAAGGTTGGGCATCCAACCAATTCATCTACCGGAGTGTCGGTTTGTCTTTTTGGTAAATGTCCGTTTGTATTCAATAATCTAAAAAAAGTTATACTTTAAAAATATTAAAAACCAAATTAAGTTAAATATAAGAACTTTATTGTGGTGAACGTAATATTTAAAAAATTACTCCATCCGTTTCAAAATAAATGTCCACATTATTATTTATATTTTGATCCGCCTCAAAATAAATGTCCACATGACTATTTATATTTTGATTCGCTTCAAAATAAATGTCCACATTACTATTTATGTATATTTCAAATTAATTGTTCACTTGCAAAAAATAACTATTAAAAATCAATAAACTCTATATTTTACTCTCATTTATTATTACCTATAATTTTTATTCTTACACAAATTCATTCTTACTTGACTTAAATATAAGGGTAAAATTAACATTTACCCAACGTATATTAATTCTAACAAAATATTGTTGGAGGGAAGGAATTTTAAAGAAGGAAAAAGACAAAATAGAAAATAATAAAAAAAAAAATAGAAAAAGGTTGAGCTGCTATTTGAGAAAGGTTAAAAAATTTGTCACTTGATGACCCCAATTCAGATTGAAAAGTTCTACCACCAACCATCTCAACTATACAACCAACTTAATAAATTTTGCATTATCTCACTTTTAAAGGATTCAGACTTTTTTTTGTGGGCCAACCAAAATTGACATGTGGCAGCTTAGAAAGCTGATAGAGTAAAATGGCATTTCACTCTATAGATTGATAAAAATATCTCATCCACATATTACTGCTCTATTTATAGATATCTTAAAATTCTATTGATAGATATCTTAAAATTTTAGTGCTCAGCGTTTCTAGATTAAAATGTTTAATTTTAATATTATATTAACTTATATCAATTTTTTACTCTTAATCCCCTTCTTAATCTAAATCTTTACCTCTACACACTAAATTATCGTTATCGATTCATCATCTTAAATATTACATCAGAAAATAGTAAACACAATTATATATACAACTACCTTTAAATTATAATATTATTATGCTAGTATATATACAAAACACATGCATGGCTATCAAAAAATATACATACATATATCTATATACACACAAGCTACTATTATACATCTCTTGGAAGAATAAGATTATTTCATGTAGAGCTCCTTTTAGTTAGAGATTTGGGGAAGAAAATTGACATGATCTATCCAACACTCAATCTGACAGATGATTTCAAATTATTATGTTAACAAATTTCGTTGTATTTTGCTTTATAATAGATAAGTAAATACGCAGTATTTCATAGATTGGTAACAGCAAATATAACCACATCATCATCATCATCATCATCAAATTATTAAATTATATCATAATCATAAATAATAAATAAAATCACACAATAAGTAGATGTAAATTTAGCATTTCAGTACACAGATCCAGTAAAGAAATGAAGCAAAATCAACAAACAATATACGGAATAATAAATTAGCAGTAAATTTAACGAAGTACGGCGTCAAAACCCTAGAATACACAGATATTAGTTCTAGTTTTAAAAAGGTGAATCAATACACATGGAGAGAGACATAGAATCCAGACTCCATGTCCACGTACAACCGAAGCTAACTGTCGAATTAATTTTTGTTGCTGAATTGAATCAGAAGATGATGCCTCCAGTTGACGATAAACACAAAACCGAATCTTGTGAATCAATTATTTTTAAATCCGTGATAATTTACCGATTAAACATAAACTAAGAATGATATATATATACACGCATATATACACGAAGTAATTTAGTATAATTTTGCTTCGGCTGTGTACCTTTCACCGCTGGAATACTCAAACAGACGATTCTTTCCTGAGAAAACGAAAAGTGCGACATCGACGTCGCAGAGAACGACGAGCTCATGAGCTTTCTTCATCAATCCGTTCCGGCGTTTAGAGAAGGAGACTTGCCGGCTACTTTTATCTTCGATCCGTTTCAGTTCAACCTTACCTCTCCCCATCGGAGAATCAAAAACCCTAGAAAGTACGTTTTGTACGGATGCTAAAGTGATTTTTTTTTTTTTGTAAATGAAGTTAGAGCATCTTGCACGTGGTCACGTAAATAAACATCCGGTCCAGTTATTAGCATGACTGCATGAGTGAAACAAGGTTTAATGACGTGCCACGTGTCACACCGGCCGGTTGGAAGTGGGAGCGAAAATAGAAAAAATAAAAACTGTATATTGAGAATCGTGTCGATGAGGAGATATTTTGTTTGTGAATTGGGTCATGTGGTGTAAGATTATAAATATCTTTCGGGAAGGTGCTAGCTGTCAAAAAAGGGTATTTACGTATTTGTACCAAAACTTTAAAAAGGTTGTCGTATAATTTTTACTATAACTACCGTCAAAAATAGAGGTAACTTTTTCTAAACTTTCTATAGAGCATGTCAAAATAAGAAAAATCAAGCCGGTAAATTCAAATTATACCAAAAGAGCATATACCAAGGGGACACTATACACAACAAAACACATATCCTCAACAACTTTTCTTAAAAACATTATGATTGCTTAACTTTTCTGAAGAGAGCAAGTTATATATTATTGTTATTATTATTACTAAAAATGCTTACACCCATAGTTGCATATACACATTTACAGCCACACCAACTTAACTATAGCCTCAATTACAAATCCTATCACTATATATATTTTTCTGGCATATCAGATACATACACATTTTACAGCCACATATTTAATTAGAACTTTTCCAGTAGTCCATAAACAGCCTCTCATATACTGCAAGTCTTCCACTTACATCAGCATTCTATCCGATTCCACCTCAACCAAAACTGTTATGCGACCCGTTTTACATCCCTCCTGCAACTGCCGCTAATTTAGGATCATTTACCCATTCTTTCAAATTCGACGCTTTTGATGTCAGTCTTGCTTTTATCCAGTCGAAGCTTCTCAATTGTACTTTTTGGAATAATCTAGCCCCATGTACAACCTTCTTCCTGAACATTTTTACAGTCCACCCCTTCCCAAACTAAATATGCTGTGACCAAAACCACCCTTTCCCAAATATCCTTAATACTTATCGAATTACACAACCTTATATCTTTAATATCCAACAGTACAACATTGAAAACCTAGGATACAAATCAAAAGTTAATTACTTTCACAAACTAAGGCCATCTGTCATTAAGTCTTACTAATGTTACACATCAACATTGACCATATCCATCAGATTCATGAAATAGCCACCAACAAAGAAGAAAACCTACAAAAATGAAATAGCCACCAACAGTGTGACCATATAAAGCTTGACCATAGCACATGCATAAAATATATACATTTGCACTTTGAAGGAACATGAGAATATGATTTAAAGCAAACAACACACAACAACCATTTTAGATGAATAGAGAGATTTTTAGAACTGACCATCACTGGGGTTTTATAAGTCATCCCACGAAACCTTTGCATTTTTATCTCTTGCTGAAGACAATGCACCTTCGCATTCCCAATCTCTTGTACATATAACATTCCTATCCGAGCATATACACATGATCAATTCATGTTCCTTTCAATATGAATAATCAATTCCTTAACATTCTTTTATTTTTTTACAGTATAGCAACCACACATGGAAAGTCAAAACTGCCAACAATTCTCAATATCATACCGATTAAAGGTTTACACATAACCTGATAATATAAAGCCATCTTATATACTCTGTAATCAATTAAGACACTGATTCAGAGATAACCAAATCATCGAAGCACAAATAAAGAACTTAAAAAGGATATTTTCAAGATTGTAACAAAGATAATTACACACAAATTGGAGTCAATGCTTACCTTTTAGCTTTAAGCAGATTGATCGGATTGAGGATTTTGTTGTTGCTGCATATAATTTTAGAATTTTCAATGCAGCTAGTAGAATTTTCAATGCAACTAAAATCTAGCTGATGATAAAAACCCAAAATAAAAGAATAATAGTTAAGTTGTAGCATTTGATTATTAGAAACACCAATAGAACACGAAAGCAACACAAATGAATATGCTTACACACTTATTTTGAAACGTGCAAAAACAACACCCATGTCATTATTTTTACAATCTCAAAGAAACTGGAAAACAAAAAATAATCTTTCAAACAATTTAGAACCAACGCAAAATCTAAAACTCACCTAATGAAAATCCACCTAATGTATTAAATGAACATCATAACCTACAAAAAAACACCATATAAACATCACAAGTTATAACAAATACCTTAGTTCTAAACAGATTTCATTTTTGCTTTCAAGCATTTCATCAAACAGTTGATATGCACGAAATAGATACTCGCAACAAATGATTAAAACAAAAGTAAATTCATAAGATTAAGTCACTTTACATACCTTTGATCGTTTATATCAATACCAAATAGGTTAGCATCTTCATAAACTGCATCAACAATATGATTGTCAAATCTAACAAAGCACAAATCAAAATAAAAAATTAGAGAGCAGAGAGTGAAACGAAATCCAAGAGAGGATTAAAACTAAAATTCTGATACTTCGATGAAAAATCTTTATTCTTCGATGGAAAAATCTTGTAATTCTTCGATGGAAAATCTGATTTTAGACTATATGATATAGAGTAAATAATTAGTTTTAAAGAAGTAGAAAGGAATGAGAGATTGCCAGATCAAACAAAGATAATCGTCACGAGTTCTTTAAAAAGAACGAAACATAAAACTGATTTTGTGACAACCCGTACTTAGGAGTATTAATTTACCCTAATCTTACTTGTAATTACTTATAATTAGTGTGGAATAGAACTAAGTTACTTGTAATATAATGTATATTGAATATACACCCGTACGTAATAAATTGATATTACGCGATTTGCTCGGATGGAATCCGAAACACATGGCCATTGGTGAACCTTTTCATATGACTTGTAAATCTATTTTTTTATGATAAAATATTCGTTACATACTTGGTATTATTATTTTATAATAATATACGCGAAAAACTATTACGTTTGGCTTAAAACTTAACGTATACGTGAAAACGCGTAAATCGAGCCCGACACCCGAACGAAATCCAAAATATATTCTGGATACTTAAAGTAATGTGTTTAAAAGTAGTTGGTCATTCAAAATATCAATTACACATCAAAAATAAACGCGAAAAATCAAACGATAAAAAGTTAACTTTTAAACCACACGATTTTACTTTTAAACGACTAACGAACGTAACCCGAACTCGAGAGACAATACACAAGCCTGACCCTCATTGGGCCAGCCCCGATCTGACCCAAAATGGGCCCATAATCTGCCCACACAGCCCATAGAAGTCCAGCCCTTTTTCTTATATAAAAAACCCCATTTTCCTTTGATTTTACCTCATTCTCACCACACACCTTATCTCTTTATCTCTTCTCTCTCTCTTCCTCTCTCCAATTTCGACCCAAATAGCAGAAACCCAGCCATCATCATCTTCTTTAACCTCTTCCAAGAAGATCTAAGCTCCACCATCATCACCTATCACCTCCTTCATACGGTTTTCACGAGGAAGAACAAGAAAGAGGACAGCAGCTCGACACGTGACATTTTCGGCTCTAGATCAGTTTTCCCTTGGTATAACCTTCCTCTTTTCTTTGTATTTACTTGTAATACATGTATATACATGCTAGTATCTTTCTTCTACTTGGTTATGTCCAGAAACATGCTTAAAATCGTTCACAAAGTGCTATTAACCACTGGGTAACAACATTACACACTGGACAATAAAATAAATCGGATTAGATCGGTGATAACTAACACATTTCTTAAGGAAATCTCATGATTCTTGAGCCTAAAATGTAGTATATTGTGTCTAGTTTGCAGATATGAAAGCCTCACGAATTAATTTGGTTGTATTCCATTTTTAATAAACCAAATAAAAGTACATACACAGTCTGTGTTTTCAGACCAGAAATTTGACTATCTTGTTCAGAGCATATTTCGACTTGTGGGATGAATTAGAGGCTGAGACCAGTGCCAAAATCTTGCTAAAAGTTTCCTTTACAACTTTCACTTAGATACCTTTGGTTGGATTTGCATGAAAAATGATCTAGACTCGAAAACGACCTGATTGACCACTTAGGCTTTACGATTTTATTCCAAGAGTTATACTTGCCTAAAAGTGATGTAAAAATATGTTTCGGAAACCTTAGACATAGGGGAATAACATATATTTTTCTCAGACTCTAACTCAAAAGTTTTGTTGGCCAAATCGCGAGGACAAAACCGTGTAATTTCGGAAAAATAAACGTTAAGGACTGTCTTCATTTTCGGTTTAAAAACGACACTTGTAGATTTCAAATGACCATGAAACTCATGATTTATTCATATTTTACCCTTTTAAAGGTTGTGTAAAAGTTTCAGGTCAAACCGAGCATTTTTGACCAAAGACACAAAGTTAGAACACATCACAGCCTGACATAGCGACACTCGATGAGTGTCGTCACCCACGCTAGCGACACTAATTCAAGTGCCGCTACTCATCGATTTATCACATTTAGCCATACTAACCTTGAGTGTCGCCACCTTTAACAAAATCCATACTAGCGACACTTACCCGAGTGCCGCTACTTGTTCGAATGTCGCCACTAGCGACACTACTTGAGTGTCGCCAAAAATTATAAGACTGCAACTAGCGACACTTGCCCTAGTGCCGCCATACCTAATCCAGTGTCGCCATAGCGACACTTACCTGAGTGTCGCCTAAAACAGGAAGTTCAAAATACATTTTTTTTTATTCTAAGTCTCGATTCCGCGCAATGATTACTAAACCTTACACGGTACTACTAATGTATGCAAAACATATACTTATGAAAGTATACGATAAAACAATACGAAACCTAATAATAATATCTTCAGGAATTATTATTACATACTCAAACATTCACCAACGGGCCACAAACGTTTTTAATTAAACAACGATTAAATACTTGGACATAACTAGTTGAAGTGGACAACTAGCATGAATGGTCTTTTGAGACATTCACTTATACATACAACCTCATATGCTTAGGGCATTAGAGGGTTGCGGGTTCAGAGAACCTACAGATTGACATTACTTTTGGATACTCGTTTATTGATTTAAACGTAGCTTGCTTACTTGACTCAGGTGAGTCTTACAGCCCCAACTTTTTACTGCTTTACTTACGGGGTGAGATACATTGCTTAACTGCTTTTCTTGAACACAAGTGCTGAAATTTCTTACTTTTCATATATGGGCTTGCATGAGTTACCGACTAATCCACTAAAGTCCCTCCATCATAGTTGTTAGATATCGGATATAGCGCGAATATTAGTTAATGGATCCATTAGGGACTGACCTCCCCGCCCGGGGTAGTAGTGCTACCACGAACCGTTCTGTATAAACGGGCGACTTTTATTTGTTCCGTACGAGTGCTTGGATTAGGCACGTCGCGGGGGCAACTTACGGTACTTGGCTGTATGTGACAACCGTCAATTTAGGACTAGAATTTAGTGCCTAATCAAGTTTTAGTACATGTAATTAGTTCTGTGTTAGGCTAATTAATGTATCAATTATTATATATATTGTTGAATATATATCTACAATTATGCGGTTTGTTTAAATCGTACGAGTCTCAAATCGAATGAATTTCGATACAATAAATACGGACGTTGGTGAACAAATTATTAAGTAATACAAATGTTATTTAATAACTCAATTTATTCAAAAATATTATTTATAATAATATTTCGTATCCAAATTTTATCAAACAATTAACGTATACGCGATTAAACATACAAACGCGCAAACAAATAAAACGAATTTCAATTTAGATATCCCAAATGGATAATTGATAAATTATTTTAATAAAACATTTTATAATAAATTCGTAATTTAAAACTTATCTTTTAATGTGTAAAAATCATTTAACGTTTGAACAACGGAGCGAACGAACACCACACGGAGCGGGAACGCGGGGCGAAAATGGGAGTTTAACCTCCCACTCCCACCCACTTTTCTCTCATTTCTCTTTTTCTCTATCTCTCTCCTCTCTAATTTCTCTCAAATTTCATCACCCCCAAATCATCAAAAATCAAAAAATAAACACCCTAAACGACCCCGGATCTTCAAGCTTGTTTGGGACAAAAGATTCACCGCTTCACGATCTACAATCCTATCTTTCCGGAATTTCATTTCGGCGATTTGTAAGTTTCCGACACAACTCCGAAAACTCTCGTTTTTAAGTTTTATAACTTGCTAGTTGTTTGTATAACCTTGTAATGTCCTAAAATGGGTTGGGTAAAAATATTATGCCGATCGATGGCCGGAAAATGCGTTTTTGAGGTTGAATTTCCGATCAGACCCGTACGTCGCATTTGGCCTGGAGCAAATGCGACGCAGCGACTTACGTCGCACGAATCCTCAACGTCGCATATAGCGACGCAGCACTCTACGTCGCATCGAATTGCGGACGTCGCACTTAGCGACGCAAACCCTTACGTCGCAGAAATCAACTACGTCGCCTATAGCGACGCCACGTACAACGTCGCATTAAATTGCGAAAGTCGCACATAGCGACGCCGTGCCCAACGTCGCAGTCCGGATCTGCGACGTCGCACCCAACGTCGCAGGCTACGTCGCACAAAACAGAATCTTCAAACCTCAAAATTTTCAAAAGTCAAATTTTACTGTAGCAATTCACTGTAACAATTCACTGTAGCAACAATATAATAACATTTTAGAACTATCGTTACAACCGTCACCAACGGGCCGTACACATTTTCAAATACACAATTAAATCAACTAAGTCATAGTAACTTAGACAATTCAATCAAACAAGTCGTTGTAACTTGTACCAACTTATTCAAACAAGTCGTTGTAACTTGTATCAACTTATTCAAACAAGTCGTAGTAACTTGTAATAAAACAATCAACCAAATCGGGGTAATTTGGACATTAAGTTAGACAAACAATTCAAATGGTAGTCTTTCGGGATACCAATACAATTAATGACAATTTAAGTGTCGTGGACACATTCAGGTTTCAAGTCTTTGGACACCAACACACTGCTAATTACTTCAAGTTTAATTGATTAACACTTCAAGAGCCAGGTGAGTTTCATAGCCCCATTTTCACTGCTTTACAACTAGGGGTGTGATATTACTACTCGATTTTGTTTTACAAGTAGAACGCAAGTGCCAAACTTCAAATACTACATGAGTTTCAAGCTAATCAATTTAAAGTCCTCCATAAGCATAGTCTCTAGTATTTTATAGCGTGAATGTTAGTATATGATATCATATGGGATTGACAATCCTCATCCGGGTTAGCACGCACTAACCGGTCAAACGGATGTATTAGCATTTGGGAAGACGAGTGTTGATTAGGCACTCGTAGGAGGCATTTCAAGTTAGGTTTCCTTAAGTGGGCCTGACAAATCAAGTTAAGCTCAGACTATGTGCTCATGGACAGTATAACTTTTATCTTGCTTAATTGCATTTTAAATTCAATATAAATCTTGCGGTTCTTACAACTATACATTGACATACAAACCTGTGAGCTCACCAGCGTTTTCGCTGACCCATTTTAGTATTTATCACAGGTACCCAGCAGTAGTTTGGCTGCACAAGCAGGAATTATTAGCTCGAGTCAGCATACATACAACTAGAGATTGGACTGCATTATTATATTTTGTAAAAGTAATTATGCTATGTAATCTCTCAATTTCAGGAAACGAGCTAATGTAACTACATTTTGATGTAAAATTTTACTTTATTTATACAAGTTTAAAACGACGCATATAGTGGTCGTTCATTATATCTTATGTGCTTTGTATATTGATTAGTGACACCCAAATCAAGCTTCCGCAAATCGTTAAATTTGGGGGTGTCACAGATTGGTATCAGAGCCTAAGGTTATAGTGAACTAGGTTGCATTTAGTGGGCCTAGACTATGACCGTTAGGCAGTATTCCTTATTAGTTATGACTAGTTCAGGGATTACAATATACGACTTTAATTTAACATAGCCTGATCAACTATGTACAATTAGAGAAAGATGATGTGAAATCTGAAAGAGTTATGTTGAACAGGAATGCATTAGTTGACTCTGACCTCGAGAGAAACGGGACTCAAAACACGTCTGTGCTAGACACTCAATAGGTTATTATGTGATATACATATATACTTACATAAGTAGACCTCATTACCACTTTAGGCTATATTATTATATGAATATAGGTCTCTTTCTCTCTAACGCTTTGTCTCGAAATGACAAACACACCACTAGTTCATCATACTCGGACTAGCATCTTATTTCATTTTCCTTGTTCTTTCTTACTCAGCATCATGCCTCATCGTCGTCAAATTACCCTTAGCGAAGCTGAGATCGCGGGAATAATTGCCCGCAGTGTGACCGAAGCCTTGGCTACTCGAACACCACCCGGTAGCGAGGACACAGCAACCAATACTCCACCACCCAAACCTTGATCCTATAAGGACTTTCTTAGCTGTAAACCGCTATACTTCAAGGGCACGGAAGGTGCCATTGGCTTAATCCGTTGGATTGAGCGCATGGAATCTGTTTTCGGTCTCTGCGATTGCACTGAGAACAACAAGGTCAAATTCGCTGCTTACACCTTTCAGGAAGGTGCACTCACGTGGTGGAAAACCCACGCAAACTCCGTAGGCCTTGAGGTTGCAAACCGACTTCCTTGGGCCGAACTGAAAAAGAAACTGACAGAAAAATATTGTCCTGAAGAGGAATTGCACAGGCTGGAAGAAGAATTCTGGCATCTGGAGGTGCAGGGAAATGATGTTGCTGATTATACCACTAAATTTCAGCAGTTTGCTTTATTATGCCCGGGTTTAGTCGAACCAGAAAGTAAGGGCATTAAGAAATACATTCGTGGACTCCCCGAGAACATCCAGGGCAACGTCGCCTCATCCAAACCAACTACTACTGAGAGTGCCATTCGATTGGCCCACGAACTCATGGCTCTAGTTGTCAGCTGTGAGACCTCCAACACCTCATCCTCTAACAACAACAAACGCAAATCCACTGAACACCACCATAACTCAAACAAGAAAAACAACGCCATCCAAGTCTACACCTCAAACTCTGAAACCACCCGCAGCTACACCGGGGACAGACCTTATTGTCCCAAGTGTAACTATCACCACTTTGGTCAGTGCAATACCCCTTGCAACAACTGCAGGAGGTACGAGCATTCGACTAAGGATTGCCGAGCTCCCAAATCCAACAACAACCCCTCTGACCGAAATACCCGACAACCTAAGTCCTGTTATGAATGTGGAAACCCAGGACACTTCAGGGATTCTTGCACAAAATTGAAGAATAAGGGCAACAACAACAACAACCACCGCAACAACAACAACACCAAAAGTAGCGCCTTCGTGATTAACTCAGGGGACGCCCGTCAGGACCCGAATGTGGTCACGGGTATGTTCCTCCTCAACAATTTAACTGCTTCCATACTGTTTGATACTGGTGCCGATAGGAGTTTTATTTCCGATGAATTTTGCCCTCTACTTGACATTACACCTGTTGCTTTAGACGTTAAGTACACCGTAGAGCTAGCAAATGGCAAATTGATAGAAACCAATAGTGTGATACCTAATTGCACCTTAAATATAGCCGACGAAACCTTCTCCATAGATCTAATGCCTGTTGAGATAGGAAGTTTCGATGTCATCGTAGGCATGGACTGGTTATCCAAACATCGCGCCGAAATCATTTGCCATGACAAAATTGTTCGCGTACCTCTCGCCGTCGGTAGAACCCTGATCATACAGGGGGAGACCGGTGGGACGAGGCTTAACATCATCTTTTGTCTTAAAACCCGGAAATTTCTGAGAAAGGGTTATCCATCAATCCTCGCGCACATCATGGAGAAAAAGTCGGAGGAGAAGCGACTTGAGGATGTTCCAATCGTCCGAGACTTTCCAGAAGTCTTTCCTGAAGAACTACCTGGTCTACCACCACCAAGACAGGTTGAGTTCTCAATCGATCTTGTACCAGGTGCTGCGCCTGTGGCTCGAGCACCATACCGTTTAGCTCCATCCGAACTTCAGGAGCTGTCCACCCAGTTACAGGAACTCCTGGAACGAGGATTTATCAGGCCGAGTTCTTCACCTTGGGGAGCTCCGGTCCTATTTGTTAAGAAGAAAGATGGTTCTTTTCGAATGTGTATCGACTATCGAGAGTTGAACAAGTTAACTGTCAAGAACCGGTATCCACTCCCTCGAATCGATGACCTGTTCGACCAACTTCAAGGGTCGAGTTGTTATTCAAAGATTGATCTCCGATCCGGTTATCACCAATTGCGTGTTCGCGATGCCGATATTCCAAAAACCGCTTTCAGAACCCGTTACGGGCATTACGAATTTCAAGTGATGCCATTCGGCCTAACCAATGCACCGGCTGTATTCATGGACCTTATGAATCGGGTGTGTAAACCTTACCTTGATAAGTTTGTCATTGTCTTCATCGATGACATTCTCATATATTCACGAAGCAAAGAAGAGCATGCGCAACACCTCAGAACCATCCTTGAACTACTTAAACACGAGGAGCTCTATGCCAAGTTCTCTAAGTGTGAGTTCTGGATCGAAACTGTTCAATTCCTTGGTCACGTGATTGACAGGCAAGGGATTCACGTTGACCCGTCAAAAATCGAGGCTATCAAAGACTGGCAATCGCCAACCACTCCGACCGAAGTACGGCAGTTTCTAGGACTGGCCGGATACTATCGACGATTCATTGAAAATTTCTCCAAGATAGCCATACCACTTACGACTCTGACCCAGAAAGATAAAAAGTTTGACTGGACTGATAAACAAGAATCGGCATTCCAACTCTTAAAACAAAAGCTTTGCAGTGCTCCTATCCTCTCATTACCCGAAGGCACCGATGACTTCGTGGTATACTGCGATGCTTCTCATCAAGGTCTCGGTTGTGTGCTCATGCAACGAGACAAAGTCATAGCTTATGCTTCCCGACAGCTCAAGATTCATGAAAAGAATTACACCACCCACGACCTCGAGCTAGGAGCTGTCGTTTTTGCCCTCAAGATCTGGAGACATTACCTTTACGGTACCAGATGTACAATCTTTACCGACCACAAAAGCCTTCAACACATATTCGATCAGAAGGATCTCAACATGAGGCAACGTCGATGGGTCGAGTTGCTTACTGATTACGACTGCGAACTCAAATATCATCCAGGCAAAGCAAACGTTGTTGCTGACGCCCTCAGTCGGAAAGAGCGAGTGAAACCACTTCGGGTTCGAGCCCTCAGTATGACCATTCACAACAATTTAAACATTCAAATCCTCACTGCTCAACTCGAAGCTTTAAAACCCGAAAATGTCAAAGATGAAGCCTTGCGGGGCATGGATAAACAATTCGAAATCAGACCTAACGGGATTAGGTATTTCTCAAACCGAATCTGGTTGCCTAAATTTGGGAACCTACGAGACTTGGTGATGGATGAAGCTCACAAGTCCAAATATTCTATCCATCCGGGATCCGATAAAATGTACCACGGTATCAAGGACTTCTACTGGTGGCCGAACATGAAAGCCGAAATCGCCACCTATGTCAGCAAATGCCTTACTTGCTCCAAGGTCAAAATCGAATATCAAAAACCTTCTGGTTTACTTCAACAACCCAGTCTTCCGGAATGGAAATGGGAACAAATTGCCATGGACTTCATAACCAAACTACCCAGATCCTCGAGCGGTTGCGATACCATTTGGGTGATCGTGGATCGTCTCACAAAATCTGCTCACTTCCTGGCAATCAAGGAATCCGACAAAATGGAACGCCTCACCAACATTTATCTGAAGGAAATCGTGACCAAACACGGTGTTCCAATCTCAATTATCTCCGATAGAGATAGTCGTTTCACTTCACAATTTTGGCAATCACTTCAAAAATCTCTGGGTACTCGACTTGATATGAGTACCGCATATCATCCTCAAACAGACGGTCAAAGTGAACGAACCATTCAAACACTTGAAGATATGCTACGGGCCTGCGTAGTAGACTTCGGCGTAAACTGGGAAAAACACCTACCATTGTGCGAGTTCTCGTACAACAACAGTTATCATACCAGCATCAAAGCTGCACCCTTCGAGGCACTGTACGGTCGTAAGTGCCGGTCACCTATCTGTTGGACTGAGGTTGGGGATAGCCAACTCACAGGTCCAGAAATCATACACGAGACAACCGAGAGAATCGTAGAAATTCAAAACAAACTCAAAGCCGCGCGTGATCGTCAGAAAAGTTATGCTGACGTGAGGCGCAAACCACTCGAGTTCCAAGTTGGGGATCGAGTACTACTCAAAGTATCGCCTTGGAAAGGTGTAATCCGATTTGGTAAACGAGGGAAGTTAAATCCCAGATACATTGGACCATTCGAGATCCTCGAAAGAATTGGTCCAGTGGCTTATCGATTGCAGCTGCCATCTGAACTCAGCAGCGTGCATCCCACATTTCATGCTTCAAATCTGAAGAAGTGTCTGTCTGATGAGACACTTATCATTCCACTCGATGAAATTCGAGTTGACGAAAAACCTCACTTTGTTGAGGAACCCGCTGAAATCATGGACCGTGAGGTCAAACAACTTAAACAAAGTCGTATTCCTATCGTCAAGGTTAGGTGGAATTCGCGGCGCGGTCCGGATTTCACCTGGGAACGGGAGGACCAAATGCGACTCAAGTATCCTCAACTCTTCACTGATTCAACGTCAAACACGACTTCAACATAAATTTCGGGACGAAATTCTTCTAACAGAGGGAGAATGTGACAACCGTCAATTTAGGACTAGAATTTAGTGCCTAATCAAGTTTTAGTACATGTAATTAGTTCTGTGTTAGGCTAATTAATGTATCAATTATTATATATATTGTTGAATATATATCTACAATTATGCGGTTTGTTTAAATCGTACGAGTCTCAAATCGAATGAATTTCGATACAATAAATACGGACGTTGGTGAACAAATTATTAAGTAATACAAATGTTATTTAATAACTCAATTTATTCAAAAATATTATTTATAATAATATTTCGTATCCAAATTTTATTAAACAATTAACGTATACGCGATTAAACATACAAACGCGCAAACAAATAAAACGAATTTCAATTTAGATATCCCAAATGGATAATTGATAAATTATTTTAATAAAACATTTTATAATAAATTCGTAATTTAAAACTTATCTTTTAATGTGTAAAAATCATTTAACGTTTGAACAACGGAGCGAACGAACACCACACGGAGCGGGAACGCGGGGCGAAAATGGGAGTTTAACCTCCCACTCCCACCCACTTTTCTCTCATTTCTCTTTTTCTCTATCTCTCTCCTCTCTAATTTCTCCCAAATTTCATCACCCCCAAATCATCAAAAATCAAAAAATAAACACCCTAAACGACCCCGGATCTTCAAGCTTGTTTGGGACAAAAGATTCACCGCTTCACGATCTACAATCCTATCTTTCCGGAATTTCATTTCGGCGATTTGTAAGTTTCCGACACAACTCCGAAAACTCTCGTTTTTAAGTTTTATAACTTGCTAGTTGTTTGTATAACCTTGTAATGTCCTAAAATGGGTTGGGTAAAAATATTATGCCGATCGATGACCGAAAAATGCGTTTTTGAGGTTGAATTTCCGATCAGACCCGTACGTCGCATTTGGCCTGGAGCAAATGCAACGCAGCGACTTACGTCGCACGAATCCTCAACGTCGCATATAGCGACGCAGCACTCTACGTCGCATCGAATTGCGGACGTCGCACTTAGCGACGCAAACCCTTACGTCGCAGAAATCAACTACGTCGCCTATAGCGACGCCACTTTCAACGTCGCATTAAATTGCGAAAGTCGCACATAGCGACGCCGTGCCCAACGTCGCAGTCCGGATCTGCGACGTCGCACCCAACGTCGCAGGCTACGTCGCACAAAACAGAATCTTCAAACCTCAAAATTTTCAAAGTCAAATTTTACTGTAGCAATTCACTGTAACAATTCACTGTAGCAACAATATAATAACATTTTAGAACTATCGTTACAACCGTCACCAACGGGCCGTACACATTTTCAAATACACAATTAAATCAACTAAGTCATAGTAACTTAGACAATTCAATCAAACAAGTCGTTGTAACTTGTACCAACTTATTCAAACAAGTCGTTGTAACTTGTATCAACTTATTCAAACAAGTCGTAGTAACTTGTAATAAAACAATCAACCAAATCGGGGTAATTTGGACATTAAGTTAGACAAACAATTCAAATGGTAGTCTTTCGGGATACCAATACAATTAATGACAATTTAAGTGTCGTGGACACATTCAGGTTTCAAGTCTTTGGACACCAACACACTGCTAATTACTTCAAGTTTAATTGATTAACACTTCAAGAACCAGGTGAGTTTCATAGCCCCATTTTCACTGCTTTACAACTAGGGGTGTGATATTACTACTCGATTTTTTTTTACAAGTAGAACGCAAGTGCCAAACTTCAAATACTACATGAGTTTCAAGCTAATCAATTTAAAGTCCTCCATAAGCATAGTCTCTAGTATTTTATAGCGTGAATGTTAGTATATGATATCATATGGGATTGACAATCCTCATCCGGGTTAGCACGCACTAACCGGTCAAACGGATGTATTAGCATTTGGGAAGACGAGTGTTGATTAGGCACTCGTAGGAGGCATTTCAAGTTAGGTTTCCTTAAGTGGGCCTGACAAATCAAGTTAAGCTCAGACTATGTGCTCATGGACAGTATAACTTTTATCTTGCTTAATTGCATTTTAAATTCAATATAAATCTTGCGGTTCTTACAACTATACATTGACATACAAACCTGTGAGCTCACCAGCGTTTTCGCTGACCCATTTTAGTATTTATCACAGGTACCCAGCAGTAGTTTGGCTGCACAAGCAGAAATTATTAGCTCGAGTCAGCATACATACAACTAGAGATTGGACTGCATTATTATATTTTGTAAAAGTAATTATGTTATGTAATCTCTCAATTTCAGGAAACGAGCTATTGTAACTATATTTTGATGTAAACATTTACTTTATTTATACAAGTTTAAAACGACGCATATAGTGGTCGTTCATTATATCTTATGTGCTTTGTATATTGATTAGTGACACCCAAATCAAGCTTCCGCAAATCGTTAAATTTGGGGGTGTCACACTGTACCACTGATTTTCGGGTTAAGCTTCGACTATGAGTCTCATGGCAACGGTATATACATATTTACTTACTATTTGCTTGGTTGCAAATACCTGATTTCGCCTGCGGGCACCACTGATAAATCTTGTGTTCAAACTGTTTACTTACTTACAAACCTGTGAGATTCACCAACCTTTTGGTTGACCTTTTTTAGCATGTATTCTCAGGTACACGTATGGAGTAGGATTACTCCAGGACTACTAGCTAGAGTCGCATGATTTCCAAACTGCATTTAATGGAGATTCTTTAGCATTATCTTTTGTATATTACGGTTATGTAATAGAATCTCCCGCCACATACGGGGACTCTAGGCTACGATACTTTTGTAACGAAAACAATATGTTTTCAAACGATTTATTTATGGAATGTAACTATTTTATAAATGTCTCATTTAGAGGTCATTTTCTGTATATCTTTGTGCTTTTGATTACTTGATTAGTCGCGTCCCGACTCGAACCGCTTCCGCAAACAGGTAATTTGGGGGTGCGACAGATTGGTATCAGAGCCTAAGGTTATAGCGAACTAGGTTGCATTAGTGAGCCTAGACTATGACCGTTAGGCAGTATTTCTTTATTAGGTATGACTGGTTCAGGAATTTCATCAATCAGCTTTAATTTAACATAGCCTGATCAACTATGTATAATTAAAGAGGGATAGATGCAAGGCCTGAAAGGGGTCATGTTGAACAGGAATACATTAGTAGACTCTGACTACGAGAGAAGCGAGACCAAACTTGTTTGTGCTAGACACAGTAGGCTATTATGTGATATACGTATATATATATACATATATAGGCCTCACACACTAACGCTCTTGCCACAAGGACATGACAACACTTTTCGCTGTACCGTCCCATAATCACGAGGAAGATTCTGCTTTGCACACTTCCTATCACTCTCATCTTTCGAGATCGCGTACGATACGCACGGCTAGGAGAAACGCTAGACCACCTCGAACTAGACTTTACACTATTCATACCACTACTACTGACACTCCACCCACTAGGACCGTCGTCATACAGAGGTCCGCCAGTGAACTTGGTCGACTGCAACGCCTACATATTGGAAATGTTGTTCCAACAATTGGATGGATTCCAACGACCTACGCGTAACTCGATTTGCGACCTTAACCACTCTGAACAAAAACTATTCCAACAACGAAGTGATCATCTTAATCACTACTGCAAGGGGTACTTGCAACTACGAGGCTACCCACTATCTTTACCAAACGTCTTTACCAAACATTTGTTCACTTCAAAACAATAACATAGTCATGATTGACTACTTTGAGAACACTACTCGGTCATTGTTATGACTACCTTTCGAATCTACGATACTCACTAAACCCTCTTGTTATTAATTCACTGTCTTAATAGAACTTCCTCTCGAAGAAGATGACAAGCTTCACTATGGATGACTACTCGTCAGATGACGACCTAATATGTGAGCATCAAATTCAGTACACACATCTCGATGAAGAGATAGCACCAATGGGAGGAATCGTAATGGGGGAAAATGAGAATCAAAATTTCGGAATAATTAGTGTTGAAGAATACGAGAGAGCAAGGGATCAGGCAGAAGACTTAGATAATCGAAATTGGGAGCTCAAGACCAGATGCAAGGCCTACGAGAAAGAGCTGAGAATCCTGAAAAGGCCTGTTCCCGTGCGAATCAAGGATAAGATTCTCTATTGGAAGAAAGTGGCTACTAACCTAAAACGAAGGACAAAAACATGGATCAAACGAATATGCAAACGACCAACCGAGGACACCTTGACCTACCCTATGTCCCTACGATACAGGGATATGCTTGAAGCACGTTATTACCCTCACGACCTAAACCTAGAATAGATTCGGAGTAAAGGGACTACTCGAACAACAGAAAAGCGTTAACTCGATGATTTACTAGGACCATTTTGTAAGATGGAATTTTGTCTATGGCATCTTGCGCTAAGAACCCCTATCCCGATGAGTATGTAGAAATTCCATCCCGTTTAGTATGAAACATCTATATTCCATCCGGATGTAACAATGTCCGGCATATTTTATAAACATCGGTCATGTAATCTATTAATCTATTAATCTATTAATCTATGAATCTATTAACCTTGCGCTTCGGTTGATTCCAACGTAATATTACTAACTCGAGCTTTCAACGAATTATCTCGGACATATACCCAGAATTTTTCCACAACTTCTAATTTTCAACAAATTCTTTTATTAAACAGAATTTCAAAGTGCTGTCAAGCATTTCCAACGTATTTTGATTGACTCAAACCTTTCAACGGACTATGAGATTTCAAACAGATTTTCCGGTAAAATTTTCAACAAGATTTTACAACCACCCCTCCACGAAATATTTTACAAAACTTTCAACATCATAAATGTATAAACTCATTTATACAAAACATATCGTTTGATCGAGGTCTTATCACTATTTATACCTGCAACGACATATCTACAAAAGAGTTTACCAACTGTTTTAACAACTACTTACTCAGGATTAGACTACTTTGTAAACGCCTAATCTGTAACGTTTTGACTACGATTTGAACAACGAAATGGCCATGAATTGACTGCTTTTAAACACAACTTAGACCTTATTATGTCTACTTTTAAATCAGCGATTTGATTTCCAACTAATTTATAATGCAAGACGTGCTTGCAATGAACTTTTCCCCATCGACCTCATACCCGTCGAAATCGAAAGTTTCGACATCATCGTTGGTATGGATTGGTTATCCAAACACCGCGCCGAAATTTTTTGCTATGAGAAATTCGTTCGTATTCCTCTCGTCACCGGTGGAACTTTGATCATACAAGGGGAGACTGGTGGGATGAGAATAAACATCATATCCTGTATGAAAACTAAGAAATATATGAGAAAATGATATCAGGCAATCCTCGCACACGTAACAGAGAAGAAGTCGGAGGAGAAGCGACTTAAGGATGCGCCTACCGTTCGAGACTTCCCTGAAGATTTGCCTGGCCTTCCACCGCCCAGACAAGTAGAATTCCAAATCGACCTTGTGCCCGGAGCTGCACCCGTGGCACGAGCCCCTTACCGATTAGCCCCTTCCGAGTTGCAGGAGTTTTCTACCCAATTACAGGAACTCCTGGAGAAGGGATTCATTCGACCAAGTTCCTCACCTTGGGGAGCTCCGGTCCTTTTCGTGAAAAAGAAAGACGGATCTTTCAGAATGTGTATCGATTACCGTGAATTGAACAAACTAACCGTAAAGAATCGATACCCACTTCCCCGAATCGATGACTTATTCGACCAACTTCAAGGGTCAAGCTTTTATTCCAAAATCGACCTGCGCTCAGGTTATTATCAGTTGAGAGTTCGAGACGACGATATTCCAAAAACCGCATTCCGAACTCGTTACGGACATTACAAATTCCAGGTTATGCCTTTTGGCTTAACCAACGCACCGGCTGTATTCATGGATCTTATGAATCGGGTGTGCAAACCTTATCTTGACAAGTTTGTCATCGTGTTCATAGACGATATTCTGATTTACTCCCGTAACGAGGCAGAACACAAACAACATTTGAAAACCATTCTCGGATTGCTCAAAAAGGAAGAACTATATGCCAAATTTTCTAAATGCGAATTCTGGATTTGTACCGTACAATTCCTAGGTCACGTCATCGACAGCCAAGGTATTCACGTAGATCCAGCAAAGATCGAGGCAATCAAGTGCTGGCAAGCACCTACCACACCCATGGAAGTTTGCCAATTCCTAGGCATCGCTGGATATTATCGCCGATTCATCAAAAACTTCTCAAGGATAGCTCAACCTTTGACTATCTTGACTCGGAAAGAAAAACAATTCGATTGGACTGACAAGCAAAAGTCAGCTTTCCAACTCCTGAAACAAAAACTTTGCAGTGCACCAATTTTATCCCTACCCGAAGGCAACGATGACTTCGTGGTATACTGTGATGCTTCACACCAAGGTCTCGGTTGCGTGTTGATGCAACGAGACAAAGTTATTGCTTACGCCTCTCGCTAACTGAAAATTCACGAAAAGAATTACACGACTCATGACTTAGAGTTAGGAGCCGTTGTATTCGCTCTCAAAATCTGGAGACATTACTTATACGGTACCAAGTGTACTATCTTTACTGACCACAAAAGTCTCCAACACATCTTCGATCAGAAAGATCTGAACATGAGGCAACGCCGATGGGTTGAATTACTCACTGATTATGATTGCGAAATCCGCAATCATCCGGGCAAGGCTAACGTTGTTGCCGATGCCCTCAGCCGAAAAGAACGAGTCAAACCACTTCTAGTTCGAGCACTCGGTATGACTATTCATATTAACCTTACTACTCAAATTCTTACCGCTCAACTCGAAGCACTCAAAGATGAAAACGTGAAAAACGAGGCCTTGCGAGGCATGGATAAACAATTCGAAACCAAACCTGACGGGGCCAAATACTTCTCAAATCAAATATGGTTACCAGTTTTGGAAACCTGCGGGATTTGGTGATGGATAAAGCTCATAAATCTCGATACTCAATACATCCTAGAGCCGACAAGATGTATCACGGCATCAAGGAGTTGTATTGGTGGCCCAATATGAAAGCCGACATTGCTACTTATGTTAGCAAGTGTCTTACCTGCTCGAAAGTCAAAGCCGAGTACCAGAAACCATCGGGTTTGTTACAACAACCCGAAATACCCCAATGGAAATGGGAACAGATTTCCATGGATTTCATTACAAAATTACCGAAAACACCGAGCGGTTACGATACCATTTGGGTGATTATAGACCGGCTCACCAAATCTGCTCACTTCCTTGCGATCAAGGAAACCGACAAGATGGAACGCCTAACACGAATCTACTTGAAAGAGATTGTTTCTCGACACGGCGTACCCATCTCGATTATCTCCGATAGAGATAGCCGCTTTACTTCTCACTTTTGGCAGTCTTTACAGAAATCTCTTGGTACTCGTTTGGATATGAGTACTGCTTATCACCCACAAACCGATGGCCAAAGCGAACGGACGATTTAAACACTGGAGGATATGCTACGAGCCTGCGTAGTTGACTTCGGTACCTCGTGGGAAAACCACTTACCGTTGTGCGAGTTTTCGTACAACAACAGTTATCATACCAGCATTAAGGTTGCGCCTTTTGAGGCACTCTACGGACGAAAGTGTCCCTCACCTATCTGTTGGACCGAGGTGGGAGATAGCCAACTCACCGGTCCTGAAATCATTCATGAAACCACCGAAAAGATCGTAGGTATCCAAAACCTGCTGAAAGCCGCACGTGATCGTCAGAAAAGTTATGCTGACATGAGACGCAAACACCTCGAGTTTGAGGTCGGAGACAAAGTATTACTTAAAGTGTCACCTTGGAAAGGTGTCATTCATTTCGGCAAACACGGGAAATTAAATCCCAGATACATCGGACCATTCGAAATCCTTGAAAGGATTGGTCCAGTGGCATATCGAGTACAACTTCCTACTGAACTTAGCAGCGTGCATAGCACATTCCACATTTCTAACCTTAAGAAATGCCTGTCTGATGAGACACTGATTATACCGCTCGACGAAATCCATATTGATGACAAACTTCATTTCGTCGAGGAACCCGTTGAAATCATGAACCGAGAGGTCAAACGATTGAAACAGAGTCGCATTCCCAATGTTAAAATCCGATGGAATTCTAGGCGTGGCCCTGAATTCACCTGGGAACGAGAAGATCAGATACGCGAGAAATACCCGCACCTCTTCTCGGACCCCACTCAGACCCCTACTACAAATTAATTTCGGGACGAAATTTCTTTAACAAGGGGAGAATGTGACAACCCGTACTTAGGAGTATTAATTTACCCTAATCTTGCTTGTAATTACTTGTAATTAGTGTGGAATAGAACTAAGTTACTTGTAATATAACGTATATTGAATATACACCCGTACGTAATAAACTGATATTACGCGATTTGCTCGGATGGAATCCGAAACACATGGCCATTGGTGAACCTTTTCATATGACTTGTAAATCTATTTTTTATGATAAAATAGTCGTTACGTACTTGGTATTATTATTTTATAATAATATACGCGAAAAACTATTACGTTTGGCATAAAACTTAACGTATACGAGAAAACGCGCAAATCGAGCCTGACACCCGAACGAAATCCAAAATATATTCTGGATACTTAAAGTAATGTGTTTAAAGGTAGTTGGTCATTCAAAATATCAATTACATATCAAAAATGAACGCGAAAAATCAAACGATAAAAAGTTAACTTTTAAACCACACGATTTTACGTTTAAACGACTAACGAACGTAACCCGAACTCGAGAGACAATACACAAGCCTGACCCTCATTGGGCCAGCCCCGATCTGACCCAAAATGGGCCCATAATCGGCCCACACAGCCCATAGAAGTCCAGCCCTTTTCCTTATATAAAAACCCCATTTTCCTTTGATTTTACCTCATTCTCACTACACACCTTATCTCTTTCTCTCTTCTCTCTCTCTTCCTCTCTCCAATTTCGACCCAAATAGCAGAAACCCAGCCATCATCATCTTCTTTAACCTCTTCCAAGATGATCTAAGCTCCACCATCATCACCTATCACCTCCTTCATACGGTTTTCACGAGGAAGAACAAGAAAGAGGACAGCAGCTCGACACGTCACATTTTCGGCTCTAGATCAGTTTCCCCTTGGTATAACCTTCCTCTTTTCATTGTATTTACTTGTAATACATGTATATACATGCTAGTATCTTGCTTCTACTTGGTTATGTCCAGAAACATGCTTAAAATCGTTCACAAAGTGCTATTAACCACATTACACACTGGACAATAAAATAGATCGGATTAGATCGGCGATAACAAACACATTTCTTAAGGAAATCTCATGATTCTTGAGCTAAAATGTAGTATTTTTCGTCTAGTTTGCAGATATGAAATCCTCACTAATTAATTTGGTCGTTTTCCATTTTTAATAAACCAAATAAAAGTACATACACAGTCTGTGTTTTCAGACCAGAAATTTGACTATCTTGTTCAGAGCATATCTCGACTTGTGGGATGAATTAGAGGCTGAGACCAGTGCCAAAATCTTGCTAAAAGTGTCCTTTACAACTTTGACGTAGATACCTTGGGTTGGATTTGCATGAAAAATGATCTACACCCCGAAATGTGAAGATAACTCATGAAAACGACCTGATTGACCACTTAGGCTTTACGATTTTATTCCAGGAGTTATACTTGCCTAAATGTAATGTAAAAATAATTTTTGGAAACCTTAGACATAGGGGAATAACATATATTTTTCTCAGGCTCTAGATCAAAAGTTTTGTTGGTCAAATCGCGAGGACAAAACCGTGTAATTTCGGAAAAATAAACGTTAAGGACTGTTTTCATTTTCGGTTTAAAAACGACACTTGTAGATTTCAAATGACCATGAAACTCATGATTTATTCATATTTTACCCTTTTAAAGGTTGTGTAAAAGTTTCGGGTCAAACCGAGCATTTTTGACCAAAGACACAAAGTTAGAACACATCACAGCCCGACATAGCGACACTCGATGAGTGTCGCCACCCACGCTAGCGACACTAATTCAAGTGCCGCTACTCATCGATTTATCACATTTAGGGATACTAACCTTGAGTGTCGCCACCTTTAACAAAATCCATACTAGCGACACTTACCCGAGTGCCGCTACTTGTTCGAATATCGCCACTAGCGACACTACTTGAGTGTCGCCAAAAATTATAAGACTGCAACTAGCGACACTTGCCCTAGTGCCGCCATACCTAATCCAGTGTCGCCATAGCGACACTTACCTGAGTGTCGCCTAAAACAGGAAGTTCAAAATACATTTTTTTATTTTAAGTCTCGATTCCGCGCAACGATTACTAAACCTTACACGGTACTACTAATGTATGCAAAACATATACTTATGAAAGTATACGATAAAACAATACGAAACCTAATAATAATAATATCTTCGGGAATTATTATTACATACTCAAACATTCACCAACGGGCCACAAACGTTTTTAATTAAACAACGATTAAATACTTGGACATAACTAGTTGAAGTGGACAACTAGCATTGATATCGCGTAAAAAGTCACATTTTTACTACCGATATCTCTCTCATTCTGGAACGATTCTTGGCATTTTAATTCAAATATAGCACAAATCAGTAACATTGTGCCAAGAAGGTCAAAACGAGGTTGCACGATAAAAATCAAGTAAAACGGATGTGAAACGAAGATTCCACACACGTTTGAAGATTCAAGGCATAAAAACGAGATTTCAAGACCAAAGTGCCCTTCATCAACATCCATTATTTCCAAGATGTTCGTTTTCAAAATTCGGATCCAACAGAAGAAGAATCAACTGAAACGGGTAAAAAATGAAGATTTCGCGCCCGCCGGAAGATCCAAATGATCCAAACACAATATCTGGAGCTAGGACCTCATCTCAGGGCCTATCCTATGTCAAAATCTTCGTTTTTGAATTATGAATCCAACAAAAAAAGAATCAACTCAAACGGACGTATAACGAAGAAAACACGCACGAATCAAGAAACGAAGCAACAAACGACGCAACGGGGCGGGGGTGGGACCACCGCCGCCGGCCTCACCACCACCGCCGCCGGCTGGACCACCACCGCCGCCGACTGGCCTGTACCCGCCTCGGTTTCCGTTTTTGGTAACTTTTGGTACCCGGTGCGCCTACTTTTCGTGTTGTACACACCATTTTTGGCAAGCTTTCTAACATGCACCTCATGGTGCTAATGTGAGCCAAAGCTCACCTATAAATAGGAGGCTTTCGGCTTCATTTCAAAATGTCCCATATGCACTAGTCATATCACTTTCTTACTTTCTCATTCTACTTTCTTACTTTAAATTTAGTATTAGATTAGTTTATTACTTTGTTTAGAGTAGAAAGAAAGCTAGGAACGTGTTGTAATCTTTGGTGTACGCTTGGAGTTACGCTCATTAATTCAAGTCTATTCCTTCTCGCATATTAATCTCGGTTATCTCTATCCTTTTCTATCTTAATTAAACATGTTTGCTTTAATTATGTTTGCGATCGTTATTGCCATGATTAGCGAGTAGATTACTATTGTATTTGTTGTGATGTAGTTAGTATATAATTGTGGGATGACTTTGAATACGTCGTGAGATAATATGACGGCCCCTATTCGACTGATTACTCGGTATAGTATTGGAAATGCTTTTGAGCATAGTACAAATATATGGAAGCCAGTAACGACCGAAGGTAGTTGTATTATTGATCGACGTAATAAAATGGGAAACTTTGTGAACGGACTTATCTTGTGATTTTAAACCTGAAACTTATATTCGCCTTTCGATTAACGAACGTGATTGTAACCTTGTAAAGAGGAGTCGCGAACCTCAATACTCGGTCAATAGTTATCTGTGTAAATTATGTTTTTAATTGTAACGTCATGCAAGCATTATAAAATGCAATGTGATTACGTGGACTTGCCATGAGTATTGTACACTTCCAATCACAATGTACTTATCATGTAAACATCGCGAAGCAATTAAACTCACAACGGAAACATTGGTAAACAATTCAATACGTTGTGAGCTACCATAGTATTTTCCGACATGGTCTGGGTTTGACTTTACGTAAAAAGCCGTAGCATTTTAATTAGTTGTTTTACTTTAGATTAGATTAGATTAGGTAGGCTATAGGCTAAATGACCATTTACGAAAACCTAGGGATTTGTTAATTTTATTGAGAAAGGCAAGTTTAAAATCCAACTTAAACCGATACTTTTTATTAAAACCATGAAACCTAAAGTACGGTACGCAATAAACCTAAATGCTTTCCCTCGTTTATCACGCTTAAGTTTCATTGGTAGAAATTGATTAAATAAGTCCGGACACGAGTTCTAAGTTAGTTGTTTAATGGATTCATAATCATTGTGGTATTAAGAACGGCTAGACATGTTATGGACTTGCTACTCTGTTCCTTCGCCCACGAGCGAATACGTTCAATAATATGCGCCACTGACTCCCTCACAGGAGAGTGTGGAGAGTTGAGCATTGTCTGTCTGGTCAGAATCATGATACCTTAGTTCCTCGTGACATATTAGCTGATAACCGACTAATAAGGAATCTATTGGTTATACCATAAGTTAATGAATCTCATAAGTAACTCAATTTAGTTAATCATTTTCCCGTAAGAGTCATCATCCCATAATTATTAACTAACGAACTCACAACAAATACTACTTTGCAGTATCTGACATCTTATTACAGTTTATCCGCTTTATTTAATTTACTTAATTAACTGAACCAAAACCCCCAACGCACTCTTTTAAAACATTTACTAGAAAAGAAAGATTGATTGGATCACCTCCGTTTCAATTCAGTTTCTCTTTAAGAACGACTCTAGGTCCAACTTACCGCCTACTAACCTTTTGGTTCAGTACTAGTAAGTCACACTTAGACCCCCGCAATTATAAATTTTTGGCGCCGCTGCCGGGGAGACTAACTGTCCGATCCAGAGGCCCAACCAATCCCAATTCTAGTAAACCCTTAGGATAAAACTTCCAAAAAAAAAAAAAAAACAACAAAAACATTTCCTTTATTGTCTATTTTCTTTTATTGTCTTTCTTTTAGTTTATGACCTGTTCCCCTAGATCTGCACCACTATTTAACTTTCCCGATCCAGAACTTATAATACGCACTATTCGACGAGAAAAGAAGTAATTTGCACTTAAGCAAGCAATGGCTGAACGCATCACTCTCGCTGACAACAGTAAACCCTCTATCGAAGGAAGAGGAGGACCAATTCTCTACCCTGAAACCCCTGGTCAATCTTTCGAGCTTAAACACCACATCATCCAACTAATCCAAAACCACTGTCAATTCCATGGATTGCCCAGTGATGACCCAAACTCTCACCTCAACAAGTTCATCTCTCTCTCAAATTCCTACAAGCAAAACGGAATTGGCCAAGACACAATCCGTTTATACCTTTTCCCTTATTCGCTCACCCATCATGCGCAAACATGGTTTGAAGGTCTAGAGACCGGCTCTATCCCTTCATGGACCGCGATGGCGACAAAGTTTCTAACCAAGTACTTTCCGCCTTCTAAACAAACCAAACTCCGAAATGACATCATGAACTTTCGACAAGCTTTCGATGAGTCATTATATACCGCATGGGAACGATTCAAAGGAGCCTTGAAGAAATGCCCTAATCACCGACTCGATAAGTCTTCACAATTGTGCACCTTCTACAATGGTTTAGATCCTAATCACCGAACTACCCTCGATGCTGCTGCACAAGGAAGCTTCATGGCAAAAACCGACGAAGAAGGATGGAACCTGATAGAAAATATGACTATGCATCACCACGATTGGAATTCTGGAGATCATTCAACATCTTCCACACCTATCGCTGCTGCAAACCCGATTCCAGTCGAAGCAATTAAGACACTGACAGAGAAAATGGACTCGCTCGTCAAACAGTTTGGAGAACTTAAGAAACAACAGCACTAAGTACACCAAGTGCAAGTCTGTCAACACTGCACCAACCCGCAACCATCTGGCGAATACCAAGTTGAATACGAAGAAGCAGATGGCACCGTCTACTATGCTCAGTTTCCAGCTCGACCACCTGGTTTCAACCAGAACAACAACCAACCTAGAGGACCTCCCTTTCCGCCGAGAAACAACCAACAACCATACCAACCCCGATACCCACCTAGATATCCACCTTACCAACATCAGCCACAACTTTCTTATAATCAACCCCTTGCACTTCCTGCACCCACTTCCGACACAAACCAAACCACTGAACAAACCACCAAGACAAATACTCCAGCTTCAAGTTCAGACGACGCCTTCGCCCAATTCATGCAAGGTCAACACCTGCTCAACCAAAAGACGTCCGCTAGACAAGATCAAGCCGACCTCTTCATGAGAAATCAATTGGCTGTGCTAAAGAATTTGGAAGCTCAAGTTGGACAATTGGCACAACATCTTGAGAATAGACCCCGAGGAAGTTTGCCTAGCAACACGGTTCAAAATCCGCATGTTGAGGAAGCAAAGCAACTTACGACACCCAAGGAAGAAGCCACTACTCCACCTGCTGCTGTTCCAGTAAAGGAAGAACCAAAGGTTAAGATACTAACTATGGAAACCACTCAAACCAAGAACAAGGAGGTTAGAATCCCTTACCCCGCTAGACTTAAAGTTCAACCTAAGAAACTGTCATCCTTTAAACTAGATGGAAAATTCCTTGATACCATGTCTAGAGTTCCTGGTGGTAATAAGTATATTAGAAAATTACTATCCACCAAAGATAAATTGCCTGAAGTGAACAACATTCCCCTTAGTTCTGAAACCTCAGCCCTACTTAAAAATAGCCTTCCAGAAAAATTAGGAGATCCTGGTAGATTTACACTCCCTTGTTCTATCTACAATTCCGGAAATATGAGCGCTTTAGCCGACTTAGGAGCCAGCATTAACCTTATGCCCTACTCCCTGTTTAAAAGGCTAGAACTTGAAAACTTGAAACCCACTAAGATGACCGTCCAGCTACCCGACCAATCTGTTAGATACCCCAAGGGAATAGCTGAGAATGTCCTTGTTCAAGTTGACAAATTTTTCTTTCCAACGGATTTCGTGGTAATCGATATCCACGAGGACATAAACATCCCAATTATCCTTGGAAGACCATTCATGAATACAGCTAAAGCAGTGATTGATGTGTATAACCACACGATTGTTTTACGATCGCATGGTGAAAGCATCACTTACAAGATTGACCAACCGGAATGCACCCCAGAAGAGGAAGAATGTTGTGCTATATCCACAGGAAAAGTCTGTTCCGATGATGAATCAGAACCAGAGGAGGAACCACAATTCACCCGATCATCAGTTCTCATTTCTGACACCGAATACGACACAGAAGAGGAAGAATACGAGGAAGTAGATGAAGAAATTGAATCTGACCCTGAAGAGGAAAAGGAAGAAGAAGAGGAAGAAATGGAAGAAGATGAAGATCACACTGATTCGCCACAAATGGCCGAAGTTAAAAGGATACAAAACTGCGATGATTACTCTTTATCTGAAGAATCAGTTGATTACGGAGTCATCCGCCAAGAGCTCAGATCCTCTCATCTTAAAAGAATGGGAAACATCCTAAATTCTTATCTCGATCCATCAAAACCCTTCACAAGAACCCGACTCCGAGACATAGAAATCTTTGAAGAAGGACTCCGATCATCACCACACCCAGATCAGTACGCCAAACTACTACAGAGAATTTCGGCATATAAGGCACGTCGACCAGGAAGCTTTACCAAAGAGAACCTGCATGACATAACAACCGAAGTCCGAACCATCGAAATCGATAGTTCTCGACCCTTCAACAACGCGCCCTCAGATGAAGAACTCCACCAATTTCCAGATTCACGTGATAAGGACTCCGATTGCAACAGTGAATGCGATGACGATTACGTCAACATCACTCTTGATTAACGCTCTATTCCACAACCTCCTCTTGCTCCACCAAATTCCCCTGCCGTCACAATCGAGAGACTAGAAATTCCTCTGATAGATAGTCATCAAGACATGATCGAGATGATTGACGAATACGACGATGTCCGAATCATCGTAGAAGCTATCAAAGAGTCAACTAATGACTACAACACCGCCCAGAGACACATGATAAGGGCAATCATACGAGACTACGATTCATACCTCGCCAATTATGGAGAACCAGAGCCTAGCACTCTTCGGAGAAACATTCGAGCATTCTCTGACCTGCTTCAAGAACAACTTACCAGAGAATCTCGATAGCGAGAAAGACCCAACTACCCAATGGGAGAAATCGAATTCTACGGAAACCAAAGGCGAATATACCAAAAAGTATATTGTGCCTTAACCGGGTCAGCTTTTCCGTACTCATCAAGTCAAAAATCTATTCTTGCATCAATGAGAACCAATCTGGAAAGAGCCACAGGGAACCCAAGAAGTTATGCCGACATCAGAATGGTGGGAGATCTTAGAACTCTTCTAGATCTCATCGAAACTGGAGAGCACCTCACAGCATCAGAGAACTGTAGGATCGTCATTCAATCCACCATTGGGCACCACATTGTACTAATAATTGACGAGCTGAACGAGCCAGCCTATGAAGAGGAAACTCGTGAGGTACCGAGATTCATCCCGCACATGTCGCAAATCAATTTAGCCACTTATGTGACTACCCGACTACGCGAAATGTACCAAGAAGAAGACGTAGAACTCGACGTCTACCAAAATGGATATCGCGAGATATTCAGCAAGTTAATTTGCATCTTCACCGACTCGGATTTTCCCTTCAACCGTGAGCAGCATCAACTAATCAGACAAGTGTGCCAAGCAACCAGATCCTTCGGAGGAGACCCTTGGGCTAATGATTTTGAAGAAGTGAAAACCGAAATCATGGCTTTAATCGCCTCGATAGGAAGAAACCACCCACAGCGTGAAATAGTTCGAACTTATACCTGCACTTGAATTGACCCTAACGGACCAGTCACAAGGGCAGTTCGATACATTTGCTATGGAATGGTAATTCTCGACCGACTCGCCACCGATCACTTCCAAAGCTTCAGGATGCTATCCACCAACCCACCAACTCTCATTGCTGACATGATTGAGCAATTCCTGCAATACTATCCACCACGATACTCTCTACCAAGAAACCACAGTGACCACGCCACCACTACGGATGCATCAAGCATCATCTGAAGAAGAAAAGGACTATGTCGAGCTCTCGACTTTAAAAGAGCGCTTCTCGGGAGGCAACCCGTTTTTTTTTTACATTTCTGCAATTTTACTTTCCAAGAAGTGATGAAATCTCCGACTATCTTTCACACTCGGATCATACAAAGAATGCTCCAGCCTGCAAGGAAGCATAAAATCCTGAAGAATCGCATATCCGACGTGTTCACACTTACGAGACCAATCACAAGAAGACTTGATCAAGAGCGTACCAAGAAAGACGGTATCTAGCATATGCAACCAAAAGAATACTGCAACTACCGGGGAGTACTTCTATACCATCTCTTTCATTCTTTTTAAAAATACCATATCCATTATGCTTATCACTAAGTGTGGGATTCGAACCCAACACACACACTGAAAGAATGAGTCTTAGATGTTTAAAACCCTAAGTGTGGGATATTACCCCATTCAGAGCTTAGTGTAACATCGAGGACGATGTTCCTTTAAGTGTGGGATAGCAGTAGTTGCACTACTGTTAATTGGATATTGGTATATACTTGATTCTAAATCGTTGCTCTTTAGTAGACCTTGCTTCTCCATAAAAGTAAACAAATTTTTTCAAAACTAAGTTAAAAATATGAAGAAAATGAAAATTTTTGAAGAATAATTTACTTTGGGGAAGAAAGAAAAATAAAATATAAGTTCTTTTGAAAAACAATTTTGAAAATCCCATAAAGAGCATCGTATGACTAAGCACACAACAACCCAACTTTCGATTCGTGAGGTATCTTGAGCCATATGAAAAGCATTCACTTTTAATGCTTCACTTTTTCGATTCTTGAGTATGCCGATGTATGCGTTTAGAATCAGAACTTGCTCTTATTATGCATTTCGAATCCAAACTTGTGAGTCAAAAAGGAGATCGAATCACATCATTCTTGAACCCATCCATACACCCAAAAATAAGTACGTTACCCCTTTACCTACTCAAAAACATCCCTCAAACTTCCTACAAAGTTCCAAAGATGAAAAAAGAGAAAAATCAAGGATATGACGTCAAAAGGATAGAAAAAGTCCCAAGAAAATTCGAAGTAAAGAAAGTCAAATGGAGAAAGAAGACTCTGCCCAAAATAGAAAAAGGCGTCAATCCTCCCAAAAATTCAAAAATTTCAGCTTTCCGCTTCACCAAAAAAGAAAACCCAACAAAACCCCTCTCACACTACCAACATTCCGCCACCAAAAACCCTACATCACTTCCCTTAGAATGATTGTGGCTAGATCGACTTCGCGCTCACCAAAAAGGTAACGATTTGATACTCGATCAAGCCTATGACGATAAACAATACATGACTGGCGTTCTGAGCGATTGATATAATAGAATAGGAAACCCTAAACACTTTGAGTGATTGGAGTGACCACTTTGAGAGGATCGCCTAGTCATGTATCAACGATCAATGATCAAAATCATGCTCCTAAAGATTACAACCTTGCTTTCTAAAATATCAAATATCTTTATTTTTCCGAAACCCCCTTTAGTAAAAAGTTCCCGTCTTAAAATAATTTCATTATCTGCTTATCTTTAACCATGTTGAACGTTAGTTTGCTTGAGGACAAGCAAAGTTCTAAGTGTGAGATACTTGATATCGCGTAAAAAGTCACGTTTTTACTACCGATATCTCTCTCATTCTGGAACGATTCTTGGCATTTTAATTCAAATATAGCACAAATCAGTAACATTATGCCAAGAAGGTCAAAACAAGGTTGCACGATAAAAATCAAGTAAAACGGATGTGAAACGAAGATTCCACACACGTTTGAAGATTCAAGGCATAAAAACGAGATTTCAAGACCAAAGTGCCCTTCATCAACATCCATTATTTCCAAGATGTTCGTTTTCAAAATTCGGATCCAACAGAAGAAGAATCAACTGAAACGGGTAAAAAATGAAGATTTCGCGCCCGCCGGAAGATCCAAATGATCCAAACGCAATATCTGGAGCTAGGGACCTCATCTCAGGGCCTATCCTATTTCAAAATCTTCGTTTTTGAATTACGAATTCAACAAAAAAAGAATCAACTCAAACGGACGTATAACGAAGAAAACACGCACGAATCAAGAAACGAAGAAACAAACGACGCAACGGGGCGGGGGTGGGACCACCGCCGCCGGCCTCACCACCACCGCCGCCGGCTGGACCACCACCACCGCCGGCTGGCCTGTACCCGCCTCGGTTTCCATTTTGATAACTTTTGGTACCCGGTGCGCCTACTTTTCGTGTTGTACACACCATTTTTGGCAAGCTTTCTAACATGCACCTCATGGTGCTAATGTGAGCCAAAGCTCACCTATAAATAGGAGGCTTTCGGCTTCATTTCAAAATGTACCATATGCACTAGTCATAACATTTTCTTACTTTCTCATTCTACTTTCTTACTTTAAATTTAGTATTAGATTAGTTTATTACTTTGTTTAGAGTAGAAAGAAAGCTAGGAACGTGTTGTAATCTTTGGTGTACGCTTGGAGTTACGCTCATTAATTCAAGTCTATTCCTTCTCGCATATTAATCTCGGTTATCTCTATCCTTTTCTATCTTAATTAAACATGTTTGCTTTAATTATGTTTGCGATCGTTATTGCCATGATTAGCGAGTAGATTACTATTGTATTTGTTGTGATGTAGTTAGTATATAATTGTGGGATGACTTTGAATACGTCGTGAGATAATATGACGGCCCCTATTCGACTGATTACTCGGTATAGTATTGGAAATGCTTTTGAGCATAGTACAAATATATGGAAGCCAGTAACGACCGAAGGTAGTTGTATTATTGATCGACGTAATAAAATGGGAAACTTTGTGAACGGACTTATCTTGTGATTTTAAACCTGAAACTTATATCCGCCTTTCGATTAACGAACGTGATTGTAACCTTGTAAAGAGGAGTCGCGAACCTCAATACTCGGTCAATAGTTATCTGTGTAAATTATGTTTTTAATTGTAACGTCATGCAAGCATTATAAAATGCAATGTGATTACGTGGACTTGCCATGAGTATTGTACACTTCCAATCACAATGTACTTATCATGTAAACATCGCGAAGCAATTAAACTCACAACGGAAACATTGGTAAACAATTCAATACGTTGTGAGCTACCATAGTATTTTCCGACATGGTCTGGGTTTGACTTTACGTAAAAAGCCGTAGCATTTTAATTAGTTGTTTTACTTTAGATTAGATTAGATTAGGTAGGCTATAGGCTAAATGACCATTTACGAAAACCTAGGGATTTGTTAATTTTATTGAGAAAGGCAAGTTTAAAATCCAACTTAAACCGATACTTTTTATTAAAACCATGAAACCTAAAGTACGGTACGCAATAAACCTAAATGCTTTCCCTCGTTTATCACGCTTAAGTTTCATTGGTAGAAATTGATTAAATAAGTCCGGACACGAGTTCTAAGTTAGTTGTTTAATGGATTCATAATCATTGTGGTATTAAGAACGGCTAGACATGTTATGGACTTGCTACTCTGTTCCTTCGCCCACGAGCGAATACGTTCAATAATATGCGCCACTGACTCCCTCACAGGAGAGTGTGGAGAGTTGAGCATTGTCTGTCTGGTCAGAATCATGATACCTTAGTTCCTCGTGACATATTAGCTGATAACCGACTAATAAGGAATCTATTGGTTATACCATAAGTTAATGAATCTCATAAGTAACTCAATTTAGTTAATCATTTTCCCGTAAGAGTCATCATCCCATAATTATTAACTAACGAACTCACAACAAATACTACTTTGCAGTATCTGACATCTTATTACATTTTATCCGCTTTATTTAAATTACTTAATTAACTGAACCAAAACCCCCAACGCACTCTTTTAAAACATTTATAGAAAAGAAAGATTGATTGGATCACCTCCGTTTCAATTCAGTTTCTCTTTAAGAATGACTCTAGGTCCAACTTACCGCCTACTAACCTTTTGGTTCAGTACTAGTAAGTCACACTTAGACCCTAGCAATTATAAATTTTAAAACCACCCGTTGATAACCTCAACGAGCATGAATGGTCTTTTGAGACATTCACTTATACATACAACCTCATATGCTTAGGGCATTAGAGGGTTGCGGGTTCGGAGAACCTACATATTGACATTACTTTTGGATACTCGTTTATTGATTTAAATGTAGCTTGCTTACTTGACTCAGGTGAGTCTTACAGCCCCACCTTTTTACTGCTTTATTTACGGGGTGAGATACATTGCTTAACTGCTTTTCTTGAACACAAGTGCTGAAATTTCTTACTTTTCATATACGGGCTTGCATGAGTTACCGACTAATCCACTAAAGTCCCTCCATAATAGTTGTTAGATATCGGATATAGCGCGAATATTAGTTAATGGATCCATTAGGGACTGACCCTCCCCGCCCGGGGTAGTAGCGCTACCACGAACCGTTCTGTATAAACGGGCGACTTTTATTTGTTTCGTACGAGTGCTTGGATTAGGCACGTCGCGGGGGCAACTTACGGTACTTGGCTGTACCACTGATTTTAGGGTTAAGCTTCGACTATGAGCCTCATGGCAACGGTATATACATATTTACTTACTATTTGCTTGGTTGCAAATACCTGATTTCGCCTGCGGGCACTACTGATAAATCTTGTGTTCAAACTGTTTACTTACTTACAAACATGTGAGATTCGCCAACCATTTGGTTTACCCTTTTTAGCATGTATTATCAGGTACACGTACAGAGTAGGATTACTCCAGGACTACTAGCTAGAGTTGCATGATTTCCAAACTGCATTTAATGGAGATTCTTTAGCATTATCTTTTGTATATTACGGTTATGTAATAGAATCTCCCGCCACATACGGGGACTCTAGGCTACGATACTTTTGTAACGAAAACAATATGTTTTCAAACGATTTATATAACACCCCTCATTTACTAGAAACAATTATAATAATAATTGTGATTCGGAAGCGTATATTTCACACATGTAACCATGCTTTACATTACCCTTTAATGTAGATAAACTTTTTCCAAACTAAATACATGACATTTCAACAACTAGGTGTTATATAATTTAAAACATTTCTTCGGTTATTAAACCAACATCAGAGTAACAGCCTGTCAAACATTCCATCAATTCCAAACACTTCCTGCCCCGCCCAATATGTCCCATCACTTATAACCTGCAGGAAGAACTGTGGTGGGGTTAGCATAACGCTAAGTGAATGAAACTATAATCTACAGTTCAACTTAGCACAACAATCTGTTTACATCAAATAACAATAAACAATCAATCAATCATCATAAGGATCGGTGGTTCTTGAGATACCTTTATACCGGTTTGGTACTCAAAGAACACTTATCAATCATTTGTATTGGCCTATACAGAATTACCGATAACCTGTTGTTAATCACACACGACCTAAATCTTTGAACCAACATTTCAAGTTCCAAGATTTCCTGTCGTCTATAATAACAACCAAGTCCAACCATCATTTCAAGTTGACCTCAGAATCTTACATACTAGCTCAAACAGCCAAGTAAGCAAACAACCAAACTAACATGGTAAGTTATCTACAAACGAAAACATTATATCAAAGTAATACTATAATTACTTGTTGTAACCAAATCATTACAACTAAATCACACTGAGGTTACAGATCCACTCACCCACTACCTCAGTCGTCCACTCAGTAGTCTAATGTCACTGAGCCTTCTGTTTATCTGAAAACACATCAGAACCACACAAGTTAATAACTTGTCTCAATATTGACATAACATCATACAATTTTAATTCCATCAAACAACTTATCACTAACTTGTATTAATTCAATTTTCATCATTTCAAGATTATGATTAATCACTTTAATCATCTCAATTCACAATCACTTAATAAACTATGATCATCTTTCAACATCAAATCAAGTAAGTTTCCAAGATTATGAATAGCCATTATAAACATCAATATTCATAATCAATTACCAAATTATGATCATTAGTATCACATTCTTACCTTTATCCATCTTAATCATTGTTAACTAATATAATTAACCCATTAACAAGATTAATAACATCTAACATCAACAATTAATCAAACCCCTCATAATCATCTTCATGAATCAATCATAATCACCATGAACACTTAATCAACTTTACACAATTTAGTTTGAACACAACTAATCATCATCATGTATCAACTCTAACATGATCACTAACAACAATTATCAAACATACACTAATTACACAAGCTTATAAGCTTTGATCATATCATAATCAACTAAACCCTTTAACTTTATTAATGATCATATATCAAATTCACCATTTCTAAACTAGGTTTAGATTATAATCAACATATAATCATCAACTAACAACTATATGATCATTACAAGCTTCAATTTCATATTAATCATCCTAATTGAATCAAATACACAAAAACCCATTTCTAGGTTTATACATAATCACAAAATTAAGACTTACCACATGATTATGATGATCAATGGATGATTTACTCATGTTTTGGAAGCTTGAATTCGAGTTCTAGGGCTTCAATTTGATGATTTCTCATGGTTTTAGGGTTTTGAAATAATACATATGAATATATGATGCGTACGAATGCATATGTATGTAGATATATGTTGAAATAAAAGACCGACTCAACATATAGGTCTATTACACAATTGTCTAAATTTCATTCCCCGTACTTATCATTGTCTGGAACTTAAAAACCATTTGCGGGGAAACATTATTTTATTTTACCGTCAACTAAATAAAATTAAAACACTCAATAATTTATTAGTCACAATAAATTATTCGACTATTATCACTATTTATTTCAAATAATACAACACACCTATTTTCTGACACACTTAATAATAATTCACAGTCAGAAAATATTAAAATACTACTAGGTTCGAAGACTGGGTGTTACAATTCTCTCCCCCTTAAAGAGATTTCGTCCTCGAAATCTGATCACAGTTAACCAATCAAGTGAAATAGAGTCACACATTTCATTTCACTAATACTATACTTTTCATACTTTTCTAACCACATAATTATTCATTACTATTTGCACACAAGATGTGGTTATAATTTATTTCACTTATGCATATCATCATTATGCATAACTTTAGTCACACCACCACCAAAATGTACTTACATATATTTAACCACTCATACACTAAATGTGTATACATCTTATCAACCTACACACCACCAGTGTGTATCTCAATTAAATTCACACAAACACATAAGTTATGCTTTGTACTCAATTTAATTTGCTAATACAAGATGCAATATTCATCATATAAGTTGCATCTTCAACTATTTAATCACAAATACACACATCAAATGTTACTCCCGTGAGTAACTTATAAATATAGATACACGTTTTCAATTCTTTCCACATTCACCTATCCAAATGTACATGTTTCTATCCTTCCCCCCTACACACATACTGTGCATATATCGTATCTCAAATAAGTTTAAATAACCACTTACATGACCATTCATACTTAGCCATGTCAACTATTTAAACATATAATCCACTTTCATCTTTATCACAACAACAACAATAACAAGTGGTACTGAATACCACAACATGTACCTTAACCATAAAGGTTTAACTTACTTCACCACTAGCAATTTAGCTAACAATTTGTTAGAATTTTCCAACGTTACAACTAGTTTATCATCACTTTACTTAGGTTATATGAAACTCTTTTCTCTAAAAGAATCAAATTCATATAACCATCAACACATAGGAATAACCATTAAGCCTTATGTAGAGGTCCAATTCTATGGTAATACCATTATCACATAATCAATTAGCATCCTTTCACATCAACTCGGACGCTAAATCAACACCTGTTAATACCATGCGCCATCAGCATAGGTATTTCAACAACACAAGGTGCTGTCACTAGTTATCTATTCAACAATATCAACACAATATTATTCGCAATCAACTGACCTCTACTTTGCTTAAATCATCTTTTAATTATCACTAGTTGCAATTAATCACATACACATCACTTGTACCATAGGTACCATATTAACAACAAATTTATGGTTTACTACTCTTTCATTTCAGTCAATCATTGACTATTTCTCAACTACAGGTTAACATATCTTACCTGTTGTTTTATATCACATTAACTTTATATGGTACTTAGTAACCTCAACAACTCCATGTGAAATGGCATAATATAAATACGTTGGCCAGACGTCGTCATATTATGTCAGGTACACTTTATTTTCAGGTCACTTCATACCATCAATCTTCAAGTTATCAATCTTTACTTTCACATGTCTCATAAATGTGATATCCCAATTTACATACTTATACAACACCTTAACAACAAGCATACAACCAAGTATTAACTTGCTACCATTTTCAACTTATCACTTTGAACGAAAACTACTCATATTATCAGGTATGTATAAGCAACACAGACATTCAACACCATTTTCACTATAATATAAACACAGGTGTAATGTCTAACACAATTATCTCAATCAATCTCTTTATTACATGATTCAATATCAATTACTAGTTGCATCTCTTATAGTACATTTAGTACTAAACACTTCTTCAACACTATGTGAAATATTCCACACATATTCATCAATTTAGACAACTTTAGTTAGATTACAATTGAGCATTTCATGTTCAATTATCACATAAGTATGAGCTCATATACTTATTTTACAAATTCTTAAAATGCTCAATTTAACACTTTCTAATACTCTACATGATTTAAATACTTCATCATGTTCAACTAATTAACATAATATAGTCAACATAACTCTATAATCAATGTTTACTAATCCTAGTGAGCAGCAATCAACAATATCAGTTGCTACCCGATTTTGCAGTTTAGTAAACAATCGAAAAATAACTAATACCCGATAAGAGTATGTGGACCTCGTAAAACAAGTTCTTAATATTGTATTTAGTCATAGGAATGATCCCTGGGCTAAAAGAAACAAAAGTCCAATACAAAACGTAAGCTAAAAGTCCGAAATAAGGTCCGAAAAACAGTAAAATGCCATTTTCGGGCCCCAAATGACCCCGAATGGCCAAAAACCGCCTAGGCTAAGGTACTTAGCTTTGATCATTGGACCATTTTCGAGTGACCATGTAAATTTCAGCCCAATCCGAGTTCAAAGAAAATTTGTCAAATTTTCCGTCGCTAAAAGCACTACTAAAGACTTGTACACTTTTGGAATTTGCAAATTTTTTTGTCAAATTTAGTCTTGCAAACGCGATCCGGACTAAGGTGGCTGGATCGCGTTCCCTAGCACAAAACGTTCTGTAACCAAATAACACTTGGCAACGCGATCCGGAACAAAGGGCTGGATCGCGTTCATATGCATTTTTCAGACCTGCAATTTTAATGCAATTTTTCGAAATTCAAACGCGCGTATCTCTCAAACCGTAAAGAATTAAGGTCTGAAATTTTGCAGGCACGTTCATATGATCAAAATGCAACTTTCTATTTTTCTACTTTTTTCAAAATTCACGTTTATCGAGAAAACGGACGTACGACTCATTTTAGTCCATTTTTTAACCATTTTCGTTGACACGCCATATTCCAAATGGCTAGGTTTCTGACTTCAACCCTTTGCCAACATGTTCCTATATACATTTGTGACGTGTGGGCATATTCATCTCTTTCATATACTCGTTCTATCATGTTTTGACTCGTTGACCCGTTTGAGGGTCCAATTGGGCATTTTTAACAAACAACCATTTTGACTACCACAACACTTTCAACACATTTTGCTACTATATTTATGACTTAAAGTCACTTTAACATTCGTTATATACAAACCACCACTGGTTTTAACCATTTATCCAATAAGTGACCTATTTGGCACTTTAACAACCCATTTGGGCTTCAACCCATATAACTACCATTTCATCACCCATTTCACATTACGTTGACTATTATAAGTCAAACTAACCTACCATCACTATTGGTGTCCTATTATACCATCAAAACACCAATTTCACATAAAATTCATTATGTTTAGGCCAATTACAATAAATTTTCAACATTGACCTTTCACAAACTTGTCAACGCATATAAAGACTCGTTGACCACTTTGACTTTCAAATTTACCACTTTTAACACCTAGGTCATAATTCAACTACAATCATGATCAAGGCACAACACATAAGCATTTAGCCACATTTTCAAGTATTCTCCCTAAGGAGCAACTATACTTCAGACAACTATCACATAATGCCTTGACAAGGATTTATAATTACCTTGCATTTATCAAATCATAATCACACAATGATTTATACTTTATTTTCCTATCGTAGACACACTTTAATCCAAATAATGCAACTGTTACACTTCATTCAACAATGTGTCTACACAATCCATTTCTAGTTCATTTTGAACTACTCATGATGCTAAACATCTCAACTAATATTCCTAGCATCACATTAACAAGTAATAATCACCAATGACTCATAACCGGGGAATCATATCAGTCTGACTCAATCACTTTACTACTAATCATATGATAGCAAAGTAGTCAATTCAAGCTTATTGCTCAAGCTTAATGAGAAGTACCTGATATTCTTAAGCCCACGGATATTGAGGAATCATTGAGAATACCATTCGGTTCCTCACGTTCCTCCGTCTCTGCAACCAAAACAACAATCTTTGAACTTGTTATGGGTTAGTACATATCCAACTAACTAATTTCCCATACAACAACTAATCCCACACTCTGGAATGTTTGACTTGACACATCTTATAGATTTGGGATTGAACATTACCAATGTCCAATTCACCCAAACCTATGCTCTGATACCAACTTATAACACCCCTCATTTACTAGAAACAATTATAATAATAATTGTGATTCGGAAGCGTATATTTCACACATGTAACCATGCTTTACATTACCCTTTAATGTAGATAAACTTTTTCCAAACTAAATACATGACATTTCAACAACTAGGTGTTATATAATTTAAAACATTTCTTCGGTTATTAAACCAACATCAGAGTAACAGCCTGTCAAACATTCCATCAATTCCAAACACTTCCTGCCCCGCCCAATATGTCCCATCACTTATAACCTGCAGGAAGAACTGTGGTGGGGTTAGCATAACGCTAAGTGAATGAAACTATAATCTACAGTTCAACTTAGCACAACAATCTGTTTACATCAAATAACAATAAACAATCAATCAATCATCATAAGGATCGGTGGTTCTTGAGATACCTTTATACCGGTTTGGTACTCAAAGAACACTTATCAATCATTTGTATTGGCCTATACAGAATTACCGATAACCTGTTGTTAATCACACACGACCTAAATCTTTGAACCAACATTTCAAGTTCCAAGATTTCCTGTCGTCTATAATAACAACCAAGTCCAACCATCATTTCAAGTTGACCTCAGAATCTTACATACTAGCTCAAACAGCCAAGTAAGCAAACAACCAAACTAACATGGTAAGTTATCTACAAACGAAAACATTATATCAAAGTAATACTATAATTACTTGTTGTAACCAAATCATTACAACTAAATCACACTGAGGTTACAGATCCACTCACCGACTACCTCAGTCGTCCACTCAGTAGTCTAATGTCACTGAGCCTTCTGTTTATCTGAAAACACATCAGAACCACACAAGTTAATAACTTGTCTCAATATTGACATAACATCATACAATTTTAATTCCATCAAACAACTTATCACTAACTTGTATTAATTCAATTTTCATCATTTCAAGATTATGATTAATCACTTTAATCATCTCAATTCACAATCACTTAATAAACTATGATCATCTTTCAACATCAAATCAAGTAAGTTTCCAAGATTATGAATAGCCATTATAAACATCAATATTCATAATCAATTACCAAATTATGATCATTAGTATCACATTCTTACCTTTATCCATCTTAATCATTGTTAACTAATATAATTAACCCATTAACAAGATTAATAACATCTAACATCAACAATTAATCAAACCCCTCATAATCATCTTCATGAATCAATCATAATCACCATGAACACTTAATCAACTTTACACAATTTAGTTTGAACACAACTAATCATCATCATGTATCAACTCTAACATGATCACTAACAACAATTATCAAACATACACTAATTACACAAGCTTATAAGCTTTGATCATATCATAATCAACTAAACCCTTTAACTTTATTAATGATCATATATCAAATTCACCATTTCTAAACTAGGTTTAGATTATAATCAACATATAATCATCAACTAACAACTATATGATCATTACAAGCTTCAATTTCATATTAATCATCCTAATTGAATCAAATACACAAAAACCCATTTCTAGGTTTATACATAATCACAAAATTAAGACTTACCACATGATTATGATGATCAATGGATGATTTACTCATGTTTTGGAAGCTTGAATTCGAGTTCTAGGGCTTCAATTTGATGATTTCTCATGGTTTTAGGGTTTTGAAATAATACATATGAATATATGATACGTACGAATGCATATGTATGTAGATATATGTTGAAATAAAAGACCGACTCAACATATAGGTCTATTACACAATTGTCTAAATTTCATTCCCCGTACTTATCATTGTCTGGAACTTAAAAACCATTTGCGGGGAAACATTATTTTATTTTACCGTCAACTAAATAAAATTAAAACACTCAATAATTTATTAGTCACAATAAATTATTCGACTATTATCACTATTTATTTCAAATAATACAACACACCTATTTTCTGACACACTTAATAATAATTCACAGTCAGAAAATATTAAAATACTACTAGGTCCGAAGACTGGGTGTTACAATTTATATATGGAATGTAACTATTTTACAAACGTCTCATTTAGAGGTCGTTTGCTGTATATCTTTGTGCTTTTGATTACTTGATTAGTCGCGCTCCGACTCGAACCGCTTCCGCAAACAGGTAATTTGGGGGTATGACAGATTTGAGGTTACATACTGTTAGATGATTGACATGAAGAATAAAGAAAACTGGAAGTAGAAGAGACAATAAATACCAGATGAAAAATTCTTGCGATTTGAGAGAAGGAAATTGTTACATCAGGAGGATTTAAATTTTTAGATCTTGAAGAAAGATGAAGACGCATAGAGAGATTTAGCGTGCTTGGGAAAATAAAGAAGCGTGTTGTGAAAGAGCCAGTCAAATAAAATCGCGTTGAGGCGTGGGAAACAATTTGAAAGTTCCAAGGCAGCCCCTGCATGTTTAGAAAATTACAATACAAGTCTCACATTTTCCAGATCTATTATTTATAAAAAAATTAGAATTAACCACAAAATTCCTTGCTTCTCATTGCGCCAAGTCAGCAAGATTATTGTTTCAGAAGATGCCAAATCAGCGTGATGACATCAGCAGTAACTCCCTTTTATTAGATAGGAAAGATATGCATTCTTCAATATTTACAATATAAATTCTTTGTTTTTCTTTAATTGTAGATCACTCCTCCAAATATATTATGAAAAAATTAAATTGATAATTATATTATTTGTTTCATAATTCAAACTATTCCTACAGTCTTCTTTATTTTTTTATTTTACTGAAAAAAACTCCAATACGTTACTTTTCAATTCCTAAAAATTCATGGCTTCATTCCATCACCCAATGATCTAAATTCTTATACGATCACATTTTTTGAATTATTTTATCAATTTCTAATTTCCAATTCATGGATTGGAGATGGCAACGGGTCGGGTTCGGACGGGTTTTAGTGTATTTGTACCCATACCCGTTTAGAATATTCGTACCCATACCCGGTCCAATACCCGTTGGTTACCCAATTAGTATTACTCATAGGTTTTATAGATTTATTCGCGGGTTTCGGTGATCCCCATGTATATAACTTTGTCCGAACAAAAAAAATGTTTAGTTGTTGAAAATACGATGCAAATTTGAAACATGGGAAAAAACGAAACCAAAATACCATAAACTATAGTATATTCAAAATTTCAAATCTTAAAGCTAACAATTTAACTATTTAATCAACTAATTCAAAGTTTCGGTACGTTCAAGATAACAAAGAATTTCATGTTATCATATCATACAAAATTAAAAGGTAATAATCATGAAATTCAAATATAAAAACGTATGGTATAAGGTTCAGCAGTTGATATGTACATTGTCTTCTTATATATAAAAAAGATTATATGTATAGTATATAAAACTCAAATTAATAATAACAATTATGCGGGTATGAATACGGGTAAACGGCTATGGATACGGCTATATATTATGGGGCGGGTATTACCAAAACCCATCACCATAGCCATACCTGTGAAATAAAAAAATTGTACCCTGACCGCATCTAAACCCACTAAACCGCCTCTATATATATTCTTGAGTATGTATCTTTTGAGTTAGCTTTGGTCTCGAGTCTACTTTTTAAATTAAAAGGTCAAAAGGGGTGAAATCTTTTAGACAAAGGATGAGAACGCTCTTATTAATAATGATTATAATACAAGCAAGGTTGATCACATCACATGATTGTCAATAGAAGTTTTATGAAATTTTGATATAAACTTCTAATCTCGAAATATTAAGTCTTTGGCTTTTGTTTTTTCATTTATATTATCACAATATCACGTGGATCTATTTTAAAAATAAGTGCATGTTAAAGTTCTTGAAAATAAAATAACAATCTCATAGCTTTTGCGATTTTTTTGAATATAACTTGCATTCTTCTTGAAAAGTATATCCCAAAAATCCTTACTAACTTCTTGAATGTAACTTACATTGTTCGAGTAATTGTTTGAATGATTTTTCACCGTTGTAACAAGCATAACCAAGCGAATTTGCGAAGAATGATAATAATATAGAAATTTTAACAAATAGAATAGCATAATGTATCTTATCCTACATCAAACAAAAATCAAAGTAAATGATTTCACAAGATAGCCGTGCTTCACTGAGACCACTCCCATCCGTGACATAAATTGATTGAAACAGACTGAGCCACGTCAGGGCCACATCAACTTTTTCAAAAAACTACTGAAACTGACGGACTCCTGCCATTAGTGATACTGTCACTTTAATTTTTGGGTCCCACATTTACCAATTTACCTTTATTTCTGTACACTAAACAAAAACAAAAAACAACTAAATATTAAGCTAGTCCCACGCAAAAAAAAAACCAACCTAATGTCGGATTTCTGACGGAAGCCAACCGACGGCCCGTGCCATCGGTGTCGGCTTCGTTGTTTCCAACCGACAGCCGATGAACCTTATCGATGGGAGCCGTCTGATAATTAAGCTAAGTCATCCAATTCAGATGGTGAACATTTGAACAATCTTTTGGTCACAAGTTCTTTGGTCTACTAATGCAATCCATAAACACATTCGCTATACATATACTAATATCATTCGAATTATATCTTACGTTTTGCTTCATATGCTAAAATCCGTGGCTAATTGACCGTTAACGTACATTGATAACGTAACTTAATCTGGACATACATATATATGAGGAGACTTAAGTATTTTTCATGGATGTTGTTGTGGGTAGAATTTTTACTTACTTCGCAGGATCTTGGAGTTGATAATATTCTTACAAGTACTCGAGATCTTGGATAAGATATTCTTGTGTTGCGCATGTTGTTAAGATCATAGACACGATTGGAATCAAGCATTTACAAAGGATCCCCATTATGTTGGGATCAGTCTTGATGTTTGTTATGCAGGATCCCGATTGGGATGTGAAGATATGGTGAAGGCACGTATGATCTATAATATGCTCAGGATCCTTAATGTATTTAGGGATATATTCGGATGAGGATCTTATACTTATTGTATATGTTCAGGATCCCGGATAGTTAGTATCTCAGGATCATGTTGTGACACTCCTCCAATTTCGATATAGTTACGTACATTAATTACATGCATGTCTTACGCTAATTCCCTACTTAAGTGAATTCACACTATTTTTATGAGATAAGTCTAGCAAAGCTCAACAATTTAGTACGCGTAGTATTATTTATTTAGTAGATAGTTATAATTACGCGCTAAACTATTGGGACGAGTCCGACAAAAATGTACGAACGTTGGTGATACAAAATTTTAAATAACGTAAAACTATTTTATATAGTAGTTATTACTTTGAAATATTTTATGCGAACGATAAAGCATAACGATAAACAAAACAATTATATGTTTTATATAAAATGTAACGTACACGACAAAATCATACGAAATGAACACGACAACCAAACGAGTCAAAATTTATATTTTGTAAACTCAAAATAAAGTATTTGAAATAATACTTCGAAAAATATTAACATTAATTATGTTAACGAACTAAACGAATAAAACACGTTTTAACGTAAAACGATTGGGTAAACGAACACGGGTTAAACTACCAAAATATCTACTAAATAATTAGGGGACAAAATTTTACAAGAGCCATGCTCCTTGTTGACTTGTGGCAACCGGCCGCACCAAGAAAACAAACACACACATGCCTCCTTGATTAAATTAAAGGCACAAACACATTGATACTTCAATACTCAACACATCCATACTTTTACCAACTTTTTTCTTCTCTCCTTTCTTTACTTCCTTCGGCTGGTGATAGCCCCAAAAACTCACAAAATTTCACTCACAAACATCATCTAAATCATCTATAAGAAGGTTGCAAAGGAGAGCAAGGTAGCAAGCTTCAACAACATTATCATTTTCTTTCTCCATCTGTGACACCCGCCAAATTAGGACTAGTGAATAGTACCTAATCCCCTCTAATACATGTAATTTGTTCCTAGATTAGGCTAATTAATATATCATTATACATATTGCTGAATATATATCTCTATGCGATTTGATTTAAATCGTACACATTTCAAATCGAATGTAATTCGATACAATTAATACGGACGTTGGTGAACAAATTTATTAAATAATATAACGGTATTTAATAACACTATTCTATCATAAATATTATTTTGATAATATTTCGTAATTATTTTGTATCGTATAAGTAACGTTTACACGACAAAAATAAACGAACGCGCAATTAATCGAAACGAACCTAAGTTATATTTTATAACTCAATTTCAAAGTATTTGGTGAAATACTTCAACAAAATATCGGATAATTATTCGTATTTTAAAACACACATTTAAACGCGTGTAATATTAATTAAACGTTTAAATGACCAGGAAAACGAACACCATATGGAACGCAAACACAGGGAACGAGATTTGAGACTCCCACACACAAGGTGGGGCCCACATGGGCCGGCCCACCCACATTCCCTCCTTTTCTCTTTTGATTTTTGACCAAACACACCAAACATCATCATCTTCACCCAACGTTCTCTTTTGATTTTTGACCAAACACACCAAACATCTATATTTCCTCTCTCTAAAACCCTAACCAAAAACCACAAAAACACCATCAAAAACTCATCATCATCCAAGGTTCGTTTAGGATAAAACGACCACTACGTAACGAGGAACACATCCATATTTTCGGAATTTCCGCGCGACGATTTGTAAGAATCCTGACACTTTCGAAACTACTTTATTTTGCTTATTTTACTTGTTTGTTGTTCATCTAGCTTAGTTATGTCCAAATGAGTGATCAAAACTTGTTTTCTGAAAATTGTCGGAAAATGTCGGTTTTGACCATTTTAAGAAAACGCCACCTCGAAACACTCCCAAAACAAACTAATAATTTTTATGGACTCTAGAAACCATCTTAAGACTTGTGTAAAAATTTCGGACCCAACCAAAGTCGTTTAACCCCTTTTCCGACACCTCGACACCTGATCAGCGCGTTATGTCGTAGAGGCTCTGGGCCATCTGCGACATAAGACCTAATGTCGCACCCTTAAGCCTCAGCGAGAACCAGCGACGCAAACCTTTATGTGGCAGAACCATCAACGACTATGAACTAGCGACACGAGACCCTATGTCGCAACCAAATTACAATGTCGCAGTAGCGACACAACACCGTATGTCGCATTAAATTGCGGATGTCGCACATAGCGACATAAAGACCTATGTCGCAGTCATGACCTGCGACACAACAGCCTATGTCACACTCGGTGTCGCACCTAGTGTTGCACCCAATGTCGCACAAATCAGAAACTTGAAAAACTCGGTTTTTACTAAGTGTCAAGACCTGGAATCTTATCACTTAACGATGACCGAATTCGACCCCATCCAGGGGCTCTGCCCCTTGGACCCCGCCAGGGGTTGCCACCCCTGGAACCCCACTAACCAGGGGCTCTGCCCCCGGACCCCCGTCACCTAAAGTTGTAAATACTTTATAAGTATAACGCTTCAACATCATAATAATAATACTTTAGAACTATTATTACAAACAATCACCAACGGGCCGTACACATTTTCAAAACTCAAACAAATCAACCAAATCGTAGTCATTTGGACAAGAAAATCAACCAAATCATAGTCATTTGGACATTCTAGTTGGACGAACAACTACAAAGGTAACCTTTTAAGATACCTACTCACGTTTATAACCATCGCGCGTATTGAACGCCCACAGGTTACAAGTCTTCGGACATCACTGCTTGACTAATCAACTCACGTTTATTTAGATAAACACTCAAGACTCAGGTGAGTCTCACGGCCCCTCTTTTACTGTTTTCTCAGGGGTATGATATATTGCTCGATTTATTTACAATATGAACGCAAGTACGAAACTAAAATGATACTACATGAGTTTTCACAACTAATCATTTTAAAGTCCTCCACAACATAGTTTGGTAATACTGCTATAGCGTGAATATTAGTGTATGGTACCATATAGGATTGACAATCTTCGTTCGGGTTAGCACGCTGATGTGCGGAAAGTATATGCAATTATAATAACAAGTTTAAATTAAGGAAATACTAAATAATACTATCACACAATTCAGGCAAGATTGACCCGTTCATGTAATATAGCTTAATAAGTAAGTCCAAATTCGAACACAAGGAACACAAGAAACGTGATTCTTATTTATAACTAATTATCTATTTATTCTAATTACAAATATTTACAATTAATACAAATAAATACAAGGATCCAATTTACAATAATCTACAAGATAAGGGGGACGTTTTAGTTCCGAACGAACATATTTATATTTATATTTTTGATACAGATTCTAATAGATAAGTTTTAGGAACAACTTAGGTATACTCAATTGGATAAAAGATTATAATTATTCAAACTATTATTTATTAAACTTATTATATGTACTTATGTCTATTTGCTTTGTTGGCTATTATTACTGGTGATTTACTAATGTAGAAGATCACTTAGGGTTAAGTCAAATCCTCATCATAGCAACACAATTATAAGGTTACGCAAAGTGTTACTAATTAATAAGATCTATCATCAATTTATTAATACAATTTCTATGGTTAGGCTTGAATCACAGTATTACTTTATATTAATGAATCATTCTTCGTTTATCGCATAAGGTTAAGATCAAAACATAAAAACACAATCACTTAATTTATATAAACAGTTTATGGTCATCCTAGTTTAATATAAATCAGTCTAATTATGTCAAGAATAATCACTAAAATATCATAATAAAGACAATTCTTGTATAATAAACATTCAATAATATAGTTCCAACATAGACATATAATTCAAATAATAAACCCAATAAAAATTCATTCAAACAATTATAATGAAAACCTAATTCACAATTAAATCAAATAAACAATATCATAAATAACTCAATAAGGTTATTAAAGTTACAAGGATAAAGAAATCGAACCAATTGACGAACTAGCTTTTCCTAGGGTTAAAAACCTTCAAACCCTAGCTCTTTAACCTCCAAAATAGCACCTAAAGTCGACCTAAAACCCTAACTTTCGGTTTTAGTATTCTTGAATCGTATATGGTTTAAGCTGATTTGAGCCTCTATTTATAGTTTTCAAAACCGACCTCCCAACCGCCGGTTGGGTTCTCCAACCGCCAGTTGGAGTAATTTGTATCCGGGTCCAACTCCACGTGTCTGCACCATCTCTAAACCCTAAAGCCTAACCGCCGGTTGGTTAATCCAACCGCCGGTTGAATGTAAATTCCAGAATATTCTAATTTTCGGGCTTGGGCTTAACTTTTGGACTCTTAATCTTCATATCCGGACTTTCTTCTCTTTTTGGCCCAATTCTTCATTTTAACACTTTTGGTCTTCATTTCTTCAAGGTTTAAGCTCCTTTTTCTTCATTTCTTCATTTTCTTCAGTTTCTTTCAGTTTCGGATTAGTTTTTGCTCCTTTTTCTTCAATCTTCAATTAAAATACATTTCTGCAAATATTAACAAAATAAGTATCTAAAATCATATAAATGCACTAAAATGTATATAAATACAGGGATAAATTACTATATAATATACTATCTATCTGATGCTTATCTCACACACTAACTGGGTAAACGGACGCATTAGTAGGGATGGCAATGGGCGAGAAAAAACCCGCAACCCATGGGTACCTGCCCATAGTGGGTGGGTAAACCCGTGAAATTTTTACCCATGGATGGGTTACGGGTATGAACTTCTACCCGTTGGCGGGTCGCGGGCGGGTGATGGGTATGGAATTATATCCGCGGGTAAACCCGACCCGCGAACTTACAAAACACATTATAGATAGTTAGATACCTTTTATTGCATATATATATGTATATATAATGGTTAATTTGAACTATATAAAATAAAACTATTCATATAGAGACAAATAGTTTAGTTTTCATGTTTCGAATAGTAAACTTATCAAATGATCAAGAAAAAAATTATCAAATAAATTGATTGTTATCGAACTATTAGTCCGCATGCCTTAAATTTTAACAATTTAATTCGTTTAAAATTACGATCCATTGATTTGAACATGTTTTAAAACATTTTTGTACATTAAAATTATATAAAATCTTTTGATATTTAGATAAAATGTTTATATTATTTAAAACCCGCGGGTTACCCGCGACCCGCGGGTATCCGCGGGTCACGGGTATGGGTGTAAAAATAAACCCGCTAGTGGGTATTCACAGGTTTGCGGGTTCAAAAAACCCATCACGGGCGGGTGATGGGTTTGGCATATCCGTACCCACGACTAGCGGGTGCCATGCGTAAGCATTAGTATTTGTTCAGGCGAGTGTAGATTAGGCACTCGTAAGAGGCACCTCGATCGGAATCCTTAAATGTAGATCTGACAACTCAAGTTAAGCTCAGACTATGTGCTCATGGCTGTATACTCTCTTTTATTTTGCTGTTGCAACTTAAATACAATTAAAATCTTGCGGTTCATACAATATGTTTTGACATTCAAACCTGTGAGCTCACCAGCTTTTAGCTGACCAGTTTTAGCATGTATCACAGGTACTCAGCAGTAGGTTGGACTGCCCATCAGGATTCATTAGCTCGAGTCAGCATTCAATCAATCAGAGATTTAATTGCATTATTATATTTTGTATAAAGTAATTATATAATGTAAATCTCTCAATTCAGAAACTGAGCTAATGTAAACTATACTCTTGATGTAACTTTGGTTTAATCAATACAAATGTAAAACGACGCATATAGTGGTCGTTCATTATATCTTTGTGCTATGATTACCGTATTTGGTTGCGCTCCGACCCGAACCGCTTCCGCATCATAATTTGGGGGTGCGACACCATCCATCTTCATCCTTAAAGCTTTATAAGGAATCCCTTCCTCGTACTAATATTCCATGTTTCTTGCTTCATAACATGTTATAAGTTCATATCGTGAAAGATCTCACTCGAAAACATAACGAAAACTAGGGAAACTTAATGTTTGATGAAACTGAAATTCTGGACAGATTCTTCAGTCTTGGTAGAAACATTGTATAAAATCGTGTGAGTAAAATAAATGGATGAAACCACTTGGAAAAGCTTCATATGTGTGGTAGGAACAACTTTCGTGTAGAACTCATATTTCGAAAATACACAGATTTTAAGCTATTAACTGATTTGTGAAGAAAGTTTATGAAAAATGTGTTTTTGGACTCCCTATAGTCACGAGTCTATTTAGTAGGTTTTGGATATCTAAAAATCATAAAAAAAAATACAGGAAGTAGTTTAGATATGTGGGAACGTTGTGTAAAAATTTCGGAATTTATCGATAAGTTTTGACCCACGAAAACAGACCCGGAAATAGGCGAAAACATAACGAAAACTGAGTTTGTGGACTGTTTTTATATGTTTTAAATAACGACACATTCGGGTTAACCGCAAAATGAAACGACAATTTTCCCGAGCTCTAGAAACATATTTAAGACATTCCTAAAAATTTCGGGTCAAACCGAGTAGGTTTGACCAAAGTCAACAAAATCGACACTTGTAACGTTAAACGTTTGACCCAATTAAATATGTAAAGATTTTGGTCTAAAATGAGCTATTTGAGTATTATGAAGTCAAACACGAGCAAAAACAATGAGAATAGGTGAAAAACGAAAAACGGACATGGTTGACCAAAGTCAACGAAACCGGGACGCGAGACGATAAATGTTTGACCAAACTATTTAGGACTACGATTTAATCTAAAAAGAGTTTTAGATATTTAGTCAATGAAACCCGAACAAAAACGATAAATATTACACAAAAGAAAGGTCACACTTTTACATTTACACATAAGTGAAAACGAAAGCAACACTCATACATATATACATTATTGCGGACACAATAGATTTGGACGAATATTAAGGACTGGAAATGTGATAAACATTTAGGTATATAATTTACGAAACATTAACGCCAACGGATATAGGACAATTTGTATGTATGTATATATATATATATATATATATATATATATATATATATATATATATATATATATATATGTTATACACTTGAAAACACTAAACATATACTTTTACAAAGTATATAACGAAACGAAACATAATAATATCAATACAAATTATTATTATAAAACCATCACCAACAGATCGTACAAAATTTTAAAACGACAATGATCTTTTATCAAGTGAACGAATAACATAGTTTGACGTTTATTCAACTACTTATATTACTATCTCTTACGTTTAGGACGTTAGGGACTTCACTTGGGCATACGCTTTGCTAGCTCTCACTACTTAGCTCATGAGGTGAGTTCACATCCCCTCTTTTTACTGTTTTACTGCTTTTTAAACTAGGGGTGAAAAACATAGCTAACATTTTTGCTATAACATGCAAACAACTATATAAATGCTTTTATGCTTTTATATAAACTGTTTACGAAAGTGTTTTACTATATTGATAAATCGGAGAACGACCGGTAATGTTTGATACGCTGGAGAACGACCAGCACTGTGATAAACCGAAGAACGACCGGTAATGTTTGATACACTGGAGAACGACCAGTACTGTGATAAATCGGAGAACGACCGGTAATATTTGATACGCTGGAGAACGACCAGCACTGTGATAACCGCAGAACGACCGGTAAATACGCTGGAGAGCGACAAGCAATGTGATAAACTGGAGAACGACCAGTACTGTGATACGCTGGAGAACGACCATCAATGTGTTTTTAAACTGTATTTTGGGTAACATCCCAACAAAACTGTATTTTGGGTAACATCCCAACTAAACTATACTTTTGGGCAACATCCCAACGAAACCGTATTTTAGGTAACATCCCAACGAAACCGTATTTTGGGTAATATCTTAACCAAACTATATTTGTATTTTGGATAACATTCCAACAAAACTATACTTTTGGACGATATTCCAACAAAACGTAACTTATTTGACTTTTACGTCAACGACATACAAACGAACTTGGTTTACAAATTATACTTATAAAAACCTGTGAATTTACTCAACAATCTTGTTGACCTTTTTACTATGTTTTTTAGGGAATTAATGCACAAGTAAGACTGCATACGTATGGAACTAGGCGACCCACGACGAATTAGGATGCAAAATTTTAGGACGATCAGGATTTCCCTTTTATAACTAATATACATTAGTCATACCAATGAAATCTTCTTTTGAACCATGTATTCACAACTGTTCGTATTTTACAATACTATTCCTATGACTTTGACGAGTCGTAGCTTTTTGTAACAAAATATTTACTTAAATGGCATCTTCATTAATTTGTTCTGCAATAATCATACGCTCTGATGCATGAATGTCCAATGTTGACATCACGACTCCCACTGTACACACTAATGCTTCCGTTAATCACTTGATAACGACGATGACCGTTTTTGGGGGTGTGACACATGTACTGCTAACCCATACTTGGATCGAGACTAATTCAAAAAAGAGAAGACTGAACACGTGCACTATTCTTGGTCAGGGAGAATGTTGAGGGAGTCCAACATATATCGGGAGGATCCCTGATATTTCAGAATTATTTGTTATGATACTTTAGTATAAATACGAGGCAATATGATCGATTAGGTTAACTTCTGGCTCACTTATACACATATTAACACACTGCTACGCTATTCTCTACGATCAAAACATACTTTTTACCTATCTTCTTCACCAATTCATCACACACTTACACTTAGAAAGATCATACTTGTGCTCTTAGTTTGTAATCCATTATTTTTACGCAATAAGATCAACAAAGGCAAGGATCGATTGATCCTTCCCGAGGTTTTGTGACAGCGATCTACTTAGGTCCAGGGCTTTCCTCGTACATCCTTGTGTCGATCACATTTATTTCTTATTTTCGTCGTTTACTTTGCAATTTACCAATCTTTTGGTTATAAAACCTACATTATCCTGACCTTACCTTGCATTTTACATAACTTTGTGCATTTATCTTACTTGCAGTCATTTTTACATAACAAAATTTGCATTTACTTTATATATACATTGTTGAATCTGCATTTTATCCACTTTCTGTCACAATACTTGCATTATCCCAAAATTTGATTACATTTTGTCAAGCATTTGTTATCAACACTTTTGTTTGAAAATCGAATCACTTTAAGCACTCTACCTCACTTTACGGATTTGATCACGAAATTATATTTGTTAATTTTTGGTCAAAATAGATGTATCCACGAATTTTGCGGGTCCTAAACTAGTGTTAAATTAAAAAAGAAATAAGGTTTGATTATGTCAAGAAAAATGTAACATGAGGCCAATATATTAATCAAATAGATTTAACACTATCTAAATTTGATCAATGATATATGGATAATAAGCGGTTAAAATAAGTGTATGGATGTAACATTTCTAAAGATCATCTCCATTATACAGTCTAGAATTTTAAGATAATGTAATACAAGGTATTTGGTGTAAATTATTTTCAGGTATCTCATTAAATTGTGTGAATATTTATTTTAACATTCTTTATCATCTCGTTTTATTGCAAATTTGATGTATTATCTCAACGTATGAACCCGAAATTTCGTAAGTTAAATAATCAACAAAATGGTAAAATGAGGTCGGATTATCAAGAAAAGAGATTGAACACATTCTAAATTAAATAGATGATATATGGTTAATAAGTGGTTTAAAGAAGTGCATGAGTAGGCCTGTAAGCGAACCGAACGTTCAACGAATAATTCACGAACTGTTCATCGTAAAGTTCGTTTATGTTCATTCGTTTCCTTATGTGAACGAACATGAATAGAATTTTATGTTTGTTTGGTTATATGAACAAACACGAATATAGGTATTGTTCGTTTATTTACGCTCGTAAATGTTCGATAACATATTCGTTTGTTAACTACTCCATCCGTCCCATAATTATTGTCCACAGACAAGAAACACGCAGTTTAAGAAAACATAATTATTACACTGTACTTTTTTGTACTATGACTGTTTTAACCTTACTTTTTACCTACCTTTTTCCGACATACATATACAGTAGGGGTATAATAGGAAGTTTAGGTAATTATACCATTCTACTTTTGGAAGTGGACAATTAATTTAGGACGTCCAAAAAGGGAAATATGGACTATAAATATGGGACGGAGGGAATAATATTTAATTGAAATAATACATATTAAATATCTTATTTTGATCTTATATAAATTCTAAATATAATAGTATTAAACATTTTGATTTTTTTACCTTTCACATTTCCCTCTCAAATTTTCCCTCCACTCCCACACACCTCCACTTAGATATGTGTGTGTGTGTGTGTGTGTGTGCGCGCGCGTGTGTATGTTTGTGCTCAATGGGGTTCGTTAAAGGTATTAACGAAGAAATGCATTAAATTATATATTCGTTCGTGAACGTTCGTTTATGTTCGTGAACAAACGAATTTTCTTAGTGAACGAACATGTACAAGAAAATCTGTTCGTTTATCCGTTAGTGTTCATTCATTTGTTCGATAAAATGTTTATGAACGAACACAAACATGCTTTTTTATGTTCGTTCGGTTCGTTTATAGGTCTATACATGAGTGTACCAGGTTTGGAGATCATGTGTATTTTAAATTCGATAAAATTGTAATACGAGGTACTTGGTTTAAAGTCTTTTGAACTATGTTTTTAAAATTGGGTTTATTTTTTATGTAACATTTTTTATCATATCATTTTATGCTAAATCTGATGTAACTAATAATTAAATACGAGTTAACTCGAAATTTATGTTAAGTTAAACTGTATACTTTAAGATAGTATTATGATAACCATATATGTTAAAAGAATTCTTAATTATTTAGTTGTTTTATATATTAACTTATGGTGTATTATGGTAGTGTGGACATTTAGTTAGATTATAAAAAGGGGTTTATTATTTCGTTATGTATTAAACTTTACATTTTTTACTATTGTATGATTCGAACTTTGAAAACTTCTATCGTTTGTATTTAACTTGTGAATATCATTGATTGTATGTAAACTTTCCTTTTTGGGTAAAGCTAAAATATGAAGGTTATCTGCATACAATAAGACAAACAAAAGTATGTCTCATATAATAGAAAAAAAGTATAAATTTAATACATAACAAAACAATAAACCCTTATAAAAATGTCTCATCGGATTGTTTATTAAATAATAGTTTTCTTATACTTCAACCAACTATGTAAGCTTTACGCCCCACCGCAAATACGCGGATAAAATCCACTCGTTATGTCGCACCCCCAATTTCGGGTTGCGGAAGTGAATCGGATCGGGGCGCGACTAATTATGTAACACCCCCAAATTCGTCGGTTTTGATTAGCGGAAGCATTAGTATTGGCTGGGGATGCCACGTCAACATTGTACATGCATACGTATCAGAGCATATGATTACAACAGAACATAATATATTAAGATGCCAAAAGTATTAATTACAAAGTTTACGATTCATCGAATCGTACAAGTTAAAAGTAATAAGTTTACAAAAGTAGATTTTTGGAATATGACTAAAACAGTTTCAGTTATACTAGAGAAATCCATATGTTTCCAAAAAGTTGGCATCCTAAAACTTCACGGGTCGCCTAATTCTCCATGTGTGTTGGCGATTCTTACATGCGCAGCTAATTCCCTGAAAAACATAGTAAAAGTCAACAACGAGGTTGAGTGAATTCACAGGTTTTATGTTTGCAATTTATTGTTCGAGTTTGTAAGCATAGTTGGCAACCCACTTGTTGTTTATACAGTATCTCGTTGGGATGTCACCTAAAAGTGTAAATTCGTAAAACCAATTACATTTCCAAATAGTTGTTTGTAGGAAAGTTTGTATCCTCGTAGTTGTAGGAAAGCTGTATCCTATTTCCAAGTATGTTCTGTAGGGATATACGTATCCTAGTAGTAGGTATGTTTCGTTGGGATGTTAGTATCCTAATCGTTTGGTGGGTCCATGTCAGTAGGAACCCAGTGCCCATGTCAGTAGGGACTTTTCATCAGTTTAATAACAATAGTAGACCCATGCTCGCAGGATCTAGTGCCCATGTCAGAAGGGACTTTTCAACGGTCTGTGCCCATGTCAGTAGGGACTTTTTAACAGTTTATCAACAATAGTAGACCCATGTTCGCAGGATCTAGTGCCCATGTCAGAAGGGACTTTTCAACGGTCTGTGCCCATGTCAGTAGGGACTTTTCAGTTGCTCAATCAGTTAAGCAAAAAGTGTTGCTGATCATTCTCCAGCGTTTTCAAAACATGTTTATGCGTTTACAGTATTTATAGTATGAAAGCGTTATTTCATAATCATCAGTTTGTGTATCAGTTTACCAGTTCAATGTACTCCATTCGTTCGAGTAAAATAGTATACAATCATGTATATATAAAAGCGTTTGACTATGTTTTCCACCCCTGTTCAAAGCAGTTAAAACAGTAAAAGTAGGAGCTGTGAACTCACCTGTTGAGTTAAATAGATGTGCGAGTGCTAGCAAAGCCTAAAGCCCAAGAAGTCTAGTCGAATCTCCTATCGTCATAAACGTATGAGATTTAATAAGTATGTGGAGGTCTAAGCTAATCATCAATGCTGGGGTTCGTACAACCAAGTTATGTCCAAAGTGTTTGTTAAACGTTTACGTTTGTATTTCGTTGTTTGTGAAAATGTATACGACTCGTTGGTGATAGTTTGAAATCATAATTTCAGCAAAATAAGTGTGTTTTTAATGTTTGTATCGTTCGTATATCGTATCGTATGTAAATATTCGTTTCCGGTTAAGTTCGACACTTAGTTTAAAAAATAAGTTGCAAGTTTTCTGTTTTTGGCGACACTGGTCTAGTGTCGCTATAGGCGACACTAGGTGAGTGTCGCTAGATTCCTGATTTTTAATTGGGTAGCGACACTTGGTTAGTGTCGCTATAGGCGACACTTGTTCAATTATGGCGTCACTAAGGTAGTGTCGCTAGGATGGATCTGGTTAAGGGTTTCAGCGACACTTAAGTAGTGTCGCTATAAGGGCGACACTTAGGCATAGCGACACTTATCTAGTGTCGCTAGCACTGTTTTTGGCACATAGCGACACTTCCAACTGTTCGACGAACAACTTGGTAAAAACGGGTTTTTGGTCGATTTTGGACATTTTCGGTTGTTAAGAACACTAAAACATGTTATATTAAGTATATTAAACATGAAATATCAAAGAAAACTTTGAAATCTAAGGATTTACGGGAAATGTCGGAAACTTACGCGTGTCGGTTTTGAAATCCGTAAAGGTAGAAGTGTAGATCGTGATCCCGTGATCGTTTTTCTCTAAATGGTTAGATGATTCGGCGCGTTTTTGGTGTAGTTTTGGTATGATTTGTGTGGTTTTTGGTTAAGTTTAGAGAGAGAGATGAGAGAAAAAGGAGTGAAGAGAGAGAGAGGGAAAGAGAAAGAAATGAAGGAAAAGGGAGGTGGGAGGTGGGTTTTGTTTCCCTTTTTCGCCTCCCGTGTTTGCGTTCCGTGTTTGTTTACCCGATCGTTAAATGTTATACTATTTTAATTTGGTAACTTTTTAAATATGTATTCGAATTTATTTTTAGTTGAGATATTTTATAAAGATGTTTTTGTTAAGTTATAAAAATTTTAAAGTTTATTTTGTTTCGTTTTGTCAGAAATGTTTCGAGTTGTTTTAGTTTGCGAAATACTTTGTAAATATTATCGACATAATATTTAATAGTTAATAACGTTATTTAATAATTCCGTTTTATTAAATAATTTTGTTCACCAACAGTCGTATATTTTTGTCGTGTTTGTTCCAATCGTTTCGTATGTAATTACATCTAATTACAAATAAGTAATACTACGCGTTTTAACTAATTGGGCTTTGCTAGACTTACCTCTAAAATGTGTTGTGAATTCACTCAAAGTAGGGAATTAGCCTAATAATGCATGAAATTTCGTTTATAATCGCGTTTAAATTTGCGGGGTGTCACATTCTCCCCTCGTTAAAGAAATCTCGTCCCGAGATTTAAAATCAAGTCGAATCGCCCGCGGCGTATGTTCTTCCGATAAGTCATGTTGTTAACAATAATAATAGTTTGCGTGGCGCTCAATTGTTGCCATAAAAGTTCAATCAGTTTAAGTATGCTCGCGGCATAGTTCAATAAGTTGTGTGTTTCGTTTCGTGGTCAAAGTTTACCAAGCGTTATGTTCGAATCGGCATCCGAATAAAAGAAATGTTCGAATCGGCATCCGAATAAAAGAAATGTTCGAATCGGCATCCGAATAAAAGAAATGTTAAATCGTAGCAACAGCTGTTAAGACATACCGTGCTAGCCGAGGTCCGCAACCGTTTCCGGTGCACGGAGGATGTATGCACGTCCACGAGCTGGTGGGACGTTAGCAATGCGGTTGTTGTTATTCTGATTGTTGTTGGCGTTGTTGAGTTGGGGGCACTGATTTCGGTAGTGTCCCGGGTCGCCACATCGGAAACAGCCAGTGTTTCGTTGTTCGTTGTTCGTGGGGTGAGTTCTACAAGCTTCGGTTCTGTGTCCAAATCGGTTGCAGTTATCACAGAAGAAACAATCCCCTTCGTGGTGTTTTCCACACTTTCCACATTTAGGCCTCTTGCCTTGGTATGTTTTTGGTTCGGGGTTAGTGATTGCGGCGTAAGCTCGGGTGTTCCCCGGGTTTCTGTTTTGTTGACCCTGACGGTCGTTACCATCGTTGTTCCACTTTCGCTTGTTGTGACTAGCGTCAACAGTGTCGGTACGGCGGGGTTCGTTTTTCCCTGACGCAGCTTTCAAAGTTCCAATAAGGACTGCGTCGTCCGTCAAGCTTTGAGCCAGATCCATTGCGCTCCTGAAAGTAGTTGGTTTGGAGGACATCACCATGCCTCTAATTTGTGGGGCCAAGCCCTTAAGGTATTTCTTGATGCGCTCCTTCTCGGGAGTTACCATGTGAGGCACAAGACGTGCAAGCTCCTGGAATCTAGTTGTGTAACCGGTAATGTCAGCGCCGATCATTTGTATGTTCCATAGCTCGGTTTCCAGTTTCTAGATCTCGTTGGGAGAGCAAAATTCCTCCATCATCATCATCTGTTTCAGAGCTTCCCAGCTCATGGAGTAGGCAGCTGGGCGTCCCATGATCTGGACTTGAGCGTTCCACCAGGTTAATGCTTCGTCGGCTAGAGTGCACGTGGCGAATTTCACCACTTTTTCAGTTGCGCAGTCGCTGATATCGAGGACCGATTCCATCTTTTTGATATAGTGGACCAGGCCGATTGCCCCTTCGGTCCCGGTATAAGTGCTTGGTTTACAGGCTTGGAAGGTTTTGTAGGAACACCCCTGCTGGGTATTCGTTGTGTTTCGCTGTTAACTGGGGTGGCTCCACTGTTGTTTGCCACATGGTCTCGGTTTCGACTTGCCTCGTACTGAGCAATAGCTTCAGCCACGCGGCGTTCGATTATTTGCTCGGTTGTTTCTGGAGGCGGAGGTTGAGGAGGAACATGTCGTTGACTGTTTCGAGTATTTCTTTTAAGCGGCATGATGACGTTCTGCAAGGAAAGAAATTGCAGAAGTCAATGCCAAAGAAGGTTAATGCGAAGAACAAAGTTCTAGTTATCAAGCGTTTGGAAGGATTGACAAGTTTTCCCCTTACGTATCTTACGACTATGAAACACCCATATGTACTTAGTATAATATAATCACGTTGGCCAGACGTCATTATATGATGCTAAATACATATTTCTTTTCATCAATCGTTTAACACGATCAGGTTCATATGAGGTCAAACGAGTATGAGCAAATCGGATGTGATAAGATTCGATAGATAGTTTTACGCGTGTCGAGATATCGTGACAATGGTTTTATCGTATGCAATTGTGTGTATGCATGTGCGTTCTAGCCAAGGCTATAGTCTAGGTCTCTAGGTCTCGGAGTCACCTAAAGTTTCCTAGTTCGCTATAACCAATGGCTCTGATACCAATCTGTAACACCCCCAAATTCGTCGGTTTTGATTAGCGGAAGCATTAGTATTGGCTAGGGGTGCCACGTCAACATTGTACATGCATACGTATCAGAGCATATGATTACAACAGAACATAATATATTAAGATGCCAAAAGTATTAATTACAAAGTTTACGATTCATCGAATCTTACAAGTTAAAAGTAATGAGTTTACAAAAGTAGATTTCTGGAATATGACTAAAACAGTTTCAGTTATACTAGAGAAATCCACATGTTTCCAAAAAGTTGGCATCCTAAAACTTCACGGGTCGCCTAATTCTCCATGTGTGTTGGCGATTCTTACATGCGCAGCTAATTCCCTGAAAAACATAGTAAAAGTCAACAACGAGGTTGAGTGAATTCACAGGTTTTATGTTTGCAATTTATTGTTCGAGTTTGTAAGCATAGTTGGCAACCCACTTGTTGTTTATACAATATCGTTGGGATGTCACCCAAAAGTGTAAATTCGTAAAACTAATTACGTTTCCAAATAGTTGTTTGTAGGAAAGTTTGTATCCTCGTAGTTGTAGGAAAGCTGTATCCTATTTCCAAGTATGTTCTGTAGGGATATACGTATCCTAGTAGTATGTATGTTTCGTTGGGATGTTAGTATCCTAATCGTTTGGTGGGTCCATGTCCGTAGGAACCCAGTGCCCATGTCAGTAGGGACTTTTCATCAGTTTAATAACAATAGTAGACCCATGCTCGCAGGATCTAGTGCCCATGTCAGAAGGGACTTTTCAACGGTCTGTGCCCATGTCAGTAGGGACTTTTTAACAGTTTATCAACAATAGTAGACCCATGTTCGCAGGATCTAGTGCCCATGTCAGAAGGGACTTTTCAACGGTCTGTGCCCATGTCAGTAGGGACTTTTCAGTTGCTCAATCAGTTAAGCAAAAAGTGTTGCTGATCGTTCTCCAGCGTTTTCAAAACATGTTTATGCGTTTACAGTATTTATAGTATGAAAGCGTTATTTCATAATCATCAGTTTGTGTATCAGTTTACCAGTTCAATGTACTCCATTCGTTCGAGTAAAATAGTATACAATCATGTATATATAAAAGCGTTTGACTATGTTTTCCACCCCTGTTCAAAGCAGTAAAAGAGGGGCCATGAGACTCACCTGAGTCTTGAGAGTTTAAATCAATAAACTTGGTTTGATTAGCCGAGTAGTGATGTCTGAAGACTTGTAACCTGAGGGCATCCAAGATGCGCGATGGTTAATACGAGTAGGTATCTCAAAAGATCACCTATGTTAGTTGATCACACAACTAGTAATGTCCAAATACATTTGGTTTGTTTGTTTGTTTGCGTTTTAAAAATATGTACGGCCCGTTGGTGATTAATTGCAATAATAATCTCCAAACATTATTATCAGAATGTTGTAATGATATACTTATATAGTATATTTGAAATGTTTAGTATTCAAATAAGTCAAGTGTTGTTGTCTTAGGTGATTATAAGTTACCACTTCTAGTTATAATCTCGTTCCCATTGTTAGTTATAATCTCGTTCCCATTGTTAGTTATAATTTCCTTCACACTGTTAGTTATAATTTCCTGCCCACTGTTAGTTATAATTTCCTTCCCTCTGTTAGTTATAATTTCCTTCCCACTGTTAGTTATAATTTCCTTCCCTCTGTTAGTTATAATTTCCTTCCCACTGTTAGTTATAATTTCCTTCCCTCTGTTAGTTATAATTTCGTTTAAGTGCTAGCTTTTGTTGACTAGGTCAAACGTGTTCGGTTTGACCCGAAACTTTTAGGGAAGTCTTAAATATGTTAAATAAGCTTTATAAAGTTATCGTTACGTTTTATGGTTTACCCGAAGTGTCGGTTTTGTAATTTGGCCAAAACAGTCCCTGGAGTTACGTTTTTCAGATTTTAATCCCGATTCAAGCCCCCGATTTCACCACTTTTTAAGCCAAATCAAGCTCTACTAAAAATCACACATGTTCACCTATGAATATAGTCCATTTCTGCACTTTATGGTATTTTTATATGTTGGTTTACTATTTTTAACAAAAATAAACATGAGGAGTGGTCGGATCGGGTTCGATAATGAGTTCAGTTCAAAGATTCAGGTTTTTCACCATGATCCGTGAGGATCTGGTCCGAGAGCCAAAAATGAAAGTTGTAGCTGGTATCTTAATGAACATTTTTTGTTTAGATGTCGAGAGTTGGTTCCTCCTAGAACTCGAGATATACACGTTTTGGTGTGACAAAAATTTCTGGACAGAATCTGTCTTCATTCATATATGTTCGAAAAACGTTTTTCGTTATGATTTTTGGACATAAACAAGTTGTATGAACAATATAACATCTATATAAACATAATAAAAGTATTTTTCGAAGATGTCGGAATTTCTTACAATGCTCGTATAGAGAATCCGAAAAGATGGAAACGTAGCTCTCGTTCTCGTGATCGTTTTTGCTTCAATCGTCTTGATGATCCAAGGTGATTTGAGAAGAGATTATGGTGATGATGATGGTGCCATGAAGTTGGGGAGGAGAAAGAGGGAGAGAGTTTTAGTGAGAGGAAGTAGAGAGATGGAGGTGTATGATTGAATGAGAAATTTGGTGGGAGTTGTTTGTGGTTTAAAGTCAAGAACAAGATCCATGTTTCATGGATCTTGTTTGGCTGATTTTTCCAAGTCAAAAAGGAGGTGGATTTTTGTTATATTTTGTCTCAAATAATTGGTATTATATCCGTATTCGTTTACCCGATCGTTTAAATGTATATTTAGACGTTATGTATTATATATACGTTTTTAAATAATGAATAAACTTTCGATATTTTTGAGTTGAAGTATTTTATCAAAATACTTGTTAATGAGTTATAAAAATATAACTTTGGTTGGTTTTGATTATCGAACGCGTTTCACTCATTTTTGGTTGCGTATGATTGTTTTAGATGATACGAAATACTTTTGAAATATTATAGAAATAATATGTAATAAATAATGAGTTGTATTAAATAATAATTCTATATTACTTAATACTTGTTTTCACCAACGCCGTATAGATGAATCGGAATTCGGCCGATTTGAAAATGCACGATTTAAAAAAATCGCGTACTGATATATATATATATATATATAACAATATACATATTGATACATACAATTCGCCTAAGACATAGCACTAATTACATGTATTGCTAGATGATTAAGATCTAATAACTAGTCCTAATTTGATGGGTGTCACACGTTACATGCGTGTTGCTACACCAGAATTCCAGAGCCGAACCTTCACAAATGATCTAGCCTTGGGCAAGTGTAAGCTTCGGAATAATCTAGTGAGCTAGTACGAATCCTGCTAAGAAAAAGAAACCATTAGCCTCGTCAAAGGGCGGAAGGGTTCCTCCCTTGACCAAGCTCCGGCGTGAGAATAAGTATTTGTTTTTTAAAAGTATTGAGTGAGAGTAAATGCGAAGTAATGAATGAATACCTTGTGGTTGATGTTGGGTATTTATACCCTTTACACTCAGGCTTTTATGATATTGATGATATGCTCCGAATCCTCTTTTGTTGTCTCGATATAAAACATTTCTATTTCGGTGTTTATCTTGAACATAGATACTTCTTTTCCCCATGCGCCGTTTGCTAGTTTTCAATGTCTATATTCGTTTACAAGGCGCCGTTTGTGGATGTGACAACTCTTTATCTATGCAGACAAATTACTAAACCTGATGATATATGGAACCATTCGGATTGTGCCCATATGGTTCATTTCATATGGTTCATTTCATATGCTTCATTTCACCCCTTGAATTGGTATCATGTGCTAGTCTTTGTGTTGAATCCGAATGATATATAAATCACTTGGGTTTAGTCCGTATGTTTCATATTGAACCATTTGGAGTGGATCCGTATGGTACATCTTCATGTCCACCAATCTAGATTGATACATTCAAAAGGTGTATCAGTCTAGATTAATTGTCTCGATAGGTCTCGTAAGTGATTTATTTGTTATTAGGGCGATTCCCTATAAGGTAACCTCGCGTCGTTTGACCGAAACGTAGTTTGTACACCAAAATATGTGATTTTAATGGTTAGTAGGCTATGTGTGGTGAACATGCTTTCCACGTTTTGCATAGGTCATATTGGGCCTATTCATGGCCGTTGCGAGCCCATGGGCCGAAGCCTTTCTTTTACCCTAACGGATGCACTATATAAACATCTTACTTCACTTGTTAGTCATTTTTCTCTTGTGTTTTCACTTTAACAGATAGCAGTCACTTTTCCTATCATCATTCGACGCAACGCTTCCCCTTGCCAATCTTATACCGTCCATCTCATATCCATAGCCTCCGTTTCACGCTCCGACTAGGGTTTCTTCTATCTTTTTAAGGTTCGTTTATTTTCCGTTTTGTGTTGTATTTTTTTCTCGATTAATCCGTAGATTTGTGGATAGATTTATGAGTAAAGATAATATGGACGAAATTACGTCGGTATTGACAAAAAAAGAAATGGACACTTTCTGTCGGGATTTTGGTATTCGGCCGCAATTCGAGCCCACCCTACCGGAGCGTCATCAAATGATGAGTTCTATTCCCGAAGGGTACATAGGAATATAAACCAAGGTTTTTGAGGATGGAAATGTACGGTTCCCTTTTTCTCGTTTCTTATTATCGCTACTTTAGTACTATAATATGCATTTTTTCCCAATTAACACCCTTGGGTGCTATGAAGATGACTACTTTTGAGGTGCAATGTCGGGCTTTGAATATAAAGCCTACTGTTCCTATGTTTAGGATTTTTTATAAATTGGCTCGTACGGATTGGGGCTAACTGTTGAAAAAAGAAAGAAACCTAGTCCTTGGTTGTTTTGTAGAAGCACCCGATGGGTTGAGGGGTTGGAAGGACTTTTTTTTCTGGGTAAAATCCTCCATTGTTCCCATAAACATGATATGGAAAAAGAAAGATGTTTCTCTTGCGGACCCTATTCCTACTTATCAAGAAGTTAATGAAACGATAGTTGATAAGTTGAAGAAAATTTCTATTGAAATCCGAACACTTCCAGAGAGGGCCCTTTTAATAGCTGGTATAAGTAGGAAATGGGACCGTCCGAACCGAATACCCCGTTTGAAGCGCGATGGCGAGGGTATGTGTCGGTTTATGTCCGATCACTTATTCTTTACGCTTTCGTATAGCTCGTTGATATATATATATATATATATATATATATATATATATTATTTTTATTATTAGTTCCGATTGTTAATTATGCAATAATTTATATCCTATGTTGCTTAACTTATTCGGTTTGCCTTACTTGTTTTTGGTTGTCTGCAGTCATGAGTTTGATGGGGTTACTGAAGTTGCCTACTTTTGATGATTGTGTTTCGGATTCGCGGGATATAAATGAAGGTGAACGATCTCATCTGGATTAGGTTGCTGATGTTGTGGTTTCTTCTACTGATGGACCCTTGCATTTGATAACACCAGGAGCTATCATCATTGATAAGAAAAAGGAGAAGCAAGAAAAACAAAAAAGAGAAAAGTGTGCCTCCAGACGTGTTTCCGATGCCTCTGATTCCGACACAAGTGATACTTCTAAAAGGTCTAAGACATCCCCCAAAAAACATTCCAAATCAAAAAAGTCATCAAAGAAGGGTGTTAGTTCTCTTCACTTGATAGACGAGGCTGATGATACAACAACAACAAAAGCGGGTAACACTCCCTCTGGACTTTCTAAGGAGGTTGTTGATCCAAAAGTCAAAGTTGTGGTACATCAAGTAGATAACCGAAAGAAAATGATTGCTGGGTCGGATGAGGGAAAGGAGATTATAGATAATTTAGATTATGAGAATGTAGAGATTGAGGTAGAGTATGATGCTGATGAAATATATCGACCGTCTTGGGGATTAAAAAATGGTGACCGTTTGGACAATGTTGATGCTTGTCGAGATTTTGTGAAGCAAGTCACGACACCCGCCGAGGTTCTTACTCTTCGAGACATGTCAAAGACTGCTGTTGTTAATGAACTTTTCTATCATCAAACTCGTGCTACTGTTCTTAGTCAAGAGCTTTGAACTCGTTGGGGAGCTAATTTAGGGCGTCTTGCCAGTCAATGTCGTCGAAATGAAAGGATTAAAAGTTCGATGGGTATCTTATCTGAGCATGAGAAGACAGTCTGGAGCTTAGAAGCCAAAATTCTCGAGTTGGAAGATGATAAATGCGAGCGTTTGGGCGTTTTGGAGATGAAGAACGATTATATCAAGAAGATGGATCAGAAAGTAGTTGAGCTTGAGTTGAGAGATAAAGAGATCAAAGCTGATCATGCACAGATGCAAAGCAAATTGGATATGATGCAGGGTGTTATTGATGATTTGAGAAGGGAGAAGGATTCACTAACCTTGGATCGAAAGTGGCTTATCACTGAAGGCCTTGATTATGCCTTTGTGAATTTGAGACATAGTATGGTGTATATGGCTTCACTTGCGGATTTACAAAATGCTGCGTACATGTATAGGTGTCATGTAGGTTTAACTCTTGGTTATCGTAATGCAAAAGCTAACGTGGAGATGTCTACCATTCGATGCTTTAATCCTAATGCTAAAAAACGGCTACAGGAATTAGCCGATGCACTAGCTACTGTACGATACGATTACCTGAAGAAGCTTTCTGAGACATATGATCAGCCACTTGACGTTTTCTGGAGTGTTGCAGCTCCTAAGCCTCCACCATCTATAGAGACCAACGCATCGGGCACCGTTTCCGAAGCATAGTGTCACTCTTCTTTAAGTATAAGCATATATTATTATATTATTCTTATTACTATCATCATCATCATGGCATTTTGTTGTCTTTCGGCCATTTGATGATTCTGTATGGTTTGTTTTGGTACTCTTCGGCTATGTAATGTACCTTTTATTTTGATCAATGGTATACGGATGTTTAGCTTTTGGGTGCTCTTCCTTTGCTCTTTATATCAATGTTGATAATTTTGAATTGTATGGCGCGTAGCCATATCATATCATTGCCGTAGCATAGATAAGGTATGTGAGCTTGTGGTGGTGTATTTGTAATACTACTTAGTTCACAATTGCCATAGCATTTAATACAAGGTGTTCCTTGTTAAAAGATTACTCATTTATATGAAGAACGAGATAGATGGGTATTGAAAACCTTTCGTATCTAAGGCCGTTGCCAAAGATTTGGAGCTTATTAGAGGGGTTAGCTCAACCGACAATTCAGTTACTTGTAATTATTTTTCTAGCAAATATGCACGAGTTTTTGTCCATCCCCTTAGGGTGGTAACAAATGTCATACTCATTAAGTAGAGAAAATTACAAGTATGAAATTTGTGGATACATAATTATTAAAAGCTACAAAGGATTAAGCATAAAAACGCCTGAGATTCATCCCTTTCCACGATCATGAGAGTCTCCTTCCAAAAGTGTCTGACAATTGATATGCTCCATTAGGGAATGCCTTGTCAACATTGTACGGGCCCTCCCATTTGGGACACAACTTTCCCTGCCCCGCTGCATGACTTGCTTCATTTTATCAGAGGACAAGGTCTCCTGGTTTGAAAGTTACCAATTTGACCCGCGCATTGTAGTACTGCTCTATGTTTTGCTTATATTGAGCTTCTCTTATGGATGCTATTTCACATCTTTCTTCCAATAGGTCTAGGTTTTTCCGAAGCTCCCTTTCATTATTCCTTTCTCCAAAATGTGAGCTCCTGTGTGTCGGCATGCCTATTTCTGCAGGAATGATTGCCTCAGATCCATAGGTTAGACTAAATGGCATCTCACCATTACTAGTCTTCACTATAGTTCTGTGTGTCCAAAGCACATTGGGCAGGTTATCTACCCATCCGGAGCCATCTCTTTTTTTAATCTGGTTTTGATACCCTGCACGATGCTTCGATTAATTCTTTCCACTTGGCCATTGCCCTATGGGTGAGCCACTGATGAAAAGATATGTTCGACTTTCAGTTCAGAACACCATGCCTTAAAGGGATTTTCAACGAATTGCTTGCCATTGTCAGTGACCATTTCTCGTGGTAGTCCGTAGCGACACACAATATTGTTCCATACGAACTATTTGACCTGTTACCCCATTATCCGTACCAATGGTTTTGCCTCTACCCACTTGGTAAAGTAATCCACACCCACTAATAGAAATTTGACCCATCCCGTTGATGGTGGGTGATATATAACATCAAATAAATACTATATTTATATAACAAATTCCATTAGTTTTTATACATTTTTATTACATTTATATGATTTTAGATACTGATTTCACTTATATTTGCAGAAAAGTGTTTTAAATCAAGAATTGAAGAAAAGGACCGAAAATAGGACCAAAATGGAAGAAAATGAAGCTAAAACCCGAAGTTAAAGATAAATGGGCTAAAAGAAGGATTAAATTCGGATTATGAAGATTATGGAGCCCAAAATGAAGATCCAGCCCGAAGTGAAGAATATTCTGGAATTTCACTTTAGCCGGCGGCTAAGGTATTTAACCGGAGGTTAAACCAATAAGGGTTGAGGCGGTGGAGATCGCAGACTTGGACTCGAAGTCAAACACCTTTAGCCGGTGGCTAAAAGGTTTTGCCGGCGGTTAAAAGGATGGTTTCTGAAAACTATAAAAAAAGGGTTCGGCCAAACCCTAAAATATACGAATTTTAATAAGTAAATTCGATTGTAAGGGTTAAGGAACGTCTTAACGTCGAATTTGGAGGCTAGGAGGCTAGGGATTGAAGACCTTCAACCCTAACGAAGAATAGTTCAGTTTTTGTGGTTCGATTCTTCATCTTTTTACTTACTAGATGAACGTTTATTTGTATTTTGATCTTGTTTCTTTCTATTTTAATATGAACTAAGTTTCTTTAACATAGTTATTTAGTTGAATGATGTTCATATGATTATTTGATTATATGTTTATGTTGGTACGATTTTATGAATGATTATTAAGATTATATCTATATTGATTATATGATTATGAGATTCATGCTATAGCGAACGTTTGTATGATATTGATTAATAATTTAGGTTTATGTTTTGATTATAACTTAAAAATACTGAACGGGTGATAGGTTATAATTTTAACTGGATTAAACTATAATTGATTCGATAATAACATTCGAGAACTTGAAGTTAGTTAATCTTAGTATTCGTTGAAGGACTTAATTATATGATACTTAAACCCGACCATATGAGGCTATTTACTTTTATATTTCAACATAAAATAAACCAACTAACAAAAATAAACATATAGGAGAATTTGAATATAAACATAGCTATTCTAAATAAATATATCTCCTAACTATCTTATTTACCTTAGTTGTCTTTTAATTACTTTAATTGCTTTAGTTTGATTTAATTCTGTATCAAATAAAATGTGTTCGATCGGAACTAAAACGTCCCTCTTTATCTGTAATATTAATTGTGAATATTTGTAAATAGTAATATAGGGTTAAATTTAATACACCGTTCCCTGTGTTCGATACCTGGACTTACTTAATATCTATATTATACGAATGTGTATTCTTGCCTGTATTGTGTGATAAGTATTATTTAGTATTTTCTTTATTTAAAACTTGATATTTCAATAGACTACTTAGCACATATCAAGTTTTTGGCACCGCTGCCGGGGAGCGGTATTAAAACATTTAAAATATTTCCCTGTAAATATATTTTTGTACATTGAAAGTCAATCGAAAAATCGGCTCACCCATTGTGATTACAAAACAACAGAGGTATAAGGAGGGTCGATCTGCTTCCCGAAAGGGGAAGATTTTTAATAAGCTTCACGCTGACCTATTTCTCTGCTTTTGTGTATGATCATTGGAGCTACCGAGAACTTTTGACTAGCCTTGTAAAAAAATAATTTATTGTTTGTATAAATTGTATTTAACTTAACATTATTATTTGTACTATATAAATTAACTTGCATTACTAATTAATATATGGTTCGCGGTTCGCGGGTTGGGTGTTCTTAATTCATTATTTCAATTTTGAATGTGTTTTATTATTGAATTATGTTTTAGTTACTACAACCTGATCATGAACTATATTTGTATTCACTAATTTACTAATTTAGTTAATTTAATTTAATTTTCTTTTACTAGTACTACTGAATTCGGTTCTTGTTCGCAGATGATTGTATGACCCGGACACTACATCCGGATCCACTAAGTCCATTTGATGAGCCAAAACGGGAATTTCATTCAAGAAAACGTTTATCTTACGCACTACCAAATTCACCAATACAAGGAGTATCATCTGACGAAGATTATGAATTGTTCCACAACACACTAGTCAACATGGCAGAATACGGGTATTACTCCAGATCAGAGTTTGGTGAGGAAAAACAACCTTTTAGAGCACCTACTGTGAATCCAAGTGATTCAGAACCAAAGACGAATATGGTAGACATAGCTAACATGACGCTTGAGGATTACACGATTCAAACTCATGGAGATCCTCGACCGGGAGTGGTTCGGCCTGCTATTGCTAGAGAAGTAGAATTTGAAATAAAAGGACAATTTCTGAAGAAGCTTAGAGAGAATCCATTAAGAGGAGAATACAAAGAAGATGCTAACGAACATGTGGAGAAGATTTTGGAAATTGCTAATATGTTCAATATTCCTAATGTTACTAGGGATCAGGTCATGCTGAGAGTGTTTCCTCTAACACTCAAAGATGGAGCTAAGAGATGGATTAATAATGAACCAGTAGGTTCTATTACTACATGGGAGGATCTTCGAACTAAGTTTCTAAAGATGTATTGCACTCCATCAAAGACTTCAAAACTGATTGATGAGATAAGAAGCTTTAAACAAAAACCAGATGAATCTTTGTATCAAGCTTGGGAAAGATACAAGGAAATCTTGCATAAGTGTCCACAACACGATTTGAATGTGCAACAGGAAACTACAGTTTTCTACAAAGGAGTTGATCGTGCAACACGTCAACAATTGGATGCACAAAGGCCAGTACCTAAAAAGACTTCTGCTGCAGCACGCACCAGGATAGAAGAATTGGCAAAGTATTCACAGCTATGGGATGACGGTTCAACAGGAAGGAAGAAATCTTTGGAAGACAGTGAAGGACTTGCAGCTATTACAGCCAAATTGGAAAGTTTTATTGAGAGATATTAAGAAGGTTAATGAACAAGTCCTTACTATCAGGATTGGATGTGAAATATGTGGAGGAAATCATTTAAAAACTGAATGTCCTAACAAGGATGTTGAATTAGCTACTGAAGAAGTAATGTATGGAGATTTCCATGGAAATCCAAATTACCGACAAGTAACAAATTATAGAAGAACCAATCAAGGAGGATCTAGGCAGTATCAACAAGGAGCTCCGGGATTTTTGTCTCAAAACTGGGCAAAATCCATCTATTTCTGATAGGATGGGATCTTTGGAAAATATATAGGAAAACTGATTAAGTCTAATAACAAAAGAATGGATGATGCTGATGCAGTGGTACGTAATCAAGGAGCATCTATAAAGCAAATTGAAGGTTCCGTTCATCAAATTGCAAAAGTTTTACAAGAAAGATTTCCAAGAACCGTTACCTGGATTTACAGAGACAAATCCAAGAGAACATGCAAAAGCAGTGGTCACAATAAGCGGTAAAATTTCTAACTCTCCTATTACTACTGATAAAGTTATTGATTCTGAGCAGGTTGATACTTCAAAAGAAGAAGTAGTTTTGAAAACTTCAAGAAAAGACAAAGAGGTTGAAAAACCAACAGAAAAGACAGTAATCAAGGATTATACACCCCCACCACCATATCCAGCTGCACTACGGAAAGGAAGAGATGATGAGCAATACCACAAGTTCTTAGAGAATTTGAAGCAACCACACATCAACATACCATTTGTGGAAGCTATTCAACAAATGCCAAAATATGCTAAAAATGTGAAAGTGCTGTTGAACAACAAAAGCAAACTGGATGATGTGACTAAAGTGACAATGAATGCAAGATGTTCAGCACTAATGCAGAACAAGCTACCTCCTAAAGTCAAAGATCCAGGGAGTATTACTATACCTTGCTTAGTTGGTAACATCCCAATATATAATGCATTAGCGGATTTAGGGGCTAGTATTTTTTTAATGCCATATAGTCTCTATACTCGCTTAGGTTTAGGAGAACCAAAACCTCTTTATGTGCAGATGCTATTTGAATATGAACCAAGTTTCTTTAACATAGTTATTTAGTTGAATGATGTTTATATGATTATTTGATTATATGTTTATGTTGGTACAATTTTATGAATGATTATTAAGATTATATCTATATTGATTATATAATTATGAGATTCATGCTATAGCGAACGTTTGTATGATATTGATTAATAATTTAGGTTTATGTTTTGATTATAACTTAAAAATAATGAACGGGTGATAGGTTATAATTTTAACTGGATTAAACTATAATTGATTGGATAATAACATTCGAGACCTTGAAGTTAGTTAATCTTAGTATTCGTTGAAGGACTTAATTATATGATACTTAAACCCGATCATAGGAGGCTATCTACTTTTATATTTCAACATAAAATAAACCAATTGACAAAAATAAACATATAGGAGAATTTGAATATAAACATAGCTATTCTAAATAAATATATGTCTGTTGCGCCGTCAGAGTGCTGACACAGCCGCGGTCGTTTTCCAAGGGGGGCTGGCACGATGGTCCTGCAGGCAACGACGCAACAACGTGTCAACGTGTTAGGTTTTAAATTTATATGAGCTGCGGCTCAAACTATAAGTACTACCTACTTTTGGGGAGTAAGCAGTAAGTATAAGTCGAGTGTCGTTCTTAAAATCGGAGCGAATGGAACCAAAAGGGACTTACCGTAAATGAGCTTTCTGATAGGATGGGTTTATAAAAGTAGGTAGGTTTTTGGTTGGTTATCTAAGCTAATATTAAATAAAACAAGTAAATTAAACAGAGAGTAGGCAACAGGTAGAGCGTGATTGCTGAAACTTCGATAATTAGGGTTTCTGGATGATATTCATTAGACAGATGATTGGAGACTACCTTGGGCAAATCATCAGACGGACAGTCGGTGTAAACACTAGGACCCTACGTTTTAGTCTAAAAGCCTAAAAGCATATGTCACTGAGTCCTAGGTTATCCTGATGCTGATCAGAAACAGGTTGTTCAAACCCCCCTCACTTGCCTTGTAAGACTAAGCGACCTCTACGGATGATATATCCTGGGTGTAGGCATAAGGTAACAAACTGCAATTTTCTATCTGACCTTTCTTAACACCTAAATCTATCTGAGTTTATCTAGGTAAGTACTAATTGTATGTTGTATATGTTGAGCTGTCGGTTATGTTGAGTTAAGCGGTTTAAGCATCTTGTATTACAGCCGAATACTTGCTTTCTTTTCAAAACTCATTTATTACTGGTTTAAGCATAATTAACTCCGTCATGAATTAGACCCTCCTTTGCTATCAGGCGTTCATCCCTAGGAATACTCACGGTGTACAGTGCATTTGGCATATCCACAGTGTTCCAGACTCAAGGTATACTCACGGTGTACAGTGCATTTGGCATATCCACAGTGTTCCAGACTCAAGGCATACTAACGGTGTACTGTACGTTAAAGTAGTTCCACAGCTGTATGTTAACCTTGGTGTACTAACGGTGTACGGTGCAGCGAGCATTTCCACAGCTGTATTTGAACCTTGGTGTACTAACGGTGTACGGTGCAGCGAGCATTTCCACAGCTTTATTGTTCCTAGACCCATATTCTAAAAGGGTGACTTCTAGGTATTCCACGATGAAATAATCCTACGGCAGTTCCTTAGCTTTTCCCACGTGTTTAAACGTTATACGAAGTACTGTGCCGTTTTACGGAATATTCATAGCTTCATACTGTAATATGAGATAACTATATCTACATAGTATTAGGGTTGATCAGATCCTATCCTAAGGCAATAGTCACGTGAAAGACTGGAAAGGGTGGACACTTTATTAAGTCTAAATTCATGTAAAACTCAACCAGATACACAACAAAACAATCACCAATCATAATACTGGGGACATTATTCCATAACGGATTGTGCCCACGACTTTCATATCTTCCACGTTCCGTACTACACACATTCGTGATGATTCCGGCGCTATACAAATGAAAGCCGTATAACGTTACTTCCGTTATTTCATAATGTTTATCCCACTGAATTAAATATCATCCATAATCCTAATATCTACATTTCAACAATCACAGTATTAAACTACGTAAATAGCATGGCAATATTCGCAACACAAACAAATATATCATGCAAACAAAACATAATAACCGTAAGTAAAGGAATAAGTAATAACCAGTATTTAAGCAGCGTAACACTGAGTAGTACAAGCTAGAATCTTGAAAACTTCAATACAATAAAATTCCCAAGCTACAGCTATCTTCCCCACTCGAACCGTGCCTACATCTCTCTAGTTCTCTAGAGAGAGAAACTAGAGAGAGAAGCTAACCTAATCTAATTCTCCTCTAACTCCTAAGAGTAGTGCTAGAGAGAGAATGTGTGTGAGAGAGAAAGTGAGAAAATTCTATGAAGAATGGTGTGTGAAATGAGGTGAATGAGGTCTTCTATTTATAGGCAAGCCTTGGATCCAAGAGTACAAGTCCACAAGCACACGTACAAGCCAAAGAAGCAAGGAAGAGGCCGTGTGAGACCAAAGTAGGCCATACACGGCCCTATACAGGCCGTACACGGCTATGTATAGGCCGTACACGGTCACATCAAGGCCGTACATGGCTTGGTGGTGGCCGTGTGCTAGGCCGTGTGATTTTTCCGACTTTTCTCGCATCTTCGGGAGGCCGTATCTTCTTCGTTTCGCGTCCGATTGACTTGATTCTTTCGCCTACGGCTTCGTAATTCCGTTACGCTTCTAATGATGCCAATTTGGTAGAAATTGGATGTGTGGGGCCCGGGCGTGTTCAGAATACGTTTTGTAGCTTTCGGCTGCGCTGTAACTTGCATAACTTTCTCGTCCTTGATCCGTTCTGAGCAATCCTTATATCCACGTTCTCGTAATCTTCATAGCTACAAAATAAGACTATTATGAGGTTCTGGTATGAAGTTTACAGTAGAATTAGGGTTGGGCTCAGAATAGTGCCTATTTAGGTCAGTTTTCTGCCCTTTTTGCTTGATTTTCAAAAGACCGACAAGTTTACACCTTTCTAACAAAAGTTAATGAATAATTATGATTTTAAGATGTATTTGTTAGAAAAGAGCTAAATATGGGGCAATTAATGCATGTAAAAATGTGACTTTTTGCGATACATCAAATATCCCACACTTAAGCTTTTGCTTGTCCTCAAGCAAACCTCATTTGGAAAATAGTTTTTTGAAAAATTATTTTGGATGCTTAGAGTATTTTTTTGCAGAAAGTCACTTTCTTCAAAGTAGATAAATCTTTTCGGAAAGCAAGCATTAACAAAAATTAACTATACTTAAACATGAAATTGATCAACCCTTTTTGGCATGCTTTGCAACTCTCGAGACGTAGATGTACATGACTGGGCGATTCTCACAAGTGGGTCACTCAATTCACTCAAAGTGTATCGGGTTACCTATAATCTATAGAAACAAAATCGCTCATTGCCAGTCATGCAGTGCTTATCGTCATAGGCTTGGTCGAGAATCGAATCTCCACCACTCCTTTGAGAACGGTGCTAATTATCCCAAGGCATTTCAGAGGGTTGTGTGAGTAAGGGTAAGGTAGGTAAGGATAGGGGTAGTTTGGTCAATGGTTTTAGGGTTTTTGAACTTCAGACTCGGAGCTTTCAAAGATCAAAGCAAGTTTCACTTGAGATAACTTCTAGAGTAGACTCATCTCCTAGATGAATAATCTCTGCTCTTGATGTTTCTTTTGAGTTCTGATAGATTTTTCTTCTTTGGAGAGTAGTCTTCTTCTTCTAGGAGCTCTCCAAGGTCTTTTTTTTTTTCTTTTTTTTTTTCTTATTTTTATGACCTTGGAGATCCTTCATATAGTGAGACATCTTTGACTTCTCTTTTGACAAGTACCAATTTTTCGTACTGTCTTTAGCGGATAATATCTTCGTGATGAGTAATAACTTCGCTTTCGTACCGTATTTTCACTTTGGATTTCTTTCTTTAAACTCTTGATAGGTACGGAGAGATGTTTGAAGATGAGACACCAATAGAAAGATATTTCAAGTAGCCCTTACTTATGATCTATGAAGATTCACGAGCTGGAATGGTGTTTGGTGGGAAAGTGTTTGTGTTGTGGGGAAGTGTTTTAGGGTTTGGAAATGAAATAGGCTAAGGCTCAAAGGGTTTTCTAATTGGATCATCAACAATCAAAAAAGAAAGTTGGAAGGGTTGGCTTGAAAAGATATGAAAGAAATGGGTTAATCCTAATAAATGCCAAGATCATCTAATTGCACCTATACCGCGTACGGCACCCATTGGTATGGTCTCGAAACGCATTCAGGAGCAAGTTCTAATTCAAAGACACATGCATCGGCGCACACTCAGAAACGAAAGTGAAGCATTAAAAGTGAATGCTTATTAAAGGCTCAAGTACCTCACAATCAAAGGGTCATATGCACCAAGTCATGCGATGCCTAGAGGATTTCTCAGTTTTAGTTTAAGATACGTTCTTATCTTTGCCTTATCTTACTTTCCAAAGCAATTTATCTATTTTGACAGAAGGTTTATCTCTTTAAAAGAATATTCTAAGACTAAAATCTTTTGAAAATATTCAAAATCAACCGAATGGATGTCGAACATCGTCGAGGTTGGGTTTTCGAATGTTTTGGTGATTAAAAATCTCAACCTTTTGGGTTGGTTTTGCGAAAATTTTTTGAAAAAGTTTGAATGAAAACGGAGGTATTACTTTGGACAGGCAAATATAAACTTGCAGTATATATATACCGTGTATCCCACACTTAAAACAACATTGTCCTCAATGTTCATTGCTAAGACGTAGGATTTTCTTCGGGAAAAATCCCACACTTAGGTTTTGAAATAGTGGAACAATTTTTAAGTGTTTTGAAAAATTTGGTGGGATGGAATCCCACACTTAGAATTTAGGCATATTTGGATATGTGGTAATGGTGAAAATCATGACAAAAAGAAAGGAACTTCCCTACGATAGAGACGTGGAGATGGTTTTAAGAAAGAAGCGGCGGTCTGCAGGTGACTGAAATTCCTTGGTTGAATCCATGCAGAAAGCAGTTTCTTCGTGAATGATCGGCATCTCCTTTCCTCAATTCTCATTTGCACAAACACAATTCACTTATTCTAACTAAGAAGAAAAACAGAAATAAAAACATAATAAGTAAACTAAATAACTGATAACTAAATGATAAAAGAAAAAGAAACTAAACAGACTGTGTCTGATAGTTCATGTTCCAAAAATATAACAAAGTAAAGTTCCACAACCACGCAATAAGTCAAAAGTATGGAATAGAGGAAATAGTAAGTATGTAGATATGGGTGCACAGATCTAGGGTGCTGGAGAACCCTGGTCAGAGTCCTGAACAGAAGGCTGAACAGGTGGAGGAACTGAGGAAGGTCCGGCAACTGACTGCTGACCACTGGAGACTCTCTGCTCCTCTGACCTCACCTGCCTATACTGCATCAATACATCTCTAAGGGAGCAAGCAGGTAACTTCATCGGATCATCTAATGCCAACTGTCTGAAATCCTCAAAAGTCATCCCCTCTCGCTCCATCTTGGATCTGTAGATGTGCCTAAGTATCTCCTCTGTAGGAAGCTGATCAGAAGGTATAGGGTCTAATGCCAACAATCCCTGAAACTCTGATAAGGTGAATGGATCAGTGCCCAAATGAACAACATCTGGCCGGTAGGAACCAACAGCCTCTCCTCCTGCGGACTGCTGAGAAGAACGGGCTCTACGGGCTGACATAGTAGGATGTGGGAATGCAGCATCAACCGATAAACAATGCTCAACTGACTGTGTGGGTGGAATGGTAGTGGTAGGTGGTATGTGGGTAGTGTATGGTGGTATGGTAGTAGGTGGTGGAATGGTAGTAGATGGTGGAATGGTAGTGGATGGTGGAGCTGGTGGTAGTGGCACACACTCGTACAGGAGCGGCTCGGGAGCTGGAATACCTAAAGCCCTAGCTATAAGTGCCTGATGCGCGTTGTTGGCAGCCAACGCGTGCAATATGAAGTACTGGGTCAAGGGAGTGACTGGATCTGTATGTCGTATCTGAGCTCGGGGACCTGATGTCCCAACCCCTGCATCCCTGACTGGTGTCCTGGTACTCCTAGGCACAGCCGGTACTCTATCTACTCTATCAACAACCGGAGTCTCAACATCCTCCTCTCTGACCCTCTTCTTGGTCATGAAACATCCAAGGATAAGCTCATCAGTGTCCTTCCAGTAACACTGTCTCTCAGAACCCTCAGTGATCAAATGGATCTGCTTGCAGTAGTCCAAGTCACATGGTAATGTAGTGGAAGACACTTTATACTCGGCCTCATGACTCTTTTTCAAGAGTTGCAACCCTCTCAACAATCTGGTGATGAAAGCTCCCATAAACACATGCTTCGTCAGGTCCAAGTTCTTCTCCTTCGCCATCCTCTCAGCAATAATGCAAGCCACATTGATATTCTGGCGGCTCATGATAGCATCAATGATATATAGCTCATCCCCATTTATCGGCCCGGTCTCCTTCTTTCCCATAATAGATGTAACAATCAGCTTGTGTAGGAGACGTAGCTGAGGTAGAATCAAGGCCGAGGACTTGGCACCACAAGTATAATGTGTGCCCGTCAGCTCACTCCAAATGACTCTATGGCTCCTCTCGGGATGATGAGGAATCGTCTGATGACTATGTAAGAACCAATCTGAGCTAATCTGATCCGCTGAATATAATCCCAAATGTCTAGCTAAGCCTGAAATAGAAACACTCTGGCTCTTCCCTCGGTATCTGAATGATATCTTCTTGTCATCTCCAATCCCTAACTCTGGGTTAAGCTCAAATGTCATCAGAAACTCAGTGACAACCTCGGGGTATATGGGCTCACGAATGCTAAAAAGCTGAATCCAAGAGTCGAACTTATGTTCATGAACCTCATATCCTATCAAATTCCTCAACCTGTCCTCGATTCCAAGTTTCCCCATGTCTTCCCAAACTATGTACCGATTACTTCCAAATGTCCTCTTTAGCCATTTCCGAATCAAAGTCTTTTCTTGTGTAGTTTTGGCCAAATAAGCTAGAGTAGGTGGAATCGGGTCCATCTGTTTAAGAAAAACAAGGAAACAAATCATATAACAATAATTGGACAATATAATATTTATTCCAAATTTTCAGAAAAAATTCGAAATGTAGGCTTTAGATTTTGCAATTATCCCATTATTATTTTTATGAATACCCTAAAAACCGCAATCATCAATCCGCAATTTATCCAAATAAACAAAACCGCAGCTTTCCTATTTTTCTAAGATTACTTAAAGATCAATATTTCTAAACATGCTAAGTAATCGAATAATCAAGCAAGCATCATGATTATAAATCATATAATTACCTTACTATGATTAAAACAAGCAAGCAAAGCGATTTTATTTACCATCCATCATTTTGTTTAAGCATAAGACTTTTAATTAGAGGATAATTAATTCGAAATCTCACTAACTTTATTAATTAAAGTAGTGCTACTCCAAATATATTTAATTGCATTTTCATGAAGCAAATTATACAAAGTTTAAAATAAATACCATTTTAAAAGATAATGATTTTAATTAAAGAAATGGTTTTTAAATAGTTTTGTATAAAAAGCCTTACTTTAATTCATAAGCATGCAATCAAATTAATCCTCTAATCTTTAATAATCAATTACTCATGTAAACTAATCATTTTAAGCGCAAATTAATCACCGAAAAGTCAATCATAAGCAAATAATCATTCAAGAAAGTCAAAATAGCTAAAACCCTAACAAAAAGTCAACATTCAAAATCAAAACATCAAATCTAGCCATGGAAACCTCAAATTACTTCCGCAAACATGTTAACAATCAAGCATATAGCACTTTGCAAGCAAAAAGCATGGAACTTGATGATCAAAACTCAAGATCTAAGCATAAACCCTAACTTTATAAAAATATTCAAAATGATGATTGTAGGTTAGAATCATACCTCAACCTTGATGTAAAGATGTTCTAGATGCAAAAGAGATGAAGATATGGAAGATTTGAAGCATGATTTGAAGAAAAATGATGAAAAAAATGGAGAAATGGAGATGGTGAAAGTGGGTGACGGTTTTGAAAGGAGAAGGAGGAAGAAGAAGTTGCTTTTTACTTTTTGTAAAAAGTGGTGGAAGCTTCCTTTGCTTTATGTATTTTTAAATTGCATTTTTAAAATGCAATTTCAACTTAAATGCGAACGAAACGAAACGTATACTTGGGTTTTTTAAAGTTAAAATATTTTTTTATGAAAATCAACCAAAATACGCACGAAACTTTCGTATTTAAATTCGTATATTAAAAACGTAACATTAATTCGCGTGCGAAAACATTTTCGTTTTTAAATACGTTTTATTAAATCTTTTTGTGTTCTTTAAAATTCAAAAACAATCCAAATAAAATTTTCCAAAATTTAAATTAAAACTTTGTCAAATTTTCTGAAACGTTTGGACTGTTCGCGAAAATTCGTTTAAAAACTTACGCGTTTAAACTTTAAAGAGCGTTTTTCTTTGTTTTTATAAAAGTAAATTAAAAGAAAATCTAATTAAAATTATTTTTGTCCTAATTAACGAAATATTCAAACCTATTTACATCAGACCATCAACATTTATCTGTCAGTGCTTGTGACGGCACTTTCAGATAAGCCTGAAACATGCGAGAAAGTGTGGCGAAGAACGAACGTACCTTGAAGCGCTTTAATGATACTATGAATTAGGTCAGCGGGATTTATATAATAACGCTCAAATTCTCGTAAGAATTCTTTTTCTTCTTGACCTAATGCTAGTAACGCATCAATGAATTGGTTAAATGCTCGTCTTACCTTTCTCGGATTCGAAATACCATCCCTGAATCCTGTGTCTATAAAACATAGATCAAAGAGCAATTCTCCGATAACATGCTGAAATTCCTTTTCTTCTTCTGAATCAGCGTTTCCAGAAGTAGAGTGAACTACTCGTGAAATCTTTCTGATGTAAATCCTTTGTTGCTCAGTAAAAGGGAATTTAGATGTTAGTAACAACTGAGTAAGCTTAACATGGATTTCTTTTCTCTTTTGAAAGAAAGCAGAATCCATGGCTTCCTCAGTAGAATCAGGAAAAATTGATCTCAGTTCATTAATCAGATAAGTGGCAGGATCAACAAAGAACAGTTTAACGCATGGAATCAAAGTATAAGTGATAGGGGCTCTTTCAATCTAAAATTCGAGCTCGTCAATCAGGGCAGCAACATAACGATTAATCTTAATCTGTGAAACAGATGGATACTCGGTGCTAGCTATTAGATCCATTAGTAGGTCTAACTCTGATTTCAGTGATAACTCGTCTTTTTGATTGTAATTAGCACGTAGACATGTTATTATCCTATCAATCACTACAAAGGTCTTCCTCTGCTCAGTTGAAAAAGGGAAATCTGATATCTTAAGGTTTCTAAGAAAATTAGCACAGATATCTATTCTCCTACTGGGCTTGTGAAAGTTTTCTAAGTGATGTTCATTACTTGATTCTGGTGGGTTGTTACTTGGTTCAGTGTTGGGCAAGGTTGGTGGTTCTAGTTCAGGATCCTCCGGACACTGGAGACGCTCATCCACTTCTTCACTTTGGAAAAGAGTAGTGGGGTAGGCTCGCAATATATCTGGAAGATCATACCTGAAGTATTCATCTAAGCAATGAAGTTGCTCATTTAAATCCATCCAAGGTATTGGTGGATAGAAGAAAACTTCAATACCGAAAGGAACGTCTTCTGGTAGGGTGGCAGGTCTAAGGTAATGTGGATATCTAGATAAGATTGATAAAATCTCAGGGTCAAGTGTGGGTTGACCACTTAATTCAACAGTGACAGAAGGTGGAATCTTCTGCTGAGATATATCAAAACCTAGGTCTAAGGATGAATATTCGTCAATCTCAACTTCCTGGTTAACACAGACCTCTTTGTGGGAAGACACAAAGAATTCCGCATCGTCCATGATCGTTATCTCATCCATGGGAGAAATAAGATTGGAAGGAGAATTAGGGTTTTTATGGTTTTCTAAATTTTTTTTTTTTTTTAAATTAATTAACTACTAAAGCAGATAACTTCCTAAAGTAATGAAAATCTTAAGGAAGGGTCTCCTAAAAGTCAACTATCTACGGTAATCTTAAAGTTCACTAGGCTCAACCGATCCCCGGCAGCGGCGCCAAAAACCTGTTGCGCCGTCAGAGTGCTGACACAGCCGCGGTCGTTTTCCAAGGGGGGCTGGCACGGCGGTCCTGCAGGCAACGACGCAACAACGTGTGAACGTGTTAGGTTTTAAATTTATATGAGTTGGGGCTCAAACTATAAGTACTACCTACTTTTGGGGAGTAAGCAGTAAGTATAACTCGAGTGTCATTCTTAAAATCGGAGCGAATGGAACCAAAAGGGACTTACCGTAAATGAGCTTTCTGATAGGATGGGTTTATAAAAGTAGGTAGGTTTTTGGTTGGTTTTCTAAGCTAATACTAAATAAAACAAGTAAATTAAACAGAGAGTAGGCAACAGGTAGAGCGTGATTGCTGAAACTTCGATAATTAGGGTTTCTGGATGATATTCATTAGACAGATGATTGGAGACTACCTTGGGCAAATCATCAGACGGACAGTCGGTGTAAACACTAGGACCCTACGTTTTAGTCTAAAAGCCTAAAAGCATATGTCACTGAGTCCTAGGTTATCCTGATGCTGATCAGAAACAGGTTGTTCAAACCCCCCTTACTTGCCTTGTAAGACTAAGCGACCTCTACGGATGATATATCCTGGGTGTAGGCATAAGGTAAAAAACTGCAATTTTCTATCTGACCTTTCTTAACACCTAAATCTATCTGAGTTTATCTAGGTAAGTACTAATTGTATGTTGTATATGTTGAGCTGTCGGTTATGTTGAGTTAAGCGGTTTAAGCATCTTGTATTACAGCCGAATACTTGCTTTCTTTTCAAAACTCATTTATTACTGGTTTAAGCATAATTAACTCCGTCATGAATTAGACCCTCCTTTGCTATCAGGCGTTCATCCCTAGGAATACTCACGGTGTACAGTGCATTTGGCATATCCACAGTGTTCCAGACTCAAGGTATACTCACGGTGTACAGTGCATTTGGCATATCCACAGTGTTCCAGACTCAAGGCATACTAACGGTGTACTGTACGTTAAAGTAGTTCCACAGCTGTATGTTAACCTTGGTGTACTAACGGTGTACGGTGCAGCGAGCATTTCCACAGCTGTATTTGAACCTTGGTGTACTAACGGTGTACGGTGCAGCGAGCATTTCCACAGCTTTATTGTTCCTAGACCCATATTCTAAAAGGGTGACTTCTAGGTATTCCACGATGAAATAATCCTACGGCAGTTCCTTAGCTTTTCCCACGTGTTTAAATGTTATACGAAGTACTGTGCCGTTTTACGGAATATTCATAGCTTCATACTGTAATATGAGATAACTATATCTACATAGTATTAGGGTTGATCAGATCCTATCTTAAGGCAATAGTCACGTGAAAGACTGGAAAGGGTGGACACTTTATTAAGTCTAAATTCATGTAAAACTCAACCAGATAGACAACAAAACAATCACCAATCATAATACTGGGGACATTATTCCATAACGGATTGTGCCCACGACTTTCGTAGCTTCCACGTTCCGTACTACACACATTCGTGATGATTCCGGTGCTATACAAATGAAAGCCGTATAACGTTACTTCCGTTATTTCATAATGTTTATCCCACTGAATTAAATATCATCCATAATCCTAATATCTACATTTCAACAATCACAGTATTAAACTACGTAAATAGCATGGCAATATTCGCAACACAAACAAAGATATCATGCAAACAAAACATAATAACCGTAAGTAAAGGAATAAGTAATAACCAGTATTTAAGCAGCGTAACACTGAGTAGTACAAGCTAGAATCTTGAAAACTTCAATACAATAAAATTCCCAAGCTACAGCTATCTTCCCCACTCGAACCGTGCCTACATCTCTCTAGTTCTCTAGAGAGAGAAACTAGAGAGAGAAGCTAACCTAATCTAATTCTCCTCTAACTCCTAAGAGTAGTGCTAGAGAGAGAATGTGTGTGAGAGAGAAAGTGAGAAAATTCTATGAAGAATGGTGTGTGAAATGAGGTGAATGAGGTCTTCTATTTATAGGCAAGCCTTGGATCCAAGAGTACAAGTCCACAAGCACACGTACAAGCCAAAGAAGCAAGGAAGAGGCCGTGTGAGACAAAAGTAGGCCGTACACGGCCCTATACAGGCCGTACACGGCTATGTATAGGCCGTACACGGTCACATCAAGGCCGTACACGGCTTGGTGGTGGCCGTGTGCTAGGCCGTGTGATTTTTCCGACTTTTCTCGCATCTTCGGGAGGCCGTATTTTCTTCGTTTCGCGTCCGATTGACTTGATTCTTTCGCCTACGGCTTCGTAATTCCGTTACGCTTCTAATGATGCCAATTTGGTAGAAATTGGATGTGTGGGGCCCGGGCGTGTTCAGAATATGTTTTGTAGCTTTCGGCTGCGCTGTAACTTGCATAACTTTCTCGTCCTTGATCCGTTCTGAGCAATCCTTATATCCACGTTCTCGTAATCTTCATAGCTACAAAATAAGACTATTATGAGGTTATGGTATGAAGTTTACAGTAGAATTAGGGTTGGGCTCAGAATAGTGCCTATTTAGGTCAGTTTTCTGCCCTTTTTGCTTGATTTTCAAAAGACCGACAAGTTTACACCTTTCTAACAAAAGTTAATGAATAATTATGATTTTAAGATGTATTTGTTAGAAAAGAGCTAAATATGGGGCAATTAATGCATGTAAAAACGTGACTTTTTGCGATACATCAATGTCCTAAATATCTTATTTACCTTAGTTATCTTTTAATTACTTTAATTGATTTAGTTTGATTTAATTCTGTATCAAATAAAATATGTTCGATCGTAACTAAAACGTCCCCCTTTTATCTGTAATATTAATTGTGAATATTTGTAAATATTAATATAGGGTTAAATTTAATACATCGTTCCCTGTGTTCGATACCTGAACTTACATAATAGCTATATTATATGAACGGGTTATTCTTGCCTTTATTGTGTGATAAGCATTATTTAGTATTTTCTTTAGTTAAAACTTGTTATTTCAATAGAATGCTTAGCACATATAAGTGGGAATGGTCCAACAATGTCCATCCCCCATTTTTGGAAGGGCCAGGCCGACGTTACTGAGATGAGATCACGTATTGGCATCTTTGGGACCGGAGCGTGAACCTGACATGTTTTGCATCTTTGAATTACTTCATTTGTATCTCGATGCATCGTTGGCCTGTAATACCCCAAATTCATTATTTTTGCTACTACGGATCAAGGACCAGCATGCATTCCACAAGAGCCTTCATGCACCTCTCTTACTACATAGTTTGCTTCCAACGGGCTGACACATCTCAACAAGGGTACCAAATATGATCTTCGGTACAAGATCCCTTGTTCAATGGTGTATAGGGGTGCCTTAGCTGTGGCCTTTCGTGCTTCAACTTATTCTGCAGGGAGTATACCTTCTGATAGGTACCTAAAAATTGGTGTCATCCAAGTATCCCCTCTTCATCGACTATGGTGTTAACTTCATGTTCATGTAGCGAACGCTTCTCCAAAACTTCTACCAACACCTTTTTGGTCAAGTGATCACAAAAGCTACTGATGTTACCTTACTGAGAGCATCCGCTTGTTGGTTCTTGCTTCGTGGAATTTGCTCGATCTTGCAAGACCAAAATTGCATCATCATTTTTTGAGCTTGTTCCATATATGCTCGCATCATCAAATCTCTTGCTTCATAGGTCCCGTTAATTTGATTAGCTACCAACTTCGAGTCTACAAATACCTACAATTATTCTATCCCCATTTTTTAGCAATTCGTAGCCCTGCCAGAAGGGCTTCGTATTCGGATTCATTGTTTGAGGTTGCAAACTTGAATTGGAGGGCGTAGGTGTATTTGGATCCTTTCGGATCCACGAGGATCAAACCAGCTCCGGAAACCCAGGAGTTGGAAGCTCCGTCCGTATGGAGGCTACAGACATCCTTTTTCACCATCAAACCTTCTGTTGGGTCCAAAATCTTTCGTGTTACATCCGACCGTGGCATTTCAGCTACAAAGTCTTCTATAACCTGCCCCTTCACTGAAACCCTCGGGTTGAAGCACTTGACGGATCGGTTGATCCGTAAGTACAAATATTTTGTGGGCTTGAAAGTACCTTCTTAACCTCCTGGCAGTGTGAACTAAGGATAAAGAAAGCTTCTCCAGGGGTGGCTAGTTCAATTCTGGTTCTTGTAGTACCCTGCTTACGAAATATATAGGCATTTGTTTCTTATCCCTCTCCGCCATTAGTACAGCACTTACCACCTCCAGCGTGGTGGCAAGGTATAGATATAGAGGCTCTGCCGGCAAGGGTGCAACCAATAACGGAAGGTCCACAAGATGCTCCTTAACTTGCTGGAAAGCTTTTTCTATTACTATATATGTCTTTACACTTTCCTTATTTAGTTACATTTTTTTCTATTTTTAGTGATACTTAGTGAAAAAAATTCTAAAGTGTCCCTAGAAATGGAAAAAAGTAACTGAAAAAGGGATGGGTAAAGACCTATATATAGTGAAAAAAAGTGTGAGTCTTCCTTTTTGTGACACAATTCTTTCATATTTTTGTTAGTACAATACACTTTTAACCACAATTTTTTTTAACATGTCATTGAAAGTATAGATATAGTTACACTTTTTAAAGTGTCACTAAAAATGTGTCACTTAAATGGCACTCTTCTTGTAGTGTTGATAAACTTAGTAGGTTTGTACATTTCATGGGTCTGTGGTCAAATTACTCGTGGATAACCTTACCAAACTCTATGGCATGTCTACCCAAATCATTTCTGACAAAGATCCTATATTTCTTGGATGTTTCTGGAAAAAAATGTTCAGGGCTACTCAAACATTGTTGGCTTATTCTACTGCATTGAAAGATTATGTGCTTAATATTAACCAAAATAAATATCAAATCCAGCTTCACATAAGTACTGCAGGGTCACATCAATGAGCACAACCAAACAAGTAGTGTGATACTATAAAAGATATTCGATTTCGTTCATTTAATAGAAATGAATTAGTTGGTCGAATACAATTAGAAGATTTATTGATTTAAATAATTAGCATAATTATCTAATTAAATAAATGATTTGTTTATAATTAATTTTGTAAACAAATTATCTAGTTTAAATATTATTAAACTACAAGGTTTTAATTGTAAATATATAAGTTTGGGATTAGTTTAATAAGTTATTAAACCAAAGGGATTAAAGTGTAATTACTACACTTGTTGAACAAGTTGAACCAAACTATAAATAGAGGGTTAGAGGTTTCATTATTAGTTGATAATACCTTAACGGAAAGAACCCCGACTCCCTCCCTTCCCTTTGTTGTCGACCGGCCCCAAGCCCAAGCAGACCGAAAGTCAGCCAACCCGTAATGGGGTTCGTGAGCTCGTAATTTGATCGCGTTCTTGGTTTGAGTTATTAGTACACTAAGACCATTCATAGTCGTAACACCAGAACGCCCGTTTTTCATTCGCCATGTCAGCATAACACCAGAACACCATTTTCAGCACTAGCAATGATAACATCAGAACGCCCCTTTTTTGCCCCTGGGACCCACTAACTAAATATAATTTTCATTTATTTAACAAAATAAATGCATTTTAATTAATTAATTAATACAATATATTAATTAAATAAAATACACTTTAAAATTAAAAGTATTTAATTAAAAAAAATTAACAGATTTTATTTTTTTATTAAAAATTGGGCTAATTAACTTGGCTAACAAAAAAACCCAATAATAATAAAAAGTCCAACTTCAATTAATTATCCTAACAATACACCTTCTTTTTCCTCCTTCTTCTCCATCGCATCCCCTGCAACTCCCAACAACCTTTGTTTTTCTTCTTCTTTTTCTCTCTGATTACAAACAACAATAAAGAAAAAAACAAAAATGAAAAATACAAAGAAATAGGGTAAAGGAATTAAAAATGAGTGGGTCCCACATGAACGCCCGGAATCTCCCCGTGTTGGGGTCCATGATGCCCCATGAACGTTCGGCGAGAACGCCCGGTTACCGGCATTCATGGCGTTCCAAAGCCGGGAAACGCCCAAAAACGGGCGCACTACGAATGGTCTTAGGACACTACCATCCGTTCAACCGTGAATCAAAGGTGGATACCTAACGTATCCACGTAGTAGCCGTATTCAAGAAAGAAAAAAAAGAAGTTGAAGATAAGTCCGCACGTACTTTGGCAACAAGTAGAAGATTAGAGATCTTGCCGAGCACCCAACGTAAGTTTGTTATTAATTAAGTGTAATTAATTTTTGTACATGTTTTATTATGAAAATTATGATCTTGGCTAAAGGATTTACTTTAATATCATTAAATTATATTATATAACGCTTCCACATATTAATTGTATTTATTGTAAATAAAGATTAAATTTTATAACGTATAATTCACCTAAAAAAACCCTTCAGTGGTATCAGAGCCATATAATTTTCTAATAAAACTGTAATGAAGTTTCTTGTATGCTTCTTTTTAATTAAGTTTTAATTGTGATTCTCTTCTTCTACCTTTCATGTAATCGGTTAAACTGTGTAGTTTGTTGAACATTTAAACAACGCGTTTAAATTGATTATTCGCGGTTGATCCAAAATAGGTGTGATTTGGTTGTACCAAAATTGCTCCAAGGTTTATGTGAAACCTTGTTGATCAATTTGGTATATGGTGTTTAACACCATAACCAAAATCATATCATGTTTTGTTGATTAATAATTTTATCGTTTAATCCGAAAACTAACGGTTAAATTTACTTATTTTAAGTTAATATTAATTAATTGTATTGGTTTAAACTTATGCAAAATCGATTTTAGGGTTTATCCAAACCCCTAGGAAAATCGTTTTTGGCATAGGTGTTAGGTATTTGATATCCTAACTAAATCTAGTACAATTAGTAATTAATTTAGCGAGCAAGAAATCGATACAAGGGTTTAAGGAAAACCCTTGTCTTGGCCGATTAATACAAGGGTTTAACAAACCAAAGAAAATCAATTTCTTAATCCATTGATGTGATCAACTAGGGTTTATGAAACTCTAGGTATAAGTTGATTCTTGCAAAGGTATGAGACCTTTGGCAAAATCAATTTAAGGTTTTAACCAAACCACATGGATTAGTCGATCTTTGGCTAAGATCTTTGATCTTTTAGCAAAAGTGATGTTAGGGTTATTAGATCTAAAAGATGTTGATTTTTGATGTGACAAAAATTGTTAAAAGAATTGAGATAAGATTGGTAAAACATTATACTAATTAAAATTGTGATTTGTGAAATCTTGAGTAACTTAAACAATTTATGATTAGTTGAATTATACAAGTTAGTTTTTACGTGAAATTCTAATTTTGTATAAATTTAATGTTTTAGGGAAATCTATTTAAAACTACTAATATTAAAACAATTAATTTTTGAGAAAATAATGTTTTAAAAGATTTAAATAAAATTGAAATGTTTTTATATTAAATTGTTTAAAAAGGTTTGTTATAAAAGAAAGTGCAATTTTCGGTCAAACATGTTAATTCTATTTAACAGTTAAAATAAAGAAGCGATAAATCATGAAACTGATTAATAAATAATTGTTAGTTTATAATTCTATAGAATTATAAGTAGACAATTATTAATTGTTGTACTTGATACATAGATAATGTCTATATAATGAAACTCGTAGTTTGTATGTCTTGAATATGTGCATTTATTAGATAATGCATGTGTTCAAATAAACGCCCTAAGCAAACTATAGCTTAAGTTTCCATTATAGTTTTATAATTTAGATTATAATTGTTGCATGCATTGTGACCATAGCCCAGCCAAAATTTAACCTAATATATAAACTGCATGGTTATGTTTATTTTGGTTGTATTGTAATTTTCTTTTGGTTTAAGGGGAGACCTACGTGTCACTTACAACCCCATTTATTTTGTAATATTATTTTATGTAAAAAGGTAGATTTTAGTTTTACTTAAAAGGTAGTTTCAATTTTATTTGTAAAATGTAATACAAATGAAGATGGAGTTCAAAAGAAAAGATCAACCATAAGGAGTCTTTGCGTTCTATGGAATGACGAGGAGTCATTGGAGTTAGTAGGAGCACAAAGATCAAGATTGCCAACCATGTGTCATGTTTGTCCCTTAGGTTGACCCTTCATTTTCGTAATGGCTCACGGAAACCAAACTTAGATTATGGCAAGGCTATGTCACTATATTATATGTTTTTGTTTATTTCCATATTTATTTTGTTGTTTGAATGAAATAATATGTGAATTATTAGATGAATAATTAGGACATATTAATAAAACATTAGGTAATGTGATATCATCGAGTGAACACGTTTATGAAACGTTGATTCCTATAGGATGAACACATTATTAGAAACTTAGTAAAACATTTGTTTTTGATAAGAGATGAAAAACTAGGAAATGGTTTAAAGTTGATGATTTCCTAAGGGTCGTGTTTTATTAAAACTGTTATATATAAACTCATGTATAGTTTATATATTAAAAGTAATTTTTGAAATTTGAGAAAAATACCGAAGTAGGTTTAATTAGGAATTAAAACCTAAACCGTAATCACCCTCCATTTGTGGACATTCCTACCGAACCCGACTCCGTGTCCTTTACCGCCTCCACGGGTGGGCATGTTTGCATTTCGATTAGGGTAAAGTGAAAGGGCCTCGATATCCACTTGAGAAGATGGTCGGTTCCCCACAGTTAGCAAATGGTTTGGCCTATTGGTTATTGTTGGTACATTTTGTGTGTTAGTCAGTTGGTCTATCGAGTTGTACGTCTCGTTATTTGAATTATATTGAAAATGTATTATTAGCGACACTCGAGTTATAGTTTTGGGCGACACTTATTAAGTGTCGCCAATAATGTGTTTAGAATAGTATGCGACACTTAAGTAAGTGTCGCATGGCCAATGTTTGCGACACTTGGCTAAGTGTCGCTAAGTCGGTCAGTTTTGAGTATAAATAGAACCATACGGGTTCTAAGCAAGGGTTTACGAAACCCTTGCACCATTTGTCGAAAAAGCATTCATGTAACCATTCTAATACGTTCCGTTTGATCAATAACAAGTTATTATTCGTTGTTTAATTGATTTCGGTTTGTGATTACTTGTTATTGTTGTGATTGTTTGATTCCGCCAAGCAATCGTTTGTTTCAATCAGTAAGATCCAAGGCAAAGGGGACAATCAACTCGTATCAGAGCCTTTGGAAGATTGATTGAAGTTTTGATCATGTATTGGTTTGTTTTCGGATCGAATCGTGAAGAACATCAAGATTATTAGCGTTATTTGGATCGATTGGGTGCTAATCTGGTGTTAAAGTCTAATATTTACTGTGAACGCCGTAGATCACCGAATCGCAATTAGAACAAATATAACTAGTGCGGAATACAAGTTATATAACACGAAATATGAATTATAGAATAAGAACAAGAAGTATTCGATCAAATTGCTTTTGTATTAACAGAAATCACAGAGAGAATTCTGAGACAAAATGTACAAAAGACTTAGTTAAAAATGAACTAACAAAAAGCCTATTTATAGACTTATACAAAAGCTCATGCGACAATAAAGACTTAAGTGTTGACCTGGTCAACTCCGACAATGCTATTGTCGGAGTGACCACTTTATCCGTCAATACATACTCACGGACCACTCACGGACTCACGTATACACGTATTCATCTATTGTCGCAATACTAAATGCTTAGACAGATTATAAACAAGATAAAATCAAGTCTTAGACATTTTGCACCAACAAACTCCCCCTTGGATCATGCTTGATTTTCTTCAAACTTGAGCTTCATTTATATCCTGGCAGATTGCAACCAGCATGAACACCTTGGGCACAACATATGTCAACCACCCGTTGGAATTTCAAAGCCATTGCTTCATCATCAAATGAATCATCATAAGTGATGTGATTATCTCTTAGAGCTTCCAAATCATCTTTTGAGAGATTAATCAAACTCAAAGGATCGAACACATATACAATTGTTTCACGATTCCACATAATGTCTCCCTTGTAATCCCTGTCATAACATCCAATCTCAACTTCTCCTGTGCTTCCATTATATCTCCAATAGCTAACAAATTTCCAGAAATTGATTGGAAGCTTTTCAAGTGGAATTTTCGTTAAACATTTCACCCGTGGATAAGTAGTAATCACTCTTGGTTGATTCGAGATTGGTTCTACATCAAAATTATCCACTCTTCTTCTTGGAAGTACTTCTTCCACCCATGTATACTTTCCTTTCTTATATTCTCGAAATAATGCTCCAACCATCCAATCAACTAACTCATTTTCAGAATGATTCACAATGTTGAGTTGAGCGATATGATTTATCTCACATTTTTAGTCTCCCCAATTCTTTGAACGATCAACGAAAATATTGAAATCCATTAGTTCTTTTGACAATAAAGACTTTATTGTCATTATCGTATTTCCAACTGATTATTCTTCCAACACATTCTCGTTTAGGTATCTTGAAAAATCTTCTAATTTTGATCGTCTTCGTTTGATCAGGTTGTTTTGGAAACCACCAAGGAAAGGTTCTTTCTAGAACTTGTTCTTCATCTGAATTGATCCAAAAGCTATCATAAGAACCTGTAAGAGTATTAGGATGCTCAAAAATACCTTCTGGATGTAACTCATCTTCGGAATCCACCCAATCTTCAATATTCACATAATCATCTCCTGGTTCAAACCCTGGTGGAAACTCTGAATCGGATTCATCAAACTCGTAATCTTCATTATTGCATAATTCCACAAATGGAATTAAGTCATCAACAATAATATTCAATGGAGTAGGACAAAGAATCTGTGACACCCCCAAATTTAAAGATTTGCGGAAGCTTGATTTGGGTGTCACTAATCAATATACAAAGTACATAAGATATAATGAACGACCACTACATGCGTCGTTTTAAACTTGTATAGATAAAGTAAATGTTTACATCAAAATATTGTTACATTAGCTCGGTTCCTGAAATTGAGAGATTACATAGCATAATTACTTTTACAAAATATAATAATGCAGTCCAATCTCTAGTTGTATGTATGCTGACTCGAGCTAATAATTCCTGCTTGTGCAGCCAAACTACTGCTGGGTACCTGTGATAAATACTAAAATGGGTCAGCGAAAACGCTGGTGAGCTCACAGGTTTGTATGTCAATGTATAGGTGTAAGAACCGCAAGATTTATATTGAATTTAAAATGCAATTAAGCAAAATAAAAGTTATACTGTCCATGAGCACATAGTCTGAGCTTAACTTGATTTGCCAGGCCCAATTAAGGAAACCTAACTTGAAATGCCTCCTACGAGTGCCTAATCAACACTCGTCTTCCCAAATGCTAATACATCCGTTTGACCGGTTAGTGCGTGCTAACCCGGATGAGGATTGTCAATCCCATATGATATCATATACTAACATTCACGCTATAAAATACTAGAGACTATGCTTATGGAGGACTTTAAATTGATTAGCTTGAAACTCATGTAGTATTTGAAGTTTGTCACTTGCGTTCTACTTGTAAAACAAAATCGAGTAGTAATATCACACCCCTAGTTGAAAAGCAGTGAAAATGGGGCTATGAAACTCACCTGAGTCTTGAAGTATTTAACTTAATAGACTTGAAGTAATTAGCTGTGAGTTGATGTCCAAAGACTTGAAACCTGAATGTGTCCACGACACTTGAATTGTTATTAATTGTACCGGTATCTCGAAAGACTACCATTTTAAATTGTTTGTTTAACTTGTTGTCCAAATTACCCCGATTTGGTTGATTGTATTGTTACAAGTTACTACGACTTGTTTGATTGACTTGATACAAGTTACAACGACTTGTTTGATCTTTGAAGTATGTTTTGAAAACGTGTACGGTCCGTTGGTGATTACTTGTAACAATAGTCTTGATGTTATCTCATTGATTTAGAAGTGTTATACTTGAAAAGTAAATTCCAATTATGATTGAAAAGTTGTATCGCGTAAGCGTTTTGAAGTTGTACAAGTTTGACATTTGGTGTAAAATGTGCTTACGGAATCTAAGTACGGGGGTCCGGGGGCAGCGCCCCTGGTTAGCGGGGTCCAAGGGGCGGCAGCCCCTGGCGGGGTCCAAGGGGCAGAGCCCCTGGCTGGGGTCGAGCTGCCAGGTCAGCTTGGAAATTTTTTTTATTTCTACTATATTGCTTTAAGGAAAAACGCATCTGGACTTGAATTTGAGTGAAATCAAGTGATAAAATTTCGAGCCTCGACATTTAGTAAAAATCTGTGTTTTTGAGGTTCTGGTTTGTGCGACGTAGCCTGCGACGTAGGCTGCGACGTAGGGTTTTGCGACGAAGAGGGTTGCGTCGCTAAAGTCGACAGTGCTAAATCAATAGCGACGTAGGGTGCTACGTCGCTAATGCGACGTAGGTTCGGTTTGCGACGTTAAGGTCTGCGTCGCTATGTGCGACGTTCGCAAGTCAATGCGACGTAGTAAGCTGCGTCGCTATATGCGACGTTGGGGGTATAGTGCGACGTAGGTCGCTACGTCGCTACATGCGACGTTGAGGATATAGTGCGACGTAGGTCGCTACGTCGCTATATGCGACGTTGGGGATATAGTGCGACGTAGGTCGCTACGTCGCTATATGCGACGTTGGGGATATAGTGCGACGTAGGTCGCTACGTCGCATTTGCTCCAGGCCAAATGCGACGTACGGAGTCTGATCGGAGTTTCAACTCCAAAAACGCGTTTTCCGGCCGTCGATCGGCATAATATTTTTACCCAACCCATTTTAGGACATTACAAGGTTATACAAACAACTAGCAAGTTATAAAACTTAAAAACGAGAGTTTTCGGAGTTGTGTCGGAAACTTACAAATCGCCGAAATGAAATTCCGGAAAGGTAGGATTGTAGATCGTCGCGAGGTGGTCGTTTATTTCCAAAGGAGTATAGTGTTTTGAAGTCGTTTAATGTTTTTATTTTGTGATTTTGTGAGAATTTGGTGGTGATGAAAGTTGAGAGAAAAAGATGAAGGAGAGAGAGAGATAGAAATGAGAATGAAAGAAAAGTGGGTGGGGATGGGAGGTTAAGCCCCCATTTTCGCCCCGCGTTTCCGCTCCGTGCGGTGTTCGTTTGCTCCGTCGTTTAAACGTTAAATAATTATTTTAAATATTAATTGGTACATTTTAAAATACAAATTATTACGCTATATTTTATTTAAATATTTTACTAATCACTTTATATTTGAATTATAAAAAGGTAAGTTAATTTGTTTGCGCGTTTTACATTTTAAATTGTGTAACTTTCTGATTGTACGATACGAATGAATACGAAATATTATAATAATAATATTTTTGACATAAAAGCGTTATAAAATTGGTCACCAACGTCCGTATTTATTGTATCGAAATTCATTCGATTTGAGACTTGTACGATTTAAACAAATCGCATAACTGTAGATATATATTCAACAATATATATAATAATTGATACATTAATTAGCCTAACACAGAACTAATTACATGTATTAAAACTTGATTAGGCACAAAATTCTAGTCCTAAATTGACGGTTGTCACATTCTCCCCCTGTTAGAAGAATTTCGTCCCGAAATTTAAGTTGAAGTTGTGTTTGACGTTGAATCAATGAAGAGTTGAGGATACTTGAGTCGCATTTGGTCTTCCCGTTCCCAGGTGAATTCCGGACCGCGCCGCGAATTCCACCTAACCTTGACAATGGGAATACGACTTTGTTTAAGTTGTTTGACCTCACGATCCATGATTTCGGCGGGTTCCTCAACAAAGTGAAGTTTTTCGTCAACTCGAATTTCATCGAGTGGAATGATAAGTGTCTCATCAGACAGGCACTTCTTCAGATTTGAAACATGAAATGTGGGATGCACGCTGCTGAGTTCGGATGGCAGCTGCAATCGATAAGCCACTGGACCAATCCTTTCGAGGATCTCGAATGGTCCAATGTATCTGGGATTCAACTTCCCTCGTTTGCCAAATCGGATTACGCCTTTCCAAGGCGATACTTTGAGTAGAACTCGATCCCCAACCTGGAACTCGAGTGGTTTGCGCCTCACGTCAGCATAACTTTTCTGACGATCACGCGCGGCTTTGAGTTTGTTTTGAATTTCTACGATTCTCTCGGTTGTCTCGTGTATGATTTCTGGACCTGTGAGTTGGCTATCCCCAACTTCGGTCCAACAGATAGGTGACCGGCACTTACGACCGTACAGTGCCTCGAAGGGTGCAGCTTTGATGCTGGTATGATAACTGTTGTTGTACGAGAACTCGCACAATGGTAGATGTTTTTCCCAGTTTACACCGAAGTCTACTACGCAGGCCCGTAGCATGTCTTCCAGTGTTTGAATGGTTCGTTCACTTTGGCCGTCGGTTTGAGGATGATATGCGGTACTCATATCAAGTCGAGTACCCAGAGATTTTTGAATTGATTGCCAAAATTGTGAAGTGAAACGACTATCTCTATCGGAGATAATTGAGATTGGAACACCGTGTTTGGTCACGATTTCCTTCAGATAAATGTTGGTGAGGCGTTCCATTTTGTCGGATTCCTTGATTGCCAGGAAGTGAGCAGATTTTGTGAGACGATCCACGATCACCCAAATGGTATCGCAACCGCTCGAGGATCTGGGTAGTTTGGTTATGAAGTCCATGGCAATTTGTTCCCATTTCCATTCCGGAAGACTGGGTTGTTGAAGTAAACCAGAAGGTTTTTGATATTCGATTTTGACCTTGGAGCAAGTAAGGCATTTGCTGACATAGGTGGCGATTTCGGCTTTCATGTTCGGCCACCAGTAGAAGTCCTTGATACCGTGGTACATTTTATCGGATCCCGGATGGATAGAATATTTGGACTTGTGAGCTTCATCCATCACCAAGTCTCGTAGGTTCCCAAATTTAGGCAACCAGATTCGGTTTGAGAAATACCTAATCCCGTTAGGTTTGATTTCGAACTGTTTATCCATGCCCCGCAAGGCTTCATCTTTGACATTTTCGGGTTTTAAAGCTTCGAGTTGAGCAGTGAGGATTTGAATGTTTAAATTGTTGTGAATGGTCATACTGAGGGCTCGAACCCGAAGTGGTTTCACTCGCTCTTTCCGACTGAGGGCATCAGCAACAACGTTTGCTTTGCCTGGATGATATTTGAGTTCGCAGTCGTAATCAGTAAGCAACTCTACCCATCGACGTTGCCTCATGTTGAGATCCTTCTGATCGAATATGTGTTGAAGGCTTTTGTGGTCGGTAAAGATTGTACATCTGGTACCATAAAGGTAATGTCTCCAGATCTTGAGGGCAAAAACGACAGCTCCTAGCTCGAGGTCATGGGTGGTGTAATTCTTTTCATGAATCTTGAGCTGTCGGGAAGCATAAGCTATGACTTTGTCTCGTTGCATGAGCACACAACCGAGACCTTGATGAGAAGCATCGCAGTATACCACGAAGTCATCGGTGCCTTCGGGTAATGAGAGGATAGGAGCACTGCAAAGCTTTTGTTTTAAGAGTTGGAATGCCGATTCTTGTTTATCAGTCCAGTCAAACTTTTTATCTTTCTGGGTCAGAGTCGTAAGTGGTATGGCTATCTTGGAGAAATTTTCAATGAATCGTCGATAGTATCCGGCCAGTCCTAGAAACTGCCGTACTTCGGTCGGAGTGGTTGGCGATTGCCAGTCTTTGATAGCCTCGATTTTTGACGGGTCAACGTGAATCCCCTGCCTGTCAATCACGTGACCAAGGAATTGAACAGTTTCGATCCAGAACTCACACTTAGAGAACTTGGCATAGAGCTCCTCGTGTTTAAGTAGTTCAAGGATGGTTCTGAGGTGTTGCGCATGCTCTTCTTTCCTTCGTGAATATATGAGAATGTCATCGATGAAGACAATGACAAACTTATCAAGGTAAGGTTTACACACCCGATTCATAAGGTCCATGAATACAGCCGGTGCATTGGTTAGGCCGAATGGCATCACTTGAAATTCGTAATGCCCGTAACGGGTTCTGAAAGCGGTTTTTGGAATATCGGCATCGCGAACACGCAATTGGTGATAACCGGATCGGAGATCAATCTTTGAATAACAACTCGACCCTTGAAGTTGGTCGAACAGGTCATCGATTCGAGGGAGTGGATACCGGTTCTTGACAGTTAACTTGTTCAACTCTCGATAGTCGATACACATTCGAAAAGAACCATCTTTCTTCTTAACAAATAGGACCGGAGCTCCCCAAGGTGAAGAACTCGGCCTGATAAATCCTCGTTCCAGGAGTTCCTGTAACTGGGTGGACAGCTCCTGAAGTTCGGATGGAGCTAAACGGTATGGTGCTCGAGCCACAGGTGCAGCACCTGGTACAAGGTCGATTGAGAACTCAACCTGTCTTGGTGGTGGTAGACCAGGTAGTTCTTCAGGAAAGACTTCTGGAAAGTCTCGGACGATTGGAACATCCTCAAGTCGCTTCTCCTCCGACTTTTTCTCCATGATGTGCGCGAGGATTGCTGGATAACCCTTTTTCAGAAATTTCCGGGTTTTAAGACAAGAGATGATGTTAAGCCTCGTCCCTCCGGTCTCCCCCTGTATTATTAGGGTTCTACCGACGGCGAGAGGTATGCGAACAATTTTATCGTAGCAAATGATTTCGGCGCGATGTTTGGACAACCAGTCCATGCCTACGATGACATCGAAACTTCCTATCTCAACAGGCATAAGATCTATGGAGAAGATTTCGTCGGCTAGATTTAAAGTGCAATTAGGTATCACACTATTGGTTTCTATCAATTTGCCATTTGCTAGCTCTACGGTGTACTTAACGTCTAAAGCAACAGGTGTAATGTCAAGTAGAGGGCAAAATTCATCGGAAATAAAACTCCTATCGGCACCAGTATCAAACAGAATAGAAGCAGTTAAATTGTTGAGGAGGAACATACCCGTGACCACGTTCGGGTCCTGACGGGCGTCCCCTGAGTTGATCACGAAGGCGCTACTTTTGGCGTTGTTGTTGTTGCGGTGGTTGTTGTTGTTGTTGTTGCCCTTATTCTTCAATTTTGGGCAAGAATCCCTGAAGTGTCCTGGGTGTCCACATTCATAGCAGGACTTAGGTTGTCGGGCATTTCTGTCAGAGGGGTTGTTGTTGGATTTGGGGGCTCGGCAATCCTTAGTCAGATGCCCGTACCTCCTGCAGTTGTTGCAAGGAGTACCGCACTGACCAAAATGGTGGTAGTTACACTTGGGACAATAAGGCCTGTCCCCGGTGTAGCTGCGGGTGGTTTCAGAGTTGGAGGTGTAGACTTGGATGGCGTTGTTTTTCTTGTTTGAGTTATGGTGGTGTTCAGTGGATTTGCGTTTGTTGTTGTTGGAGGATGAGGTGTTGGAGGTCTCACGGCTGACAACTAGAGCCATGAGTTCGTGGGCCAATCGAATGGCACTCTCAGTAGTAGTTGGTTTGGATGAGGCGACGTTTCCCTGAATGTTCTCGGGGAGTCCACGAATGTATTTCTTAATGCCCTTACTTTCTGGTTCGACCAAACCCGGGCATAATAGAGCAAACTGCTGAAATTTGGTGGTATAATCAGCGACATCATTTCCCTGCACCTCCAGGTGCCAGAATTCTTCCTCCAGCCTGTGCAATTCTTCTTCAGGACAGTACTTTTCTGTCAGCTTCTTCTTCAATTCGGCCCAAGGAAGTCGATTTGCAACCTCAAGGCCTACAGAGTTTGCGTGGGTCTTCCACCACGTGAGTGCACCTTCTTGAAAGGTGTAAGCAGCGAATTTGACTTTGTTGTTCTCAGTGCAGTCGCAGAGGCTGAAAACAGATTCCATACGCTCAATCCAACGGATCAAGCCAATGGCACCTTCCGTGCCCTTGAAGTATAGCGGTTTACAGCTAAGAAAGTCCTTATAGGAGCAAGGTTTGGGTGGTGGAGTATTGGTTGCTGTGTCCTCGCTACCGGGTGGTGTTCTGGTAGCCAAGGCTTCGGTCACACTGCGGGCAATGATTCCCGCGATCTCAGCTTCGCTAAGGGTAATTTGACGACGAGGAGGCATGATGCTGAGTAAGAAAGAACAAAGAAAGGACGTGAGATACTCGTCCGAGTGCGATGAATTTGGTGGTGTGTTTGTCATTCCGAGATAAAACGTTAGAGGGAATGAGGCCTATATTCATATAATATAATATAGCCTAAAGTTGGTAAGTGAGGTCTATTTATGTATATATATATATGTATATCACATAATAACCTATTGAGTGTCTAGCACAGACGTGTTTTGAGTCCCGTTTCTCTCGAGGTCAGAGTCAACTAATGCATTCCTGTTCAACATAACTCTTTCAGGTTTCACATCATCTTTCTCTAATTGTACATAGTTGATCAGGCTATGTTAAATTAAAGTCGTATGATGTAATCCCTGAACTAGTCATAACTACTAAGGAATACTGCCTAACGGTCATAGTCTAGGCCCACTAAATGCAACCTAGTTCACTATAACCTTAGGCTCTGATACCAATCTGTGACACCCCCAAATTTAAAGATTTGCGGAAGCTTGATTTGGGTGTCACTAATCAATATACAAAGTACATAAGATATAATGAACGACCACTACATGCGTCGTTTTAAACTTGTATAGGTAAAGTAAATGTTTACATCAAAATATTGTTACATTAGCTCGGTTCCTGAAATTGAGAGATTACATAGCATAATTACTTTTACAAAATATAATAATGCAGTCCAATCTCTAGTTGTATGTATGCTGACTCGAGCTAATAATTCCTGCTTGTGCAGTCAAACTACTGCTGGGTACCTGTGATAAATACTAAAATGGGTCAGCGAAAACGCTGGTGAGCTCACAGGTTTGTATGTCAATATATAGGTGTAAGAACCGCAAGATTTATATTGAATTTAAAATGCAATTAAGCAAAATAAAAGTTATACTGTCCATGAGCACATAGTCTGAGCTTAACTTGATTTGCCAGGCCCAATTAAGGAAACCTAACTTGAAATGCCTCCTACGAGTGCCTAATCAACACTCGTCTTCCCAAATGCTAATACATCCGTTTGACCGGTTAGTGCGTGCTAACCCGGATGAGGATTGTCAATCCCATATGATATCATATACTAACATTCACGCTATAAAATACTAGAGACTATGCTTATGGAGGACTTTAAATTGATTAGCTTGAAACTCATGTAGTATTTGAAGTTTGTCACTTGCGTTCTACTTGTAAAACAAAATCGAGTAGTAATATCACACCCCTAGTTGAAAAGCAGTGAAAATGGGGCTATGAAACTCACCTGAGTCTTGAAGTATTTAACTTAATAGACTTGAAGTAATTAGCTGTGAGTTGATGTCCAAAGACTTGAAACCTGAATGTGTCCACGACACTTGAATTGTTATTAATTGTACCGGTATCTCGAAAGACTACCATTTTAAATTGTTTGTTTAACTTGATGTCCAAATTACCCCGATTTGGTTGATTGTATTGTTACAAGTTACTACGACTTGTTTGATTGACTTGATACAAGTTACAACGACTTGTTTGATCTTTGAAGTATGTTTTGAAAACGTGTACGGTCCGTTGGTGATTACTTGTAACAATAGTCTTGATGTTATCTCATTGATTTAGAAGTGTTATACTTGAAAAGTAAATTCCAATTATGATTGAAAAGTTGTATCGCGTAAGCGTTTTGAAGTTGTACAAGTTTGACATTTGGTGTAAAATGTGCTTACGGAATCTAAGTACGGGGGTCCGGGGGCAGCGCCCCTGGTTAGCGGGGTCCAAGGGGCGGCAGCCCCTGGCGGGGTCCAAGGGGCAGAGCCCCTGGCTGGGGTCGAGCTGCCAGGTCAGCTTGGAAAATTTTTTTATTTCTACTATATTGCTTTAAGGAAAAACGCATCTGGACTTGAATTTGAGTGAAATCAAGTGATAAAATTTCGAGCCTCGACACTTAGTAAAAATCTGTGTTTTTGAGGTTCTGGTTTGTGCGACGTAGCCTGCGACGTAGGCTGCGACGTAGGGTTTTGCGACGAAGAGGGTTGCGTCGCTAAAGTCGACAGTGCTAAATCAATAGCGACGTAGGGTGCTACGTCGCTAATGCGACGTAGGTTCGGTTTGCGACGTTAAGGTCTGCGTCGCTATGTGCGACGTTCGCAAGTCAATGCGACGTAGTAAGCTGCGTCGCTATATGCGACGTTGGGGGTATAGTGCGACGTAGGTCGCTACGTCGCTACATGCGACGTTGAGGATATAGTGCGACGTAGGTCGCTACGTCGCTATATGCGACGTTGGGGATATAGTGCGACGTAGGTCGCTACGTCGCTATATGCGACGTTGGGGATATAGTGCGACGTAGGTCGCTACGTCGCATTTGCTCCAGGCCAAATGCGACGTACGGAGTCTGATCGGAGTTTCAACTCCAAAAACGCGTTTTCCGGCCGTCGATCGGCATAATATTTTTACCCAACCCATTTTAGGACATTACAAGGTTATACAAACAACTAGCAAGTTATAAAACTTAAAAACGAGAGTTTTCGGAGTTGTGTCGGAAACTTACAAATCGCCGAAATGAAATTCCGGAAAGGTAGGATTGTAGATCGTCGCGAGGTGGTCGTTTATTTCCAAAGGAGTATAGTGTTCTGAAGTCGTTTAATGTGTTTATTTTGTGATTTTGTGAGAATTTGGTGGTGATGAAAGTTGAGAGAAAAAGATGAAGGAGAGAGAGAGATAGAAATGAGAATGAAAGAAAAGTGGGTGGGGATGGGAGGTTAAGCCCCCATTTTCGCCCCGCGTTTCCGCTCCGTGCGGTGTTCGTTTGCTCCGTCGTTTAAACGTTAAATAATTATTTTAAATATTAATTGGTACATTTTAAAATACAAATTATTACGCTATATTTTATTTAAATATTTTACTAATCACTTTATATTTGAATTATAAAAAGGTAAGTTAATTTGTTTGCGCGTTTTACATTTTAAATTGTGTAACTTTCTGATTGTACGATACGAATGAATACGAAATATTATAATAATAATATTTTTGACATAAAAGCGTTATAAAATTGGTCACCAACGTCCGTATTTATTGTATCGAAATTCATTCGATTTGAGACTTGTACGATTTAAACAAATCGCATAACTGTAGATATATATTCAACAATATATATAATAATTGATACATTAATTAGCCTAACACAGAACTAATTACATGTATTAAAACTTGATTAGGCACAAAATTCTAGTCCTAAATTGACGGTTGTCACAGAATCTCTTCCTCTTCCACACTATCTGACAACTCTTCTTTATCAAAATTTTGTGAAGATTCTCCAAGCTCGAAAGTAGAAGTTTCACCGAGTTCAAAATCATTAAACAAATCTCCAATGTGCAAAGACTCTAAGTCTGCATCTCCAAGATCATCAAAATCAACATTCTCAAAACTTGGTTCGGGAGTCAAAACCATAGAAGGAGGAACAGCACCGATTGGTTCAACATTCATAGGTTCATCCATATCAATATTTTCAAAAAGTACCATAGCTTGAGAAAAATTTGGCTGATCTCCATTATTTCTATCCTGTCCATTATCATCATCATGATGACTTGAACCCTCATCATGCACATTCTTATTCAACATTCTGATCATCATTTAATCCCCATATTTCCTTGATCATTATCATCATTCTGATCATCATCATTTGCATCATCATCAACATCATGCACATTCTCCCCCTGATCACCAAAATTTTCTTTTAAAAGAAAAATCTCTTGTTCAAGTGATTCAATCCTTAAGGTCTGAGTATGGATTTGTTGACTTTGATTGGCAATAAGAACATCCTGAGCACCAATTCTTCCTAAGGCATGAAATAATTCATTTCTTAGCTTATCCACTACATTCATCAATGGATTCACAGCTCGTTGAAGAGATGCATCAAGATCTGCCATACTCACATTGGGAATAGCTGTTGTTGTAGATGAAGTTCCCGCAGCTGCAGAGAATGAAGAAATAGGTATTGATGATGAAATAGGAAGAGTAGTAGAAATACCAGTTGCAGCAGACATAACAGGCATAGATATAGAAGTAGATATTGCTGATGAAGTCACAGAAGAGAATACATGTTCAGAAACAGAAGACATTTTAGCTGAAGAAGTCATGGATGAAGATACTGGTAAAGATACAGAAGAAGTAGCTGCAGAAGAAGTCATTGGTAATGAAGTGGATGAAGACCCAGTCTCAAAATCAAAGGTTCTGGTCACAATCAATTTCCTTCGTTGAGTAGGTCTAGGCTCAGATATATATTCAGGATCCCTAGCCTCTTCTCGTTGACGTCTCAAATCTTGTCGTTCTTGTTCTATACGTTCCTGATGTGACTCAAATAGTTATGTTTTTAAGGGCAATATTCCACACTTTTTGGACTATCTTTAGTGAAAACATTCCAAAATGATCATTATTTACTAAAAATCACTAAAGTGGTCTAAATATAGGCGTGGCTGTAAAAATCACCTAAAACGTCCAAATAACAAGCAAATTAGGGCGAATAAACGTGCACAAAATCCTCCGGCCTCATTTACCTTATATAGATCACATTCTAACTTCATCATATGATAAAACAGGTTAAATCGAGATGGGAAAAACAAGAATCAGGCAAATCGGATAAAGAACGGAGAAGACTGAGCAGTATCAGACCCTATAAAGTCATTTCGGCAATGCTTAAGCTATACACATCCAATTTCAGTGAATTTTGCATCATTAGAAGCGTAATGGAATTACGAAAACACATGCGAAAGAATCAGGTGAAACAGACGCATAACGAAGGAGATACGCGCGTTTTAAGCAACGAACGAAATTAGACGGACACCGTATACGGCCCTGGCAACCGTATACGGCCTAACCAAGACCGTATACGGCCCTACTAACACCGTATATGGAACTACCAAGGCCGTATACGGCCCCCTGCCTCCGTATGCTGCTTCGTTTGCTTGTACGTGCTGTTTCGCGAGTTGTACGGAAGATTTGAAGCTTTGCCTATAAATAGAGGGTCACCCCTCCTCATTCCACACACCTAAACACATTCACACATTCTCACATTTCTCTCACTTTCATTTCTCTCTTTTTCTTTCACTTTCTCTCTCTAACTTTCTCTCTCTAGCACTACTCTTAGGAGTTAGAGGAGAAAGGTTAGGGTTGAGCTTACGGTTCGAGTCTAGAGGAAGGTTTAGCTTGGTAATCTTATTGTAACGAGTTTTTCAAGTTCAGACTATTTGTAATCCTCAGTATTACGCTGCTGTATTCCCGGTGATATCTAAACTTTACTTACTATTATAATGCTTGTGCTTTATGTTATTTCAGTTTGTATTCTGCATATTGCCATGTTTATAGAGTAGTTTAACATTGTGATTGCTGAAATGTAGATATTAGGAGTAGGGATGATGTTAAATTAATATTTCATTTATACGATTGGAAATTGTTATGCTGTGTATCTGGTTAAGCTTATCCTGAATATAGATCTAGTCTCTCATCACCCTTTCCAGACTTTCACGTGACTGTTGCCCTAGGATAGGATCTGATCAACCATAATACTATGAATATACAGTTATCTCCAGTTACAGTATGAAACTATGAACTTTCCTTTAAAAGGCACGGTACTTCGTATAGCGTTGGAAACACCTCGCGTGAAGTACAAATACGTGGAAGCTAAGGAAATGCCATGGATTGTTTCATCGTGAATTACCTAGAAGTGACCCTTCTAGAACTGTGGTCTAGGAATCAAAGCTGTGGAAATGCTTGTTGCACTGTACATCATTAGTACACCTAAGATATGGAACACTATGGAAATGCTAAAATGCCTAGTACACCGTTAGTACATCTAGGGTTTGGAACACTGTGGAAATGCCTAATTGCCCTGTACACCGTGGTTATTCCTAGGGATGAACGCCTGACTGTAAAGGAGGGTCTATATTTACGATGGTTAAGAATGTGCTTCAATAGAAACAATACAGGGTAGTGTCAATCATACACCTAGACATGCAAAACCCTAATCACACCAATAGTTTAACATACACAGGATACAATCAGTATTTGCTATAATAAAAGTAAATAGACGATTAGGTGTTAAGAAAGGTCAGTAAATACAATTGCGGTCTGTTGCCTTATGCCTGATCCCTAGAAAATTTAGGGTGATTTTGTCTTAGTTAAGCAAAGGCTCAGGGGGGTTTGAAAACAGCCCGATCTGATCAGAATCATGATAACCTAGGATTCCAGTGACATATGTTTCTAGGGTTTCACCTGAACGTAGGGTCCTAGTGTTTACACCGAAAGTATGTTTACTCTTTATGTGGTAAATCTCCAATCAATTTTATAATGAACGTCATCCCGAAACCCTAATTATCCAAGTTTCAGCAATCACATCTCTACCTGTCTGCTCATCCCCTATCTTTTATTTCCTGCATTTATTTTACTGCACTTAGGATAAATTAGAAAACCAAATCAATCCAAAATCTATCTACCTACCACCATCCTAATTGCGACCATAATCTTTGGTGAATCGCTTCATTTCAATTCGCTCCGATTTAAGAACGACCTCGAGTTATACTTACTGCTTGCTCCCAAGGTAGGTAGTACTTATAGTTTGAGCCCCAGCTCTTATAAATTTAAAACTCACTGTCCGCCGCTTCTGTTGCTGTTGGAACAACGACCGGAGTCAAATCCGACCGACCGATAGGAGTGACGACAAGTTTTTGGCGCCGCTGCCGGGGATCGTAGAGCGTTACGATTTGAAGCCGCCTTAGATATTCTAGCTTTTAGGAGATCCTTTCCAATTAGGTTTCCCAGACTTAGTTGGTAGTTATTTGCTTTCCATAGTTTAATTTAGGTTAATTAAAAATGAAAAATACAAAAATATCTTTCTATGATTCATCTCCGTCTAGCCCCATTTCTCCACTCGCCCTCAAGACGTCCGAAGAAATGATGGCCATGGATAACGCTGAGTTCTTCGCCTGCTTAGAACAAGAGTTGGAATCTGACGTCTACTCTTCGTCTTTATCCTCTTCCGAAGTTATCTCCGCTAATTCAGACGATGAATCTAGAACTTTAGGGCAATTCTTAGACCTTGACTTAGGAAACCATGATTCTCATCAGAAGATCTCAACTTCTGCATCTAGCATTCTAAGCTACCAGGTTATACCTGCTCCTGAGATTTCATATTCCTTAGAAAACTTCTTTCAATTCCCTACTTCATCTGGTAAAATTCAAATTTACGCGACACAGTAACGAATTTCAGACATTTTCAGAAAATTTGAAAAAGTTTATTTTTAAATTTTGAAAAATTAATTTTGAATTTGTCTTGAATTTTAAAGAACACTAAAATATTGTCTTGCTTTAAATAAAAACGTATACGAAAACGTATAAGACTCGCAATATCATTTCAGACTGCACGTAAAGATTCAGAAAATTACGAACATACTTTTTAAAATTATTTTATTAAAAAATTTTTAAACTTTGAAATTTTACTTGTATGTTTCGTATCTTTCGCGAATTTTGAATCGCGTACGTTTGAAAGGGTATAAAAGGGATTTTTAGCCACCACATGTTGGGTCAAAACTGTTTCAGGTCTGAGTTGAAGTTCTGATGAGAAGACAGAGTACAAGTGATTAAAACTGTTTGCTTTAAAGGTTAAAACTGTCTTTACGAAGTTACAACTGATAGAAGAAAACTGAAGAGAAGACAAGTGTTACAACTGTTTGAAGATAGATTACAACTGATAGTTATGTGTCTGTAAGTAGTTAAAACTGCTTATGTATTAGTAACTGTTAGTTATGTATGAAACAGTTAACACTGATTATGTATTTGTACTTAGTCGCATATTACAATTGAAGCAGTTACCACTGAATGTGTAATAGTTACAACTGTTTACATCAGAATGGTAGTTAAAACTGTTTATGATTTTGTGATAAGTATGAGTCGGTTATGGAAGTTATTTTATTCCATATTTGTAGGAGATTGTATAGGACTCTATATGTTATAAATAGAGATCCTTTAGACCTAGATAGGTTAATGTTAATTGCGCAGCTTCAAGGTTTTCTGTAACCCTAATACATCAAGTGTATTCGTCTTATATCATTAATAAGATTGAAGCTTTCGATATATTATTGTGTTCATTAATTTAATTAATATTCATTGATCTTCTTAATATTATTGAGTGTGATTCCGCAACTTCTCAATAATATATTCAAGGCTTATTAAGTAAGATTGTTTATTAAGTTAAACAGGGACTAACAAAGTGGTATCAGAGCTTGTGAAGCTTTGAAGACAGGAAGATCTGGGATTATTAGTATTAGTATTTGAGTTTAGTTCAGATATTAAGTTTTGATTTCAATGGCGTCTGAAGGCAATGAAGGGATTCAAGCAACGAAGATACCAATGCTTAAACCAGATGAGTTTGACCTATGGAAGGTCAGAATCAGGCAATATATGCTTCTCACGGATTATCAGATGTGGGAAGTTGTTGTTAATGGTATACCAGTAACGCTTGATGGTGATGGAGTAAAGCAACCAAGAGCACCACCAACATCTGAAGCAGAGAGGAAAATCAGATCTACTGAGTACAAAGCACTTAGTACTCTTTTGCTATCCATTCCGAATGAGCATCAGAGCAGATTTGATAATTGTGAAGATCCCAAGTTATTAATGGAGGCAATTGAGAAGAGGTTTGGTGGTAATGATAACACCAAAAAGAATAAAAGATCTCTGTTAAAACAACAATTTGAAAATTTTAGCCATGTGAAATCTGAAACTCTAACTCAAACCTTTGATAGGTTTACTAAATTAGTTGGAGAATTGGAAAATCACAAGGTTAAGATTGACAAAGAAGATCTTAACAGAAAGTTCTTGAGATCATTAGGTGATGAATGGACAATTTATACTGTTGGATTGAGGCAGAGTTCAGACATTGAAGTTAAGGAACTAGAAGATATATACAATGATCTGAGGAACTTTGAGTCTGAGGTTGAGAGTAAGAAGCAAGCTACTGGATACAGTCATAATGCTGCTTTTATGTCTATGGCTGGAACAAAAGCAGAATCAAGTCAAATGGGTTCTACACATGTTTCAGGGGGAGCAGGATCATCATCAAATAGTTCTAATGATCAAATATTAGAATCTTTCTTTGCAAGTAATGTGAATTCTTCACTTACTAATGAAGATCTGGAACAATTCGATGGTGATGATCTAGAGGAGATGGACATCAAGTGGCAAATTGCATTGATTACTCAAAGAGCAAAAAGGTTTATGCAGAGGACTGGTAGAAATAATTTTGCATACAAGAGGAATGATGCAAATTGGTTTGATAAGAGCAAGATTGAGTGTTTCAACTGTCACAAGATGGGACACTTTGCCAGAGAATGCAGAAACCCTAGGCAAGAGCAGAATGGTAATGGTCAGAGATCTGGAAGCAATGGGACACAGACAAGAAACATTCCAATTCAGGGGACTTCAGCAAATGCTTTGGTGTCTATGGATGGCTGTGGATGGGATTGGAGTGATCAAGAAGAGCATGTTGTGAAGAATCAATGTCTCATGGCCATTGCAGAATCTGACAAAAAGTCAGAAGTTCCTACTGAGGTACAAAATAAATTATGTTCTGCTGTTTGTAAACAAACTGTTAAACACTACAGAGATCATAATATAAAAGTGTGTGAGGAACTAAAACAATGGGAAATCAAAAGTAAACACACCATAGCTGTCATTGAAAATCTGGAAAATCAAATTAAGGCATATGAAGTCAATGCAACACAGTTTAAGTATGACATTGAATATGCTAGGTGGGAGAGAGACTCTTTTAAAGATAAAGTTGATGTGTTATCTAAGAAACTTACTGAGGTCACATGTGAAAGAGATAGTATAAGGCTTGATGTAAGTAAATTAGAACATGCTTCAAAGAGTGTAAATAAACTTATTAATTCACAGATTCATGATAAACTTAAGACTGGATTAGGATACAATAATGTACCTCCACCTTATAATCACACCTACTTTCCTCCCAAAAGTGAAATTGATATCAATTCACTTAAAAGAGAAATGGTAGATGAGGTTAAAAAGGCTGATCCAATTAAAAGTTTATCTGATGATGATCTGTTTATAGAAGGTGAAGTAAGTGACTGGACTGAAGAAGATGATCAGAGTGATAGAACATCTGATAGTGAGAAGAGTGTGAAATCTGAATCATATAAGTCTGAGTCAACATGTGAGGATGTGAAAAGAGTAATTACTGATCTAGTTGTTAATCTTAAAACTGATAAACTAGAAGAGGGTAAGAAAATGTTCAAGGAGAAGGTTAAACTGGACTTAGAGAAGGTGAGTTTGAATACTAACAAATCTAAACATGGGTTAGGATATGTTAGTAATACAGTTAACTCAGTTACTAAACCTGTTGTTGAATCTGTTGTGAATAACTGTGTGAATTGTAAATGTAAAGCAAGTGCTTCTTCTTCACAGAGTTTTCAAAATCAAAAACCCAGAGGTAATCAAAGAAATTGGAATCAAATGATTTCACAAAAACTGGGTAATAATGTTACTGTGATTAAAGAAAAGTCTTGCTTTATATGTGGAAAAATGGGTCATCTTAAATATGACTGCTATCATAATCCTGAGAATGTTCAAAGGATTAGAAAACAGTCATGGACAAAAGCAAATATGATTAACAAACAAAATTTTCAATCAAAAGTTGATCATACTGCCAGAGTTCAGAAGATAAACTCAAAGGCTACGATGTTAAACACTGTTACAGGTAAATCTACTGCAGCAGTAATAACAAGATTAGCCAAAAGCTCAAAGACTAAAACAGTGGTAACTGATTTCAAAAACAGTGTTAACAAAATTAACACTGTATCTTCAATTGGTAAAACAGTTAAAACTGTTAAGCCAAAGAACACTGTTAAGTCTAAAATTAGTTGGATTTGGACACCTATTAAGTCTGATAAATTAACAGATCCAAATATCAACAGTGCTTCACAATCAATAATCTTTAAGAAAGTTGATTATGTGAATGCACATGGGAAACCCAAAGCCAAATTGGTTTGGGTTCCCAAGAGAAATTAATTCTCTTTTTGACTATTTGTGCAGGGCAAGCCTAAGAGCTTATGGCATATTGATAGTGGATGCTCACGGCACATGACTGGAGACAAAGAAAAGCTGCAGGACTTTAAATCTTTTGATGGAGGATATGTAGCTTTTGGAAGCAATCCAAAAGGAGGAAGGATCACAGGGAAAGGAACAGTTCAGAGTGAAAAGCTAAGTTTTGATAATGTTTATTTTGTGGAACAATTGAGGTATAATTTACTAAGTGTGAGTCAAATCACAGATAAAAAGAACCCAGTTCTTTTTACTGACACTGAATGCCTTATCTTGTCCAAAGAATTTAAAATACCAGAAAACATGATTTTGATGAGAATTCCAAGACAAGATAATGTATATAAGTGTGACTTAGTGAATATGACACCTCAACCTGATTTAAACTGTCTTATTTCTAAAGCAAGTGTGAATGAATCTGAACTGTGGCATAGGAGGATGTGTCACATGAATTTCAAAACCATTAATAAACTTGTCAAAAACAAGCTTGTTAGAGGTTTGCCTGAAAAGGTCTATTCATGTGATGATCATTGTGTTTCTTGTCAAAAGGGAAAGCAACACAAATCCTCATTTAAGTCCAAATCTGTGAACACAAATATCACACCTTTACACTTATTGCATATGGACTTATTTGGACCAACCAGTATAAGTAGTATGGGGAAAAAGTCTTACTGTCTTGTGATTATTGATGATTACACTAGATTTACATGGGTTTTCTTTCTTAGGACAAAAGATGAGACAGGTGAAATACTTAGATCATTTATAACTAAGATGGAGAATCAATTGGATAAAAGAGTAAAAATCATCAGAAGTGATAATGGAACAGAATTTAAAAATCATGAGATGGATAAATTCTGTGAAGTTAAAGGTATTAAGAGAGAATTTAGTGCACCTAGAACTCCTCAACAAAATGGAGTAGCTGAAAGGAGGAATAGGACACTGATTGAGGCTGCTAGAACCATGCTATCTGATGCAAAGCTACCTATGTCTTTTTGGGCAGAGGCAGTTAGCACAGCTTGTTATGTTCAGAATAGAGTATTAGTTGTTAAGCCTCATAACAAGACACCATATGAAATGTTGTTTAAGAGAAAGCCTTTGGTTAGTTTCTTAAAATCTTTTGGGTGTCCTTGTACAATCTTAAATACCAAAGATCACTTAGGTAAGTTTCAGAGTAAGGCTGATGAGGGGATATTTGTTGGTTATTCTATTCAAAGTAAATCTTATAGGGTATTCAATCAAAGGACCAGAATCATAGAAGAAACAGTGCACATTACTTTTAATGAAAACACTGTTAATCCTGAGGGAAAAGGTCCTGAATCACTGTTTGATATTGATGCACTTAATAATGCTTTTAGATATACAAATGTGGATACTAGTGCAGGTACAAGTGCAGGTACAAATGCAGGAACAGGTGATGAAGAAGGTAGAGCAAAATCAGGAAAATCAGTTGGAAAGAAGAATGATTCATTGGAATATATATTATTTCCAATTTGGTCTCCTGATCCTCCAGAAGTGTTTGATACTGATCAACCAACGACATCACAGGATATGGAAACAGGAAAATCAGATGAAACATCATTTTCTCATGTTGATGATTCTGATAGACCTGTTATTGAAGATAGTACAGAAGACAGTGATGTGAGTCCAGTACAGAAGAATACAAAGGCAGGTGTGAATGTGGATCAGACACCTACAAAGCATCTTGACACAGAGCAGGAACAATTGAATTATCTACATTTGATGAGCTCTACTCCTGTGTCAAAGAGAATTGCAAGAGAAGTTTCAAGTAGTGAGTCTGGACAAGAAGGGAATTTTACCAACTTGGAGGAGAGGATTCAAGAAACAGCAGCATCTAAATACATTACTCATAAAGATCATCCACTTGAGAATGTAATTGGAGATATTGAATCAGCTGTTAAAACAAGAAATCAAAGTCAGGTGTTTGAAGCTTCAGCAAATGAGGAAGAAGTAAATCTTGATACAGAAGCTGTAAATACTTCTTTGTTTGCCTGTTTTCTGTCTCAAACAGAACCAAAGAAAGTTACTGAAGCTTTGAGAGATCCTAGTTGGATTGAAGCTATGCAAGAGGAGTTACTTCAGTTTAAGATTCAAGAAGTTTGGACATTGGTTGATTTGCCTAAAGAGAAGAGGGCAATTGGTACTAAATGGATTTTCAAGAACAAGAAGGATGAAAGAGGTATAGTGATCAAAAACAAGGCTAGATTGGTTGCACAGGGGTATTCACAAGAAGAGGGGATTGATTATGATGAGGTTTTTGCACCTGTTGCAAGGATAGAGGCAATTAGATTGTTTTTGGCTTATGCTTCATTCAAGGGATTCATTGTGTATCAGATGGATGTTAAGAGTGCTTTTCTGTATGGCACTATACAGGAAGAGGTATATGTATGTCAACCACCAGGGTTTGAAGATTCTAAATTTCCTGATAAAGTTTTCAAACTGGATAAAGCTCTTTATGGTTTACATCAAGCACCTAGAGCCTGGTATGATACTTTTTCAGATTATCTGTTGCAGAATGGATTCAAAAGGGGTGCAATAGATAAAACTTTGTTTACTAAAAGAATTAAGAATGATATACTACTGGTTCAAGTTTATGTAGATGATATCATTTTTGGTTCAACAAAGGATAGTCTTTGCAAGGAGTTTGAATCATTGATGCATGAAAAGTTCAAGATGAGCTCCATGGGGGAATTAACATTTTTCTTGGGGCTACAAGTAAAGCAACAGAAAGAAGGAATCTTTATTCATCAAAGTAAGTATGTGAATGATATACTGGATCGGTTTGGGTACAAAGATGCTAAAGTTGCAAGCACACCAGTTGAAACAAACAAGAAATTACATGCAGATCTTGAGGGGGAGAGTGTGGATGAACATCTTTACAGATCTATGATTGGGTCACTTATGTATCTCACTTCATCAAGGCCTGACATCATGTTTGCAGTGTGTTTATGTGCAAGATTTCAAGCTAATCCAAAGCTATCACATCTTCTAGCAGTCAAAAGAATTTTTAGATATTTGAAGGGTCAATCAAAATTGGGTCTTTGGTATCCAAAGTTTAATTCTTTTGATCTGATAGCTTACACAGATAGTGATTATGGAGGAGCTAACTTGGACAGGAAATCTACATCAGGAGGTTGTCAATTTTTGGGAGAAAGATTGGTTTCATGGCAATGCAAGAAACAAACCACTGTATCTACATCTACAGCAGAGGCAGAATATGTAGCAGCTGCAAGTTGCTGTGCTCAAGTGCTATGGATTCAGAATCAGATGCTAGATTATGGTTTTACCTTTCTTAATACTCCTATTTTTATTGATAATAGCTCTGCAATCAGTATTATTAATAACCCAGTTAAACATTCTAAAACAAAGCATATTGAAATCAGATATCATTTCATTAGAGATTGTAATGAGAAAAGACTTATTCAAATTTTGAAAGTTCATACTGATAATCAGTTTGCTGATCTGTTTACAAAAGCTTTTGATGTAGGCAGATTCACATTCTTGGTTACTAGTATTGGAATGATCAATTTGTCATAAGTTATTTCTCTTGTTACTGCTTTCTGTGAATAATATCCACTGTGATTTCAATTTGGGTTAATACTGACTTGTTAATTAAACACTGATTGTGTGTAATGTGTATCGTTATCACTGTTTCTTACTTTTATTATAAACAGTGGTAATAATCATTTCACCACTGTTGGTGTATAGTTAACACTGTATACTTGTATTATTGTTTGAAATTACCACTGCAGGTTATATTGCTATGTCTTGGAGTCTAACTTATGCAGGTGTTTTTGACGTTTTTACTGCTTATGGAGTTTGCTTTCGATAAAAAAAAAAAAAAAAAAAAAAAAAAAAAAAAAAAAAAAAAAAATTCAACCACTGCTTTGTTTATATGATTTTGCTAGAACTGAAGTACTACTTGTATTAAGTTAGCACTGCCTTGGTCGGTTGGTACTGCTTGTACAAGTTAGCACTGCTAGCTTAATTATGTAAATGATGCATTTGAGAAACCAAGTGTTGATTACCACTGATGGTTATTTTCACAGTTATCACTGAACGTGTGATTTTGTTTAATTAACACTGTTTTAGTTATAATTGGGGTTCTGATCAAATTAGGGCTTACAACTGATTTAATTTCAGTACTTAACTCTCAACACTTAGGGTTTCTCGTTACGCTTTCAAAATTTCACATACAAACAACTGCGATAAGTCTCTTTGATTTTCGATTCTGTCAAAACATCTTCGATTCTTCTCGATTACTTGATTTCTTATCATGGCATCGACTTCGTCTACTGTTCAACTACCGATTGGAAAAGATCACAATATGATTGCATTCTTAATGAAACCTGCGGAGGCAAATGAGTATGTGGAAATCATTGATTTTCTTCGTGCTTCACATATTCGTCATGCTCTCACTGTAGCACCCAGAATATCTCACGATCATATCAATAATTTCTGGGTGAATGCATCAATAGAAGAGGAACAGGGGATTAAAAGAATTGTTTCAGAAGTTATGGATACACGTGTTGTAATCACAGAAGCTACTGTTAGAGCTTCATTACAACTAGATGATGAGGCAGGTATATCTTTTTTAGAGGATACTGTTATGTATGATACTTTACGATTGATGGGTTATGAGGGTTCTTTTGAAATTTTTACGTTTCAGAAAACCTTATTTTCTCATCAGTGGAGATTTTTAATACATACAATTTTACACTGCTTATCATCTAAGAGATCATCTTTTGAGCAGTTTGGAAGCAACATTGCTTATGCAATTGCTTGTCTTGCAACTGGTCAAAGGTTTAATTTTTCAAATCTGATATTTTCTGGTATGCTTAGAAACATTGAGCAGCCAAAGATTAAGTTTTTGATGTATCCACGTTTTGTGCAGTTGTTCTTAAATGAACAAATTCCTAATATCACTGCACTTGAAAAGATTATTGGTATTGTCTCTTTTAAACCAAAAGTTTTTGTAAATATGAAGAGAGATACTAAATTTTCTGGGAAGGTTACAGCATTATTTTCTACAATGCTTTCTGCACCTTCCACCACAGCATCAGTGCTACCAACTGAAGCTGAACCAACTACTGAGAGAATGGTTCCACCCACCACTTCTCAACCCACAGTAGTTGGGGGTACTAAGAGAAAACAAGGGACCAAAACAGCCAAATATTCTAGAGCCAAAAAGGCTAGAACACAGATGTCTGAGGATCATGTTGCTCAGTCATCTCAGTCAATGGACAGTGGTCCAGAACAACATGTGGTCCATAAGGAGAGGGGTGACCATTCTGAGAGGGCTGCTTCTACTGCTTCTAGCCCACTGGCAGAGCAGGACAGAAGTAACATTGATAAGACCCAATCAGAGGCAACACATGGACATGATTCTACACCTGTAGATGATCCTAGTGGTCCCAGTACCAAGAACCAAGGGGACTTTGATGATCATGCTAGGCATGAGTCAGAGTTTAATGATGTCAATGATTCACCAAAGGATTCACATTCTGAAGGTGTTGAGGCTAGAACTAACTTGGAATTGACGAAAATGATTGATTATGTATGGGCTGAGTTTGTACAAGAGAGGAAGAAGAATAAGGCTAAAGATGAAGTTATAACTCAGTTGCAGAGGAAAGTGAAGCAGTTAGAAAAGGTTGTTATTAAGTGTTTGAAGAAAGGCAGGAGATATGTGGTTCATGATACTTCAGAACCTGAGGAGCATTATAATTTTAAACAAAATGCTTTCAAAAAGGGGGAGAAGGTATGGACAAATATGGGTGATAAGAGGAATGAGAATGAGAAGGTTGTGTCTGATGATGAAAAAGTTGATGAAGACATTGAAATGGAACAACCAGTGGAAGATGAATTTGTGCATACACCTTCAACACCACCTACAGAGCCAGAGGTTAATGAGTCAGTATTTGAGACAGTGGAAACAGAAATGACAAAGGAATCAGTGGCAGATGAAGATAAGTCTGATAATACTGAGGTTGTTGGGTCTGATCATACTGAGGTTATTGGGTCAGTGGAGCAGACTACAGAGGTGATTATGGATGATAAGACTGTGGAGTTAAAGATTGATGAGGATGATGGTGAAGAGGTGAGCAAACCTGAGATAGCAGTTGAAAAGAAAGAAGTGAAGACTGAAGTTAAAACTGATGCTCAACAAGTTGAAAAAACTAGAAAGAAGAGCATTCCAGTTAAAACTGCTAAGATGACTGGAACAGGAAAGAAGGTTGAAACTCCAAAGAAGAAATCTTCACAACAACCATCTTTGCCTGGATTTCAAATTAGAGAACCTGCTGCTGCTCCTGTTCAACAGAAAGAATTGCCAAAGATAGATCCAAAAGCTAAGGGAAAGGAAAAACTGGTAGAAGAACCAAAGAAGAAGAAGCAAAAACCAGTGCCACCAGAAGTAACTGCTCATGATACTGAATATGCAGAAAGATTACAGGCTGAGCTAAATGCAGAGGGCTTGATTGATGTTGAGATTGAGGAAGGAAAGTTTGTAAAAATGACAAAAGAGCAAGTGGCAGAATGGGATGAGTATTTGTTGAAAGAGCAGAGACAGGATGATATTGAATATTTAGTTGACCAGCTTAAGAAGAAGAAAGCAGAAGAAGCAAGAAAGAAGAAAGCTGCAAAACCACCAACAAAAGCTCAAATGAAGAAGAATTTAATTGCAAAGCTAAAATGTGGAATTATTCCTTTGAATGCATTGAAACAAATGAGTTTAGAAAGATTGCAGGAGTTATGGGATAAAGATGAGTTGAATCCTGATGTAATTGAAAAGAAAGAAACAGAAAAGAAAGAAGCTGAGAAGAAGAAGCAGGAAGTTGAAAAGGAAAGGAAAAAGGCTGAAAAAGAAAGAAAATTGAAGGAAAAGGAAGAAAAAGAAAAAAGAGAAAAGATAGAAGCTGAAAAGAGGAGGAAAGATGAGCTTGAGCAAAAGAAGAGAGAGTTAGATGAAATTCCTGATAGAGAAAGGAATATTGATGAATTGAAGCAGTTTATTTTGTTACAGCCTATGGAATCTGAGGTAATTAATGTTGAATTACCTGGTATTATTGATTGGTCTATAGAGCAATTTGTCAATCCTGTTAAGATTCACAAGATTAAAGTTGAAAGAGCAGATGGAAATATATCTTGGTGGAGATCTTTTAGGGATTTGATAAAGAGGATTAGTAGAACTGATTTGGTGAGGATGTATGAGATTGGAATGGAAAAGAAGTTAGATTTAAAAAGATTTGATAATTTGGTTGAAAAGGTTACATGGCATTGGATTAAAGCTATGTTTGAGCCAGAAGAGTTTCCATTTCAGTTTGCTACTTTTAGCAAGGTCAGAAATTGGATTTATCATGCTAAACCTGGAGTACATCAGATTGTTATGGAGGATGCAGTGTTTATGTGGTTATTGACAGATAGATTTTATGATATCAATCTGAGATTTTTGATGAGCTTGAAAAATGCAAGGTTGCAAGCTGCAGTGTTAGATGATGTAGCTCTAGAACTGGTATATATGGTGTTAAATCAGATTTATAAGAAGGAAGAGATTGATAGGAGGAAGAGAAGAAAAGACTAACAGTTTTGAAAGAATTTTGTGAAGCTTATAATGGAGGATTAGAAGAAACTTAATGCTGTGAAGGACAGATTAAGTTTAGGGGGAGATTGTTGGGTCAAAACTGTTTCAGGTCTGAGTTGAAGTTCTGATGAGAAGACAGAGTACAAGTGATTAAAACTGTTTGCTTTAAAGGTTAAAACTGTCTTTACGAAGTTACAACTGATAGAAGAAAACTGAAGAGAAGACAAGTGTTACAACTGTTTGAAGATAGATTACAACTGATAGTTATGTGTCTGTAAGTAGTTAAAACTGCTTATGTATTAGTAACTGTTAGTTATGTATGAAACAGTTAACACTGATTATGTATTTGTACTTAGTCGCATATTACAATTGAAGCAGTTACCACTGAATGTGTAATAGTTACAACTGTTTACATCAGAATGGTAGTTAAAACTGTTTATGATTTTGTGATAAGTATGAGTCGGTTATGGAAGTTATTTTATTCCATATTTGTAGGAGATTGTATAGGACTCTATATGTTATAAATAGAGATCCTTTAGACCTAGATAGGTTAATGTTAATTGCGCAGCTTCAAGGTTTTCTGTAACCCTAATACATCAAGTGTATTCGTCTTATATCATTAATAAGATTGAAGCTTTCGATATATTATTGTGTTCATTAATTTAATTAATATTCATTGATCTTCTTAATATTATTGAGTGTGATTCCGCAACTTCTCAATAATATATTCAAGGCTTATTAAGTAAGATTGTTTATTAAGTTAAACAGGGACTAACACCACATAAGACAAAAACACAAAAAGTTTTCATCTTCTTCCCCTTCCCCCTCCATGACCGTCGGCCATCACCACCTCCATCCTCAAATCTTCATCTCTTCACCATTTTGCATGATTCCAAGCTCAAAATTCATCATTTTATGATCTTTCTTGCATCCACAACATCACTACATCAAGTTTAAGGTAATTTTTGACCTAATTTTGTGATTTTCATGAAACTTTAAAAATTAGGGCTTGTAACTTATTTTCATAGATTTCATGGTTAAAAGTTGCAATCTTTAGTGTTATTTCATGCTTATCTTGATGCTTAACATGATTACAAACTTAATCTAGTGATTTGTTGGCTTAAATGCAAGATTGGAGATTAAAGTGTTGACTTTTTGGATGAACTTTGGCTAGTTTGACTTTTTGGATGATTAATTGCTTATGTTGACTTTTGTTGATTGAATTATGCTTAAATATGATAGGTTAACATGCTTTAATTAATCGTTTGCAATTAGAAAATGGTTAAGCTAGTTTTTGGTAATTAAAGTAAGCTCATTTTTGATAAAATCATCATAAACATCATTTTTACTTAAAACTTTTATTCTTAAACCATGTTTATGACTTTTCTAAACTTAAAAAGCTTACAAGATTATCAAAACACGCTTCGGTTCATTTAATCATTTTTAAAGTTTATCACTTTAATTAATAAAGTGTATGACTTTGAAATGAAACCAACAAAAACGCCATTTTCTAAAAACTACCATTTTGTCAAATAAGTTTACTTCCATTCTTTGCTTGAAATCATGTAAATAAAGCTTTATGTCTTTTGGAAATTGTGGAAAGTTGGATTGCATATTTAATTGGTAATATGCCCTTTTATGATTAATTGATTTACTTGAGGTAATTATATGACCTTGGATTTATCCAAAGTATTAAGCTCATTTAGACTGATTAACCATGAACATGAAGTGTTTAAGTTTTTAGTGCTTGGGATAATTAAGTTAGGTACCTTGTTGACTTGCTTTGATTATGCTAGGAACTTGAAGCTTTGTGCCACTTTCCCTTAGTTAGACATAAGTTGATAAAAGTTTTTGGATTTGTGATTGGTTGCGGTTAGGTTTAGCAATTTTAAAATTTCTGGATATGCCCATTTCTAAAGCCTACATTTCCAATTTTTTCTGAAAATCTGGAAACACTTTAGCATATCCATTAATATACCACTATTATAGTTTAATCTTTTCTTGTCTTTTGTCACATATGGATAATTGCCCACCTTCACTCAGCTACTTGGCCAAATCTTCAAAGAATAGGTCACTCATTCGCCAGTGGTTGCAGCGACCGGTAGGCAGTAATCGGTATGTGGTATGGAAAGATATGATTAAGCTAGGAATCAGGGATGAGTTGAAGAGTTTGTTGATGTATGAGACCGATGGTCAAGTGAACAATGCCCTTCTCCGTCTCTTCGATATAGATGATTATGCATACCGAGAAGTAGTGATAGAGTTCATGATGACTTACCAGCTGAATCCAAAAATGAGCGTATCCGACAAATGAAAGATTTCATTCACGTTTCAGGAACAGATTCATCATATCTCAGTTGCCGACTTGGGGGTGTATCTTGGTTTATATACAGAGTCTCAGGTCAACTCTGCATGGTTCAGGAACAGTGTTCAAGACATCTCCAGCCTACCAAACAGGAACCATAAGGATATTTGGATGGATTTAGTAGGATCAAACTTTAGGAGCTGTGTTAAGTCATCCACTTTCATCAACCCGGTTCATCACTTCCTTCACAAGTTGCTAGCATGTTCTATATTTGGAAAGAAGGAAGGTGGAGCTGTGAGTGCCGAAGAGTTGAAGTTCATGGAAGCAATCATATGAGGAAAAATCTGAATATTGCTTTCTTGATCGCTGAGAGACTTTGGGATGAGACAGACTTGGATAAGCACATGTTCATGGGGTCGATTATCACTAGATTGCTGTATAGTATGGGATTGTTGACTGAGGCCCACACTGAGGAGTTTACTGTTTGTTCTCATTCTTTGCCATTTAACTTGGAATACTGCAAGTTGATCCATCTTGTTGAGGTAGATGAGCAGAGACAGTGCCTATGGAAGAACACCAAACAGATCATTCCAGGATGTCGTCTCCCTGGGAAGCATGTTAGAGGATCCTCACCTGTTGCATATATTGGGGATGGCCCATCTGATAGAGCCCGAGCACCTACTACTCATGCTAGTGTCTCGCATGGAGGAGCTGAGACAACCGAGCCACCAGCTCAGGCTACTGTTCACTACACAGATCCAGTGACCTCGCTGACACAGTATTATCTTTTGCATGCTCTTTAGGTTAGCCGTTCCCATCAGCTGTTGATTTCCAGGAAACTTGGTATTCCTGACCCTGAGCTTTACATGTACCGATGCGGTCCATCACCACCAGCCATAGCTCCACCACATACATCCATCCCATCACATACCACCCATACACCATCACCCGTTATCCGGACCACACCAGTACCAGAGCAGGTCCAGTCAGTTGAGACCGAGATACCGATAGTTCAGCCAGTGATTTCTGCACCTGTGATTTCTCATCCTACCCAGCCTGTCGCCAGTGGATCATACCGTACTGACACGGTTTATTTGGGCACGGATGCTCTATCTTTTGACACTTCCAGGATGTTACTGAACCTTGGACCGATCTCTTCTTCAGATGTGCCCACCGAGACCATGCTTCGTCAGGCCTATATGAAACTACTTGAGGATGCCAAGATCACATCAGACATTCTGCTACAGTGGGGCATTACAGATCCGATGAAGCTGCCGGCAGCCACACTCAGAGATATTTTGATTCAGCTCAAGCTTATCACTGCTGAAGAAGGACAGAGAGTGTCGAGTGGCCAGCAGTCAGTCGTAGGACCATCCACAGCACCAGCCCCTACTCAGGATGATGACATACCTGATCAGGGATCCTCAGCCTCATAGTTCTGCCCCATTTGCATCAGTTGACTTTGGTTTCAGACATTATTATTATTATCTTGTGTTTGTTTGGCTACTATTGAACCTTACTTTTGGACCATATCACCGACTAGTTGGTTGATCACTCTATCCTAGTTTACATTATGCTATTACTTATTATGTTTTATTTTATTTCTGTTAAATAAGTAGAAATGTTGTGATGAATGAACGTGAAAAATAGGCGAGATGGCGCACTTTCAAGAAGAAAATCCGTGAAGTGAAAAGGCAACCCGAACTAGCCTTCAATATTTGCAGACTGCGGAACATTCAACATCTCCTGGGGGGATCTCGTTCTTCTCAAAACTTCCTTGTATCCAAGTGTTGAGGTTATCAACAGGTGGTTTTAAAATTTATAATTGCTGGGGTCTAAGTGTGACTTACTAGTACTGAACCAAAAGGTTAGTAGGCGGTAAGTTGGACCTAGAGTCGTTCTTAAAGAGAAACTGAATTGAAACGGAGGTGATCCAATCAATCTTTCTTTTCTAGTAAATATTTTAAAAGAGTGCGTTGGGGGTTTTGGTTCAGTTAATTAAGTAAATTAAATAAAGCGGATAAAATGTAATAAGATGTCAGATAATGCAAAGTAGTATTTGTTGTGAGTTCGTTAGTTAATAATTATGGGATGATGACTCTTACGGGAAAACGATTAACTAAATTGAGTTACTTATGAGATTCATTAACTTATGGTATAACCAATAGATTCCTTATTAGTCGGTTATCAACTAATTGTCACGAGGAACTAAGGTATCATGATTCTGACCAGACAGACAATGCTCAACTCTCCACACTCTCCTGTGAGGGAGTCAGTGGCCCATATTATTGAACGTATTCGCTCGTGGGCGAAGGAACAGAGTAGCAAGTCCCTAACATGTCTAGCCGTTCTTAATACCACAATGATTATGAATCCATTAAACAACTAGCTTAGAACTCGTGTCCGGACTTATTTAATCAATTTCTACCAATGAAACTTAAGCGTGATAAACGAGGGAAAGCAATTAGGTTTCTTGCGTACCGTACTTTAGGTTTTATGGTTTTAATAAAAAGTATCGGTTTAAGTTGGATTTTAAACTTGCATTTCTCAATACAATTAACAAATCCCTAGGTTTTCGTAAATGGTCATTTAGCCTATAGCCTACCTAATCTAATCTAATCTAAAGTAAAACAACTAATTAAAATGCTGACGGCTTTTTACGTAAAGTCAAACCCAGACCATGTCGGAAAATACTATGGTAGCTCACAACGTATTGAATTGTTTACCAGTGTTTCCGTTGCGAGTTTAATTGCTTCGCGATGTTTACATGATAAGTACATTGTGATTGGAAGTGTACAATACTCATGGCAAGTCCACGTAATCACATTGCATTTTATAATGCTTGCATGACGTTACAATTAAAAACATAGTTTTTACACAGATAACTATTGACCGAGTATTGAGGTTCGCGACTCCTCTTTACAAGGTTACAATCACGTTTGTTAATCGAAAGGCGAATATAAGTTTTAGGTTTAAAATCACAAGATAAGTCCGTTCACAAAGTTTCCAATTTTATAACGTCGATCAATAATACAACTACCTTCGGTCGTTACTGGCTTCCATATATTTGTACTATGCTCAAAAGCATTTCCAATACTATACCTAGTAATCAGTCGAATAGGGGCCGTCATATTATCTCACGACGTATTCAAAGTCATCCCACAATTATATACTAACTACATCACAACAAATACAATAGTAATCTACTCGCTAATCATGGCAATAACGATCGCAAACATAATTAAAGCAAACATGTTTAATTAAGATAGATAAGGATAGAGATAACCGAGATTAATATGCGAGAAGGAATAGACTTGAATTAATGAGCGTAACTCCAAGCGTACACCAAAGATTACAACACGTTCCTAGCTTTCTTTCTACTCTAAACAAAGTAATAAACTAATCTAATGCTAAATTTAAAGTAAGAAAGTAGAATGAGAAAGTAAGAAAGTGATATGACTAGTGCATATGGGACATTTTGAAATGAAGCCTAAAGCCTCCTATTTATAAGTGAGCTTTGGCTCACATTAGCACCATGAGGTGCATGTTAGAAAGCTTGCCAAAAATGGTGTGTACAACACGAAAAGTAGGCGCACCGGGTACCGTACAACACGAAAAGTAGGCGTACCGGGTACCAAAAGTTACCAAAAACGGAAACCGAGGCGGGTACAGGCCAGCCGTCGGCGGTGGTGGTGAGGCCGGCGGCGGTGGTCTCACCCCCGCCCCGTTGCGTCGTTTGTTGCTTCATTTCTTGATTCGTGCGTGTTTTCTTCGTTATATGTCCGTTTGAGTTGATTCTTTTTTTGTTGGATTCGTAATTCAAAAACGAAGATTTTGACATAGGATAGGCCCTGAGATGAGGTCCTAGCTCCAGATATTGCGTTTGGATCATTTGGATCTTCCGGCGGGCGCGAAATCTTCATTTTTTACCCGTTTCAGTTGATTCTTCTTCTGTTGGATCCGAATTTTGAAAACGAACATCTTGGAAATAATGGATGTTGATGAAGGGCACTTTGGTCTTGAAATCTCGTTTTTATGCCTTGAATCTTCAAACGTGTGTGGAATCTTCGTTTCACATCCGTTTTACTTGATTTTTATCGTGCAACCTCGTTTTGACCTTCTTGGCATAATGTTACTGATTTGTGCTACATTTGAATTAAAATGCCAAGATTCGTTCCAGAATGAGAGAGATATCGGTAGTAAAAACGTGACTTTTTACGCGATGTCACCAAGCACTTCAAAGAACTAAGTGTGGGATCACTTCCCACACAACAAATACTTATTAAAATCACTACAGCTTCTTCAAAACCTAAAGTATGGGATTCTACACCATAAGAATCCCTACTTAAAGAGTTGGAGTTGATTTCTGATAACATTGGATACATGACACCGGATGACCCAATTGAAGCTTACTGATCTTCAAGAAGAACGCAGAAGAAAGCTCGCTTCGACTCTAAGTGTGGGATAGCTAGGTAATAGAATACCTTGGATAATTTTAGTCGATTTTTGTGTCCAAAATAGCATTACTCAGAAAATGTTTCTCAAAAACGAACTTTTTTAAATAAATTTTTTCAAAAATTCTTTCAAAAAAGTTAAAATCATAAGTTAGATTGTGAAATTAACTCTAATTTTTTGAGTTAAATACTTTCGAAAAGAATCATTCTCAAAATATGAGTAAGGTATTTTGGAATATAGGGAAAATAAGGTAGAAATTTCTCGAGCAAGAAACAATAATCTAAAAGGAGCATGGCTAGGCACATACAACCCTATTTTGTAGTGAGGTATCTTGAGCCTAAAAGAATTCATCCTTAATGCTTCACTTTCATTTCTTGTGTGTGCCGATGCTTGCATCTCTGAATTAGAACTTGCTCCAGACATACGTTTCGAGACCACATTGGTGTGTACCGTACGCGGTATAGGTGCAATTATATGATCTTGACATTCTTTAGGATTTAAACCCAATTCTTACATATCTCTTCAAGCCCAAAACCCTTCCGATACTTATTTTCAGTATCGATGATCCGCCTAGTAAACCCTGTTGAGCCTAAACCTTTCATTTCGTAAAAAAAAAAATCCACAGTAAACCCCTACTCACCCAAAATTCCCAAAACCTTATCTTGGAATTTCTAAAGTCGTGAAAAACATCTTTTGGAACATCCTCTTCAATTATGCTCCAAAGTCTTCCTCTTCTGTGTACTCTAAAAAGTCAAAAGTGCGAAAAATTGGCACGATAAAAGAAATTGAAGTTCAAGATCAAAGATCATAGTTCCGAAAAGGATTTCTGAAAGAATCAACATAAAATATCCTTAGAAGTTCTCTGGCAAAGAAGTTCTGAAGAAGAAAAGAAAAATAAAAAGTAAAAAATCAAGAAAAGAAAAAGAAATAGTTCCATCAAATAAAGCTGAGTACTTCAAGTATCACCTTCTCAAGGAAAATTCGATAGAAGACGAGCAGCTACAAAATCCTCCGTTCCGTTCTGAAATAAAGTTTTTCACTATCTTTAAGTTTTAAGATGAGCCAAACCCCTACAACAAAACATATACCACTACCCATACCCTTAAACCTCACCAAACACTACAACCCGTTGAATGTCTTGGGATAGTTAGCACCGTCCTCACCTAAGTGGTGGAGATCCGATTCTCGACCAAGCTTATGACGATGAGTGCTGCATGACTGGCTTATTTGAGCGATTTCATTTGTTCTAGATTGTTAGGAAACCCGATACACTTTGAGTGAATTGAGTGACCACCTTTAGTGAGATCGCCTAGTCATGTGTACTCCAAGATCACGAGGATTGGTAGTATGCTTGATGATAATTGCTTCTTGCTTCTGAAAGGATCATCTTATCCTTTCCCATATTCTTAAACAGTCTTAGTCATATTAGAAGTGGTATCATTTTGAAATTACTTTGACTCACCCTTAAAAACCAAAAATAATTGTTTTTCTAACTGAGTGTTGCTTGAGGACAAGCAACGTCTAAGTGTGGGATAACTTGATGTGACTCAAATAGTCATGATTTTAAGGGCAATATTCCACACTTTTTGGACTATCTTTAGTGAAAACATTCCAAAATGATCATTATTTACTAAAAATCACTAAAGTGGTCTAAATATAGGCGTTGCTGTAAAAATCACCTAAAACGTCCAAATAACAAGCAAATTAGGGCGAATAAACGTGCACAAAATCCTCCGGCCTCATTTACCTTATATAGATCACATTCTAACTTCATCATATGATACAACAGGTAAAATCGAGATGGGAAAATCAAGAATCATGCAAATCGGATAAAGAACGGAGAAGACTGAGCAGTATCCGGTCCTATAAAGTCATTTTGGCTATGCTTAAGCTATACACATCCAATTTAAGTGAAGTTGGCATCATTAGAAGCGTAACGGAATTACGAAAACACAGGCGAAAGAATCAGGTCAAACGGACACATAACGAAGGAGATACGCGCGTTTTAAGCAACGAACGAAATCAGATGGACACCGTATACGGCCCTGGCAACCGTATACGGCCCTGGCAACCGTATACGGCCTAACCAAGACCGTATACGGCCCTACTAACACCGTATATGGCCCTACCAAGGCCGTATACGGCCCCCCTGCCCCCGTATGCTGCTTCGTTTGCTTGTACGTGCTGTTTCGTGAGTTGTACGGAAGATTTGAAGCTTTGCCTATAAATAGAGGGTCACCCCTCCTCATTCCACACACCTAAACACATTCACACATTCTCACATTTCTCTCACTTTCATTTATCTCTTTTTCTTTCACTTTCTCTCTCTAACTTTCTCTCTCTAGCACTACTCTTAGGAGTTAGAGGAGAAAGGTTAGGGTTGAGCTTACGGTTCGAGTCTAGAGGAAGGTTTAGCTTGGTAATCTTATTGTAATGAGTTTTTCAAGTTCAGACTATTTGTAATCCTCAGTATTACGCTGCTGTATTCCCGGAGATATCTAAACTTTACTTACTGTTATAATGCTTGTGCTTTATGTTATTTCAGTTTGTATTCTGCATATTGCCATGTTTATAGAGTAGTTTAATATTGTGATTGCTGAAATGTAGATATTAGGAGTAGAGATGATGTTAAATTAATATTTCATTATTACGATTGGAAATTGTTATGCTGTGTATCTGGTTAAGCTTATCCTGAATATAGATCTAGTCTCTCATCACCCTTTCCAGACTTTCACGTGACTGTTGCCCTAGGATAGGATCTGATCAACCCTAATACTATGAATATACAGTTATCTCCAGTTACAGTATGAAACTATGAACTTTCCTTTAAAAGGCACGGTACTTCGTATAGCGTTGGAAACACCTCGTGTGAAGTACAAATACGTGGAAGCTAAGGAAATGCCATGGATTGTTTCATCATGAATTACCTAGAAGTGACCCTTCTAGAACTGTGGTCTAGGAATCAAAGCTGTGGAAATGCTTGTTGCATGGTACACCGTTAGTACACCTAAGATCTGGAACACTATGGAAATGCTTAAATGCCCAGTACACCGTTAGTACATCTAGGGTTTGGAACACTGTGGAAATGCCTAATTGCCCTGTACACCGTGATTATTCCTAGGGATGAACGCCTGACTGTAAAGGAGGGTCTATATTTACGATGGTTAAGAATGTGCTTCAATAGAAACAATACAGGGTAGTGTCAATCATACACCTAGACATGCAAAACCCTAATCACACCAATAGTTTAACATACACATGATACAAAATGTATTTTCTATAATAAAATTAAATAGACGATTAGGTGTTAAGAAAGGTCAGTAAATACAATTGCGGTCTGTTGCCTTATGCCTGATCCCTAGAAAATTTAGGGTGATTTTGTCTTAGATAAGCAAAGGCTCAGGGGGGTTTGAAAACAGCCCGATCTGATCAGAATCATGATAACCTAGGATTCCAGTGACATATGTTTCTAGGGTTTCACCTGAACGTAGGGTCCTAGTGTTTACACCGAAAGTATGTTTACTCTTTATGTGGTAAATCTCCAATCAATTTTATAATGAACGTCATCCCGAAACCCTAATTATCCAAGTTTCAGCAATCACATCTCTACCTGTCTGCTCATCCCCTATCTTTTATTTCCTGCATTTATTTTACTGCACTTAGGATAAATTAGAAAACCAAATCAGTCTAAAATCTATCTACCTACCACCATCCTAATTGCGACCATAATCTTTGGTGAATCGCTTCATTTCAATTCGCTCCGATTTAAGAACGACCTCGAGTTATACTTACTGCTTGCTCCCAAGGTAGGTAGTACTTATAGTTTGAGCCCCAGCTCTTATAAATTTAAAACTCACTGTCCGCCGCTTCTGTTGTTGTTGGAACAACGACCTGAGTCAAATCCGACCGACCGATAGGAGTGATGACAGTTCCTTAGTCCGTCTTTGAGATTCTAACGATTCTGCAATGGTCTGAGTACGAATAGGTTCTTCATCTTCAGAACTAGATGATTCAATCTCAGTACTAGCTTCAAGATTTTGTTGAACATCATCATCGACCTCAATCTCAGGATGTACAGGAAGTTCATCCTCTTGTTCTACCAAAGGTTGTTCCTCATGTTCTAGAAAAGGTTGTTCCTCATGCTCTGACTCCCCCTCTGACATAGCTTCTTCACTATCATCATCAGACTCCATCTGATTATCTATCTATGGAGGGAGAAATCATTCAACAATTATATGTCCAAAGAGATCAACAGTTGATGGTGTAGGTTTACCACGATAGCTATTACAATCAGCAAATACTCTCTTTGGAATAGGAGTATAATGAATAATATCCCCATGATACGTAATTTCTTGAATATGTTGATCAAAAATCAGCTGAAGGAATCGTGGATACATAAAAAATCCATCTTCATTGATGTTCCCAACCAAATTCTCAAAGATATACCATGAAAAATTGTAAGGAATATTGAGCACCAAAGCTGTCATCAAACCGGCTAAATAATAACTCATTGCGTCAAACCCAGCCTTTCTTGGAGAGATACAGCAAATCAACGTATGTGCCAGAAACTTCCAATGTGGACAAAAATGATTTTTCAAAATTTGCACATCTTGTGGTCCTTTTGTTCAACCCATTTGTTGAAGACAATCGTCAATAATATTTCTAGGAATATCATTAAGAGCATTGACACATCTCCAAACTGCAAAGTATGCCTAATCAATTCCTCTGTGTGTACAAGTGGTCTTCCATCAACTGTGGCCGTAATACAATGGGGTTGAACATCCGTATGATATTCAGCAGTTAACCAAAAATCATTCATATGATCTTCATACATATTCTCCACTGGAACCGATAAAGCATGTGAAATCCTAGATCGTAACAAAAACCTAATCATAGGAAAGAATTTCCTAGTTTCAGGTTTATCCGGTGCTTCAAGTAGATATGCTGTTGCATTATGACGTTTCTCAAAAATCACTGCCCTTCGTTGCACATCAGGTTGTGCAGCAGTAACAGGATCAGGTTCTGCCATAGTATATAAGTACAAGCTGCACAAAGTACATGTTAAGCAAAATACCTAAACATATTTTGTAAAAATTTTCAAGTTCCAAAAGTCATAAAAATTTCCTAAGTGTTGAAGTCCTGCGACAATGGCAAATAAGCACTGTTCATACGACAATAACAATACGACAATAGTTATTTAACGGAATACAAGAATTTTTCAACACAAATGGTCCGTGAATAACATTGTCAGAGTACTATTCATGCGTGAATAAGTACTGTTCATGCGAGAATACAGTATTGTCGTATAGCAGTGGTCAAACAAGTCAAAGGTCAACTAAGTCAAACTCACGGAACACTGTTCATGCGTGAATAAGCTATTCACGCATAAACCCTAATTCAACTGTTCATCCGTCAATGGCATTGGTGGACAATCGGTTTAGGGTACTGTTCATTAACAGTGTATGTCGCACAAAATCAACGATTAAAACTTATTTACAGAGAGATAAAGAGGGAAAGTCATACCAATCGACGCGGAATAATGAGGTGCACACTTCTATCGGATCAAAATCGAGTAAAATGCAACGCACAGAAAGTAATCGAAGAAAAACCCAATCGGCAGCGTATTTTCGGAGTATTTATATTGTCGGAGGAAAAAGATTTTGTCGGATCAAAAAATAAAGTGTGTGTGAAAATTCAAAATTTTAAATATTTATACACTCCTTTTTCTTTTTATTTTTCCGTGAATTAACTTCCGACAATAATAAAAATCCGTCAATAGCTTTTTAATGAAACATTTTGTTGGTGCAAAAATGTATAAAACTTGATTTTATTCTTTTTTGTAATTGTTTAAGTGTTATGCGACAATAAATTAAAGTCCGTGAATAGTGAGTTCCGTGAATGTAATCCGTGAATAGTTTGATTGTCGGAACAGAAGTCAATCCTTGAATAAGCATTGATGGATTGACTGGTCAAAGTTGTTTAAGTCATTGTCGCACAAGTCTGTATGCATAAGTCTATAAATAGGCTTTTGTAGTTCACTTTATAAAAGTCTTTTGTATGTTTGTTCAAGAAATTAATCTCTGTAATTTCTTATTAATACAAAAGCAAGTTTGATTGAATACTTCGTGTGATCATTTTCTAATTCATTTCTCTTGATTGATTAACTTGAATTCCGCACTTGTTAATCTGTTCTAATTGCGATTCAGAGATCTACGGTGATCACAAAGTGGTATCAGAGCCGTACGAATAGAAATTAAGACTGTTTGAGTGAATTAGAAGAAGTTTTGAAGTATTTGTTTGAATCAACGGACTCGGAAGCTTCAGTATTGCTCGTTTAGTTGCTGTTCGATTTGGTTTGATTGATTTAGACATTTTCTAAGCTCAATTTTGCTTCGAATTTGGACGTATTACTGTTGTAAGTAATTATGTGATCAAATTTCATCTAAATTTGATCAGAATTTGCTTCAATTTGCTTCAGGTTTGCTACGGAGTATTTATGTGTTCATCGTTAAGTGTACGGATTCCTGAATTTGACGGTAAAAGATCAAATTGAGTATCTACGATTGTCGAAAATCAAATTCCGAGTTCATTGATATCAATTTTAGCCAAAACAAGCTAGAATTGAAGGTTTTACAACATTTTTAAAATTCTGGAAAATAATTCCGTGATTAGAATTCCGTGATTAGTGAAATAACCGTTTTCTTCCGTGAATAAGTGTTCCGTGATTATTTCTGAGTGTGTGGTCCGACAATAGCTTATTGTTGCATGAATAGTAACTATTGTCGCATAAACTGTAGTTGATATTCACGGATTGTATTGACGGACTTGTATTATCGGATTCTCATTGACGGGTTGATATTCACGGATTGGTATTGTCATATAAATAGTAATCAGTATTCTCGGATTAATTGTATTCAAGGGTTGTTTGTTATTCACTGATTGATAGTATTGACGGAGTGTTAGTATTCACGAAATATCAGGATTCACGGATAGTTAGTATTGACGGAATTCTGACAGGTTGTGATTCACGCATAAGTGTTATTCTAAGATACTTCTTATTCTCGGACTTCTTAATCTCGGACTTCTTACTCTCGGATTTCTTCTAAGTGTTTAACAATGGCTCAAGTAAATTGGCAAGCTATGATGAAGAATGAACAGGAAACTGGAACTACAACCAAACCACCAAAGTTCTTGTGTCAGAATGATTATGATGATTGGCGGTATCGGTTTGAGTCATTTATTGCTCTATATGATCCAGATCTTATGATTCCTATCTTGGAACAATACATTCATCCTCGTGCTGAAGGAGTGTATAGGGATAACAATCCTCCTCCAAAGTCACTCAAAATGATGACTTCTGAAGAACAGAAAGAACATGATAGAGACAAGAAGGCTAAATCAGTAATCTCTATGAGTCTTCCTAGTGATGTTCTTGCGGGATGGAAGGATTTGACCACTGCTTATGAACTCTACAATGCAATGGCTCAACGTTTTTCTGGTAATGACAAGTTGAAAAAGAGTAAACGTGACTCGTTGAAGAAGCAATGGGATGTATTCACATGCATGCCAAATGAATCTTTCAATGACTTAATTGTTCGTTATTCTCAGTTGATCAGTGAACTCAAAAGACATGGTTTGATTATGGAACGTCTTGAAATCAATGAGAAGTTGATAGAAGCCTTACCTTCAAGATGGGATATAAAGGCTAACATTTTGCTGGAAGATGAGTCATTGGGTGAATATGCATATGAAGACTTGATCAACAAATTGCAAGTATATGATGTTGCTTTACAGAAAAAGGAGACTGGAAAGATGATGCAATATTCTCAATTTGGTTCTAAGAAGTCTTCAGAAACAACAGCCTTGTTCTCGGGTAATGAGGCATTCAATGTTGGTAATGCTAGTGGGTCTACAAGTGGTTATTCTAGCTATGGATTTTATGGAGTTGGAAGTACTTCAACTTCTAATCCTTCCAACCAACATGTTTCTAAGATTACCGAAGATCATGCAAATGTTGTCACAGCTTTTCTTTCATCATATGAGTCCTTTATTGCTGGAAAGATTGGCAATATAGATTTGACAGAAAAGGATTACGATCAGTTACATCCAGATGATCTTGAAGAAATGGATCTTCAATGGAATCTTGCTATGTTAACAAGAAAGGTCAAGAAGTTTCTTCAGCGAACTGGCAAAAGCAAGTTGGGGGGGTAAACCGGGATTCGATAAATCAAAGGTCAGGTGTTACAATTGTCAAAATTTGGGACATTTTGCCCGGGAATGTGAGAAAAGCAAAGCACCTTCTTCTGGTTTCACCAAGCCTTCTACCTCCAAAACCTATTTTTCTTCAGCTCCATAACAATTTTCTGGAAAAGACACAACTCCTGCTTCTACATCATCAGCACTGGTTTCTACAGTTGATGAATTTTATGACTGGAGTGCACATGTAGAGGAATATTCTCAAAATCAAGCATTCATGGCAAATGTTTCTGAGGTTGATTCTTCTCCATTTGAACAAATTTGTTCAAAATGTGCTGACTTGAGTGATCAACTCAGTCTTTACAAAACTCAAAATCAAAAGTTTTTGACTGACATTGAATTGATTAAAAATCAAAATAAGGAGTTGGTGGAAAACAACAAGCTTTTCACTAAGCGTTTTGAGTCAAATGATGTTGAGAAACATGATTTAAAAGCTAAAATTTTAAATCAGCAAACTATCATCAATAGTTACTTGGTTGAGATGGACTTACTCAAACAAGAAAAATCTGAAGATGAATCTAAAATTTTAGATCTTGAAAGACAATTATTGAATGTTTCTACATCAGCTGTGGTTTTTGATGAGATTATTCATAAACATCGTTTAAATACCAAATCTAAATCTGGTATTGGATATCAAAATGATTTTCAAGAGAAAACCAAAGCATCAATGGCTGCTTCTAAATCTGGAATTGGGTATCATTTTGTTCACCACCACCATCTTATTCTCAATTGCTAGTTAAAGATGAATCTGATTCTGAGTTTGTGTATGGGAAGGGAAAAGTTGATGACTCAAAACCTCAAAATGAAGAAACTCAAAAGGTTTCTTCTAATGAGAGTTTTGAATCACCACAAATGGCTCAAAGTTCTGAAATGAAGAAAAATGATTGTGATGATTGCAAGAAGAATAAGAAGTGTGTTTTGAATCAAAATAATAAAGAAAAATCTAAAACTTGTGATATTCCGAAACAACCTTTCAAGATTTTGAAAAGGACTTCTTCTCCAATCAATTCACAATCATCTTCTTCATCAACAAAAGGTCCATATCATGCTTTTAAATGTGAAACTTCAACATGTGAAGCTTCTACTGGTAAAAGCTCATATTCTAAATGTGATGCTTCTACAAGTAAAGTTTCACATCATGGTTCTCATAATCGTTTTCATACTCAAAGAAAGTATGAAACACGAAGTTGTTTCTGTTGTGGTATTCGTGGACATCTTTTGAATAATTGTCATAAATTTGCTAAAAAACGTTCAAGACAAAATTTAAAGCAAGCTAAATCTTCAAATACCAAAGATGTTCATAAATCCAGAATACCTGAGAACCCACCGAAATAAAAAAAAAATACCTTTGTTTCTTGAAAGAAGAAATCATCATCTAATGATGCGTCAATCAATCATTCCAATGATTTCAAAACGAATTTCAAAGAGATTGACGTTTTCATCTTAGATGAAGTCACTGGACGACCCAAAGCCTCAAAGGCTTGGGTCTCCATTAGCAACTAACTGTTTCTATCAAATGTCTTGTAGTCATCCCGAGCTATCGACAACGTGTGGTACATTGATAGTGGCTGCTCAAGACATATGACCTGGAATCTCTCCTTACTTGAAGATATTAAAATAAAAAATGGAGGGTTTGTTGCTTTTGCGGGAGATAAAGGAGGAATGATTTCAGGCGAAGGAACTGTTACGAATGGTGAAATAAGTTTTGATAAGGTGAATTATGTTGAACAACTTCAACATAATTTACTTAGTGTTTCTCAAGTGTGTGACAAAAAGCTGTCAACATGGTTCAATGATGAAGAATGTTTGATTCTCAAGCCAGGATTTGTTGTACCAGAGGAATGGATTCTTATGAGAGCTCCTAGGGTTATAGATATGTATGTTCTTGACATGCGATCTATAACTCGAACAGTGGAGCATACTTGTTTGCTATCCAAAACATCAGAAAAGGATTCGGTTTTATGGCATAGAAGGATGGGTCATATCAACTTTAGGAAAATGAACTTTTTGGTCAAAAATGATTTAGTGATTGGAGTTCCTAAACAGACCTTTTCACTAAATGATCATTGTATTTCCTGTAAAAAGGGAAAACAAACCAAAAAGTCTCATAAACCTAAGTTGGTGAATTCAATTAACAATCCATTGGAACTTCTCCATATGGATTTGTTTGGCCCAGTTAGTGTCAGGAGTATAGGTGGTAAATCCTATTGCTTAGTAATCACTGATGATTATTCAAGATTTTCATGGGTTTACTTTCTGAGTTCTAAAGATGAGACGACTGAGAAAATTAAGTATCTAATTTTACGATTACAGACTTTATTTTCATTAAAAGTAAAGAGGTTACAAAGTGATAATGGAACGGAATTTAAGAATTACATCATGGAAATGTTCTGTCTTCAACATGGAATTTCACATCAATTCAGTGCTCCTGGAACTCCATAGCAAAATGGAGTTGCTGAAAGAAAGAATAGAACTTTGATAGAAGCTGCACGTACTATGCTTTCAGATGCAAAGTTACCAACTACATTTTGGGCTGAAGCTGTTAACACGGCTTGTTTCGTGTTGAATAGAGTTCTTGTGGTCAAAGACAAGAAAAAGACGAGTTATGAGTTACTGAATAATCGAAAGCCGAATATTCACTTTTTGGAACCTTTTGGATGCCCGTGTTTATTGATGAAAACAAAAGATCGTCTTTCAAAATTTGCTGAGAAATCTGAATCTAGGTTTTTCTTAGGTTGCTCAACAAATTCTCATAACAAAAGAGTTTATAACACGGCATCTCATCGAATCGAAGAATGTTATGAGGTTAAATTCTTACGGCATTCACCTCCATCCGATGGGATAGGTCCAGAATTGTGACACCCCCAAATTTGATGATTTGCGGAAGCTCGGTTTGGGTGTCACTAATCAATATACAAAGCACATAAGATATAATGAACGACCACTATATGCGTCGTTTTAAACTTGCATTAATATAGTAAACGTTACATCAAAATAATGTTACATTAGCTCGGTTCCTGAAATTTAGAGATTACATAGCATAATTACTTTTACAAAATATAATAATGCAATCAAATCTCTAGTTGTATGAATGCTGACTCGAGCTAATAATCCCTTCTTGTGCAGCCAACCTACTGCTGGGTACCTGTGATACATACTAAAATGGGTCAGCGAAAACGGTGGTGAGCTCACAGGTTTGTATGTCAATGTATAGTTGTAAGAACCGCAAGATTTATATTGAAGTTAAATTGCAGTTAAGCAAAATAAAGGTTATACAATCCATGAGCACATAGTCTGAGCTTAACTTGAGCGCTAGGTCCAATTAAGGAAACCTAACTTGAAATGCCTCCTACGAGTGTCTAATCCACACTCGTCTTCCCAAATGCTAATACATCCGTTTGACCGGTTAGTGCGTGCTAACCCGGATGAGGATTGTCAATCCCATATGATATCATATACTAACATTCACGCTAAAATATTAGAGACTATGCTTATGGAGGACTTTAATTGATTAGCTTGAAACTCATGTAGTGTTTGAAGTTTGGCACTTGCGTTCTACTTGTAAAACAAAACATAGCAGTATTATCACACCCCTAGTTGAAAAGCAGTGAAAATGGGGCTATGAAACTCACCTGAGTCTTGAAGTGTTTAAGCAATTAAACTTGAAGTGTATTGATGTCCAAAGACTTGAAACCTGAATGTGTCCACGACACTTGATTTGTTATTAATTGTACTGGTATCTCGAAAGACTACCATTGAAGTTGCTATTTAACTATATATATATATATATATATATATATATATATATATATATATATGTCCAAATTTCTACGATTTGGTTGATTGTTTTGTTACAAGTTACTACGACTTGTTTGATTGAATTGATACAAGTTACAACGACTTGTTTGATTGTAAAGTATGTTTTGAAAACGTGTACGGCCCGTTGGTGATTTAGTTGAAATAATAATCTCGACATATCTATATTTGTTTGAAGTGTTGGGCTTGAAAAATAAATTCCATTATGTTTGAAAAGTTGTATCGTATAAGTGTTTTGAAGTTGTTCAAATTTGACACTTGGTGAAGAATGTTGTTAGTACATGTTTAGTGTCTGTCAGTTGGTCTAGCTCGTAGTTTGTAATTAGAAATAGGATTCCTGACTCCTGCGACGTAGCACACTACGTCGCAGGTGCGACGTCAGGTATTGGGCCTGCGACGTAGCAGACGTCGCATGGGCTTGGGCCTGCGACGTAGCGTGCTACGTCGCAGGTGCCAGTTTTTGTATAAAAACGATTTGTGTTTTCTGTTTTAGGGTTGACGAAACCCTAAACATAATCTGTCGAAATTCTCTGTAATCTGATCGACTATAAGCAATAATATTACGTTCGTTTGATATTGATTGCGTATTGATTGTTCGTGTGTTTGATTGATAATCTAATCGTTGTTTCCGCCATCGATTGGATTGACTCGGTTCGTGCTAGATCCTAAGTAAGGGACAAACAACTGGTATCAGAGCAGGAAGTGCTCGTTTTGGCGATTCGGATCGAGTTTGGGATATAAAAGAACGTGATATTCGTGAGTTTTCGTGTCTATTACGTTTGTTTTGTGTTTTTACAGGTTTTCGATCAGTATTATTGGGATTCTTGAAGGTTTCAGTCGTTCGACATTCGTGGTTTTGGTTTTAGGGTTAAAAATTCGTTTTTAGGGTTTTTGGCCGCTGCTCAGCACGTTTTGCGACGTAGCAAAGCGACGTAAGCTGCGACGTCGCGTGCGACGTAGTGTTTTTGAACTTTAATTAGTTCGTGCGACGTACCGTTGCGACGTACCTCTCTACGTCGCTATTCTGACTTTAATTAGTCTTCTGCGACGCTGTGTTGCGACGTAGCCTGATTCTGCGACGTACCTCTCTACGTCGCACTTTCTGATTCTTAATTGAATCATTTGCTTTTTGCGACGTACCAATCTACGTCGCATATTCTTTTTGCGACGTACCCGTCTACGTCGCATATTCTTTGTGCGACGTACCTCACTACGTCGCTAAGATCAGAAGTTTGATTTTTCGTTTAAGTATTTACAATGGCAGCTGATAAAGAGGATATTAGAGGACTTCGGGAGATGATTAAACAAAGCAATGACATAGGTTCAAGTAATAAACCTCCACTTTTTACTGCGGATATGGATTATGTATACTGGAGAGACCGTGTTGAACAATATATTGACTTTCATTGTCCAGAATTATGGGGACCATTACGTGAGCGTTATGTAGCTCCATTAGCTGAAGGAGAATACCGGGGTATTCGTCCTGCTAAGCCCTATAAAGCCATGTCTCCCGAGGAAAAGAAAGATTTTGATACTGAAAGAAAATCTTTCTCAATGATTAAAATGTGTTTAACGAAGGATGTGCTATGGCTTTTCAGAACTCATGAAACAGCCTTTGATTTGTGGAAGGCTATTGAAACTCGTTGTGGAGGGAATGATAAGTACAAGGAAGCAAAGCTCGAACTGATTAAGAAACAGTACGATATCTTTGACATCCTTCCTGATGAAGACACGACTTCTTTATTTACTAGGTACTCACGGTTAGTTGGTGAGTTGTTTGAAGGGGGTTATACTTTTCCTTCAATTGAAGTGAATAAGAAGCTGCTGGATGTGTTGCCGAGTTCTTGGGATATTAAAGTTCAATTTTTAAAGGAAAATGAAGAACTTGCAAACATGTCTTTGGATGCGTTGATAGGGGATCTTCAAGCTCACGCGATGGAGATTAAGAAGAAAGAAACTAGGTCTGGTTCTGCTGTTCAGAATCCTAGTGTGTATGGTGTTAAGATCAACTCTGGAAAGACTTATGGATCAGGAGTTGCCTTTGTATCAAATACAAATGCTTCATCGACTTCTTCTTCTTCTGATGGTATTCATTCTGTTTTCATGACTGGACCTTCTTCAAATCAACAACAGGTTCAAGTCTCACCTGCTATTCAGGAGCAAGCTGCAATCTACACAGCTTTCTTAAGCTCTTACAAGGATTTGGTTACTCAACCGAATCTAACTTTGGAGTTGACTAAGGAGGACTATGCTCAGCTTGATGAAGACGATCTGGAGCAAATGGATTTGACTTGGAATGTGGCAATGATCACCCGCAGAATTCAGAAGTTTTTGCAGAGGACAGGGCGTAAAAGCTTGGAGGGTGATGGAAAGACTGGCTTTGGATTTGACAAAAGTAAGGTCCGATGTTACAATTGTCAAAATTTGGGTCACTTCGCCAGGGAGTGCGAGAAACCCAAAATGCCAGCATCGGGATTTACAACACCGTCTACTCCTCCAAAGGCCAAAGAAACGGAAGTTACCAAGAGAGGGATTGCTGACAATGCCCTGATTGCTTTTGAGCCTACAAGTCAAGATTGGACGCCTGTCTCCCAGCATTACCAACAGTGTCTGATGGCTCACATTGTGAATGAGGTACATGATGAACCGTTAAATTGTATTTCATGCATAAAGTTAACTGAATCTTTAAAGGCATATCAGACAGAGACAGCTGAATTGAGGAAAAAGAATGAAAAACTAACCGACTCAAATAATTTTTTAAAAGCTAATGAGAAACTTTATGAAAATCATCTTGAGGCTCATCGGTTAGATACTCAGAAATACAAATCTAAGGTTTTTAGTCAAGAAGACGCCATTAAAAGCTATCTTGTTGAAATTGAACTTTTAAATAAAGAACTTACAGATTTAAAAGCTGAGTATGAGAATTATAAGAGTAAAATCTTAGGATCAAATTCCTCAACAGTTGTTTTCAATGAAATCCTTAGCAAGCATGGTACTAAAGGGAAAAAGAATGAGGGATTGGGATACAACTCAGTTCCTCCTCCTACTACTTGTTGTCCCCTGCCTGTTAAGGAAGGCTTTGAAGAGATTCCAGTTGACTGGTCCAAGCTCTATGGTTTAAAAGCTAAAGATGCTAAAGAGACCAACCATAACAAACCGGCAAAGGAGAAAACCATGCGGCCAGAGTACCCCTTGCCAAAGTTTGTTAAGTCTGTGCATGAATCTCCGGTTAGTGTTAAGGAGAATGTTGAAGTAAAGAATGAATCTCCTGTTAGTGTTGAGGAGATTGTTGAGATTGAGGACATTACGGATCAGGAGTATCCGGAGGTTAAGAAGGTTGCATTTAAACCTGAAAAAGTGATTTCAAAGGTTGAACCTGAAATTAAGGTTCAACCAAATAAAGGAAAAGCAAAGGTTTTAAACTCGAGACAACAAACTTTACAGTCACCTGTAAAGATTTTGCAAAGAAAATCAATAAATGAAAATGTTTCGTATGATAAACCATCAACATCAACCTCTCAATCAAAACAAACATTTTCTAAGACGTGTACTCAATGTTCATGTTCTAGAAATGTTTCTCCACCTCCTGTAGTAATTCCTCAGCCTCAACCGTTTGTTGAGACTCGTTCTTGTTTCTACTGCAAGAAACAAGGACATTTAATCCGTGATTGTCCAAAGCTGTCAAATCAGCGATATGGGAGAGAGATGCCTAGGACATCTGTTTATAAAAATTCTTTTTCTAAATCTCCACCTAGGCGTTACTCTACCTCTCCCAAGCCTGTTTCGAAACCAAGTAATGTTGAGCAAAAATCTTTGCCAATTCAAAAGCCCAACATTACTTCTATTACCATTTCCGAATCTTCAAAAGTTTGGAAACGTAAAGAGTCTGATGTTGACTCTTCAGTCGTCAACAATAACACATCAGATAAAAATTCTAATTTGTTTAAAGATAAAATTCTATCTGACGTGATTATTGTTGATGACCACGGTCGACCTAAGTCTGTAAAGGCTTGGGTCACCGTTTCTCACTAATCTCCTTTGTTTGTGTGTTGCAGCAGTCAGAACGCGTTAAAGATAGCGAATGGTATTTGGATAGCGGCTGCTCGCGACATATGACGGGCGATGTATCTCTTCTTGTGGATATTAAACCACATGCAGGAGGTTATGTTGCCTTTGCTGGAGATTCTGGGGGAACTATTTCTGGAAGAGGAACGTTAACTAACGGCAATGTTAGTTTCGAAAATGTGAACTACGTGGAACAGCTTACGCACAACTTGCTAAGTGTTTCACAGGTCTGTGATAAGGATTATACAACTGCGTTCACAAAGACTGAATGTGTGATACTGAAGCCTGGGTATGTCATTCCGGAAGAATGGGTGTTACTGAGAGCACCAAGAAAGGATGACACCTACATTTTGAATATGAGAACTGTTGAGACATCGAACGAGTATACGTGTCTCTTGTCTAAGGCTTCTGAAAAGGATTCACTGCTTTGGCACAGGCGAATGGGACACATTCATTTCCGAAAAATGAATTTCTTGACTAAAAATGACCTAGTGCTAGGAGTTCCAAAACAGTCATTTGCTCTAACGGATGACTGTATCTCCTGCCAAAAAGGAAAGTTACGTAAGAAGTCCCATAAGTCTAAGCAGGTGAATTCCATAAATGCTCCATTGGAACTACTGCATATGGATCTTTTCGGTCCAGTTTCTACAAAGAGCATTGGTGGTCGGTCTTACTGCTTGGTAGTTACTGATGACTACTCAAGGTTTTCGTGGGTTTACTTTTTGACCACGAAAGGGGAAACTCCTGAGATTCTGGTGTATTTGTTGGACAAGTTGGCAAATCTGTGCAACTTGAAGGTGAAAAGGATACGAAGTGACAATGGAACTGAATTCAAGAACTCAACTCTCGAATTGTTTTGTGCTACAAGAGGTATTGAGCATCAATTTAGTGCTCCGAGGACTCCACAACAGAATGGAGTTGCAGAAAGGAAGAACAGGACAATAATCGAGACAGCTCGGACTATGTTAGCTGACTCCAAGTTACCAATCATATTCTGGGCTGAGGCAGTTAATACTGCCTGTTATGTTCTCAACAGAGTACTCACGGTTAAGAAAAGGAACAAAACGTGCTATGAACTTTTTAATAACCGTAAGCCAAATCTACAGTTCCTAGAACCATTTGGGTGTCCATGCCTGATCATGATTACAAAAGATAAGGTCTCTAAGTTTGGTGATAAAGCTGTTGAAGGGATTTTTCTTGGATATGCAGTCAACTCTCCGAACAAAAGAGTCTTCAACAAATCAACAAATCAGATCGAAGAGCATTTTGAAGTGAAGTGTTTAAGGTATACGGAACCTCCTCAAGGAACGGGTCCGGATTGGTTTTTCAACTATGGAAACCTCTTCAACTCTTTCAATATTCCGGAACAAGATGAAACGGAAGAGTTGGTTTCTATACTGCATGAGCTTGATATTTCTCAAGATACACCCGTTTCTAATAAACCATCCGACCCATCTCCTAATGCAACACCCGCACCTCCACCGACTAATCCTACACCTCCACAACCTACACCTACTCCTTCACCAACACCCACACAACCGAAAACAACTACCAAATCACCACCATCAACACCATCTCCTACTCCACCATCTTCGGCAGCTCCTTCTAAAACAGTTTACAACTATACAAAGGAGCTTCCATATGATCCAAATATGCCTCCTTTAGAGGAACCTCAAGAAGAAGATGAAGTGGAAGAAACAATGAACTACTCTCACTTATTTTCTCATGAAGATGAAGGAGAAGAAGAAGAGATAGTCATTCCTGAGTCTGCTGCTACTCCTGAAACTGAGGGAGATTTGAACAATTTGGGTGTGGATCTTGTGCCAGGTACCATACCAGAAACACGTATACATAAGGATCACCCCATTGATGATATCATTGGTGATCCTCATGCATCTGTTCAAACACGACAGCAAACAAAGCAGACTTCAGCTCAGCAGCTTTTGGGACTTATTGCTCATATTGATTCATGTCATTTGTCTCAAATTGAACCGAAAAAGGTTGATCAAGCCTTAAAGGATCCATCTTGGGTCGAGGCTATGCAGGAGGAACTACAGCAAATAAACAAGATGAATGTTTGGGAAATTGTTCCTCTACCCAAGGGTGCTCACTTGACGGGTACTCGTTGGGTTTTCCGTAACAAAATGGATGATCGTGGGGCTGTTATTCGAAACAAAGCCCGTCTGGTAGTTCAAGGATATAGTCAACTAGAGGGTATTGACTATGATGAAGTTTTCGCTCCTGTTGCTCGTTTGGAATCAATTCGGATCTTTCTAGCTTATGCTTCTTTCAAAGGATTCCGAGTGTATCAACTTGACGTGAAGTGTGCTTTTCTATATGGAGATGTTGATGCAGTGATCTATGTCTGTCAGCCTCCCGGTTTTGAAGACCCAAAGCATCCTAATCATGTTTGCAAGCTGAAGAAAGCTTTGTATGGTCTTCATCAATCTCCTCGACTTTGGTATGAGCGACTTGCCACGTACTTACTGAAGAATGGTTTTGATAGAGGACAGATTGATAGCACGCTTTTCATCAAAAGGGAAGGAGCGGATTTGTTACTTGTGCAGGTCTATGTGGACGACATAATCTTTGGATCAACTAATGATCAGTTGTGCAAAGATTTTGAAGGACTGATGAAATCTGAGTTTGAAATGAGTGCTATGGGGGAACTCACGTTCTTTCTGGGGCTACAGGTTGAGCAATCTGACAGTGGAATATATATTCACCAGTCAAAATATGTCACTGACATGTTAAAGCGGTATGAATTGCTCAACTGTAAACACTATGGCACTCCAATTGAAGCAAGACACAATCTTGGATCTAATGAGGACGATGAAGACTGCAAGGAGAAGGACTATCGATCAATGATAGGCTCTCTCATGTACCTGACTGCCTCAAGACCAGATATCGTGTTTGCTGTTTCTCTCTGCTCACGATTTCAAGCAAATCCGAAGGTGTCTCATATGAAGGCAGTAAAACGCATTTTTGGATATCTCGCTTTTAGGCCATCTCTGGGTCTATGGTATTCAAACGAGAAAAACTTCGAGTTAACTGCCTATTCGGATTCGGATCTTGGTGGCTGCAAGATAGATATGAAGTCAACTACTGGAGGATGTCAGTTCCTTGGATCGCGCTTAGTTTCTTGGCAGTGCAAAAAGCAGACTGCGGTTGCTATTTCCACAGCTGAAGCCGAGTATGTTGCTGCTGCAAGTTGCTGTTCTCAAGTTCTCTGGATTCAGCATCAACTGCGTGATTACGGGTTCAATCTCTCTATGACTCCTATTTATATTGATAATACAGCTGCTATATCCATAACTCACAATCCCGTACAGCACTCTAAGACCAAACATATTGAACTTAGGTTCCACTTTATACGGGATTGCTTTGAGAAACACCTTATAGATGTTGTACATATAGAGACCCTTAAGCAGTGTGCGGACCTTTTCACAAAAGCCTTTTTGCGATCACGTTTCATTGAACTGGTCAATCTAATAGGTTTAAGGTTCTTTCAGTCAAAGAAATGATTTGTGACTTGGATTTTTTTTAGATTTTTAAATTCAATTAAAAAAAAAAAAAAAAAAATAAAAAAAAAAAAAAATAAAAAATAAAAATCGCAACAGCCACTCTTTATGCTCTTTAGTATTAAAGAAAACGCAAGGTTGCTACATTTTTAAAATAGACGTTGAAGTTGTGTCTGTAAACAACTTGGGATATGATAGTACATCGGGTGACATGCACAAAATGGAATTTTAAGGTTTATCTTGGATGTGTCAGTAGGTTTATCTGACACACTTAAAACAGTTTGTATCTAAATTATATTCATCATACGATGTATTGGTAGGCATGCTACACACCGGTTTGTGAGTGAGTAAGAAGTAATGATAAAACTTGTCTATTACTTTGTGAAAAATGTTATCTGATGTATGACATAAGTCTTAATTGATAAATGGAAGTACTATCATACACTGTCATAATTATGTAAATGTAAAATGGGCATATAGTACTAATATGATTATTCGCCTAACTACTGGTGACTATTGTTGTACTCACGTACAGACCTGAAACTATTAGTTATGCAAATAGTCTCAAACTTGTTATGTTCATACTAAGGGACCCTCTGTTGTACTAAGTACAGATCTGGGGCCACTAGTATCTTCATAGTCAGTTTGATGTATGCCTAAATATAAATATCAAGTGTATGTTACGAGAAAACCGAGATAAACTTGGTCTTGTAATCTCTACCTTGTGTGAATATGCAGTGTTTGTTTTACTGAAGTTTATCAGTATATCATATAATAGGTTTCACAAAATTAATATTCATTCTAACAATAAAGGTTAGCTCACAAATACGGATGTAACATGTTTAGGTGGACAAACAATACCAATAATTGTCTTGAAATAATTTTTATAAAAGGTGTTTTAAATGTGCCAAGTAAATTTAAAGTGGACAAATATACTGATGATCGAAATAACACTTACTATTCCTAATAAATGCATGTTATTCCGATATGATCCCTAATCAGACAAATCAACTCCGTCACCAAAAATAGAGTGTTAGTTATTTCAATTTTTTGTAAAATTAAAGAAAATACCAAAAAGATTTTTTACTTTAGTTATTTTATTTTATTTTATTTTTATTCTATGTTATTTTCCCAAGTCACGAGTTATTTGGAAATTATTTGCTAAAAATAACGAGTAAACGGTTTGAAAATTTTGAAATTGAATCACAACTGTTTTATGCGACGTTCGGCTCTACGTCGCCTGCGACGTCCCAGCCTACGTCGCACATAGGGTTAGACTTTAAATAGTATCCACTGCGACGTAACTCGTCACAGTATTCACTATTCAAGTGCGACGTAGCCTGCGACATACCAACCGGCGATTTGCGACGTAGCAATTCTTCGAGTCTTTTCGTGATTTGTAGCTGTTTTCGTTCCGATTCACTCACGTAGTTTTCATATACTCGTTATTCCGCACACTTAGGTACCATATTTACCTGTTTTCACCGTGTATTATATGTTTAATTGCTATATATATGTTACGGGTTAATAGGGTTTTGGTTTTGGTTTGAATTCGATGGTCAATTGGATGTTAAAATGGTTATAACTTATGTTTTCGCCATCACCATCGTAGGGCGCACCTTATTGTGTGATCAATTTTGAAAACCCCTAAATTTTGACAATTAGGTTTTCTGGGTTGGGGATGAATGTTCGTCACTGCGACGTACGATGCGACGTAGTCGCCTACGTCGCTCTAATTAGCAATTAATTAATTCCTACGTCGCCCCTCCCTACGTCGCCTTTTATGCGACGTCCGATGCGACGTAGCACTCTACGTCGCTATTTTAATTAATGTGATTAAATTCACAATAAATTGCAAAATGCGACGTCCCCCTTTACGTCGCTCGACTTTTATGCGACGTACGGGCTTACGTCGCTTTTCAATTTATTTTGATTTTAGGCGACGTACAGTACTACGTCGCTCTGTGTTCATGCGACGTACGTGGCTACGTCGCTAGTTCCAGGAGTTTTGATAAAGGTTTTTCCAAAATTGTAAAATTTTTGCTAACCCTTTTCGAGTTGCAATCTGTTTCTGTTTTTGCAGATATGGCTTTGACTTTTGAAGCTCGTCACAATACGACTGCTTATCTGGTTGACACTTCTGATAAAGCTGCACCGTATCGTCAGATGATTGCATTTTTGAGACGTTCTAGGGTATCTCACGTCATTTCCGATACCACGGTGGTTTTTGGAAATCTGATCAACCCATTTTGGAGGAACGCAACTGTCGTTACTGAAAACGACGTTAGGCGATTGGTCTCTACTGTTCTGGGTACGGAGATTACTATTACAGAACAGAGCATTCGGGAACTTTTACAGCTCAACGATCAGCCGGATATGCCTATCGGTTTTGATCATATTTTTGTTACTGGAGCTATGCAACGAATAGGATATCCAGGAATTCCTTCCGATCAGTACAGGAAAGCGAATCTCACGCGTGTTTGGAGATATCTTATGCACGTGATTATTGTTTGTTTGGGGAATAGGAAAGGTGGAACGGATGGTATGAGCCGAAGTCTGGCTTCTGCTATGTTAGCATTGGTATACAACAAGCCGTTCAACTTCTCAGGATTTATCTTCAAGGCTATGGTTGATAATGCGAACGCTGGGGATCAGAAATGGATTTTATATCCGCGTTTTGTTCAGTTGCACATTAATCGTCATCATCCAGATCTTCAGGCACAGGGTGATCCTGATCAGCTATTAAAGATTTCACCGATGATGAGTCGGATTTTCACTATTTGTGCAAGTTTTGAGAAAGGGGTTGCGGCAGCAACGGATGTTCCCTTATTTGGTGCAATTGTGGACGAGAATTATGTACCGCCCCCAGATCCTCAGTATATGGATGTTCCAGCACCTCAGCAACCGCAGCAACCGTTTGTGAACATTCCAGTTCAAGCTGCGGGGGAGAACATTCTTGCTCAAGCTGCGGGGGAGAACGTGGATGCCCTTTTGGAGAACATTGAGCAGTTCGGGCATGTGGATTCGGACAATCCAGCATCGCATGATACGGTTGAGGATTCCGATTCTGAAGATATTGCGATTGTAGGACCTCAGGATGGGGGTCCGACGCCTGAGCATTCTGATGGTACTGTTCCGCATCCTTCTGAGATGGAACGTATCAGGCTTTCTGATTCATTCAGATATCTGAGGATTAAGCGTCGAATCAGACAAGGACGCAAGTATGTGCCTCCAAGGGATACTGGAAAACGTACACGCGACGGGGATGATCCTGCTGATGAGACTTATCAACCGCCTCGTCGTGTACGTCGCTCTTCGTCAACACGAGCTCCAGTCACTCCACAGCAACAGGAGGTTTTTGAGATTCAACCGACTCCAGCTTTCATGCAAAAGATCATGGAAGATATGCAGCTGATGAAGCAAAAGCTGGAGGCTCAGGATGAGAAGATCGCTGAACAAGCTGCTTTGATCGAGGTTCAATCTAAAGAGCTTGAGGAAACGAAGAATAGGGTTAATGTTTTGGAAGGCAGGTTACTTGCCTCGGGGGAGTCTGGGTCTGGGATACCCACTTTAGAGTCAAGTGAACCTGCGTCTGTAAATCCCAACCCTGTAATTGAAAATATTAATGAAAATATTTCTGTTTTGGATTACTTTTCTGTTGATGATATTCCAGGGCAACCGAGACCACTGGCAGTTGATTACTCATTTGCTGACTTATCTTTTATTCAAAGGATGGCCAGTGGAGTTGGCTCTGAGGAAGAAACAGAGAATGTGTTTGAGATGAACGAGGATGTCTCGATTGAAGAGGAACAGTTGGATGCAGATGAAACATATGATGATGCACAATCTGGGGAAACTTATGATGATGCACCAATTATTGAATCTGATTCAAGTGAAGACGAGAGTCCTGATAAAGCGCAACATGGAGAATCTAGTTCTGCTGCAACTCCAGTTTCAGAGACACAGGCACCGGACTCAGCAGCAAAGAAACTAACTGCTGAAGAAAAGAGAGAGAGAAACAAGAAATGGTGGCCTAAGGGACGAAATCCAGTCCCTATTCCAGTGAAATGTCAAGTGTACCGGGTTAGTCGGAATTATACCGGTGTTATTAAAAGCTGGAAGTGTCAAAGGAATCTGTTTATGATAAAGAGAGAAGATGGAGTTCAGTATTTTAGAATGCGCTTTGATAGATTGAGCACGTTGCCAAAAGGAGAGATTAATCGATTAGCTCAGCTTAAGTTGATTAATCCTTTCGAGAATGACTATGCTGAGTTCATTCAAAGATGTCTACGTCGGGAAGTATTATCGAAGACTTATTCGAAATTGAAGCCGACGTTGGGAACTCGGTATACGTGGAAGAAAAAGATTGATCCAGTCACCAGGAAGCCTTTGGTTAAAGTTCACTATTCACCGGCTAAATGTTTGACTGAGATACCTCTGGAATCAGTTCCTTACTATTTTCTGAGAAGACTTGTGAAATGGGAACTTGATCCGCAGACTGGCGAAGCGGTTATTACTTTCGTTCCAGATTCTGAACCGTGGCCAGAAGTTGGAGGTATATGGAACTTGAAGCAAGCAATGTTTAGGCTGTATGATCCGATGAGTTTAATTAATTTTCATGAAAAAGATTTAAGAAAACTCTATGATAATCGGATTCGAGTTGGTCAGAAGAATGAATTCAACAGACGATTAGCACAGCAGTTCTACAATGTTGTTACTGTTTGCGTAGCTAATGGAATTCATGCCGACGGCCAGTTTCCTGCGGGCTGGGTTTAAAGAAGATTTTTGAAGACCAAGCTGAAGACACGGGGGAGTTTGTTAGTACATGTTTAGTGTCTGTCAGTTGGTCTAGCTCGTAGTTTGTAATTAGAAATAGGATTCCTGACTCCTGCGACGTAGCACACTACGTCGCAGGTGCGACGTCAGGTATTGGGCCTGCGACGTAGCAGACGTCGCATGGGCTTGGGCCTGCGACGTAGCGTGCTACGTCGCAGGTGCCAGTTTTTGTATAAAAACGATTTGTGTTTTCTGTTTTAGGGTTGACGAAACCCTAAACATAATCTGTCGAAATTCTCTGTAATCTGATCGACTATAAGCAATAATATTACGTTCGTTTGATATTGATTGCGTATTGATTGTTCGTGTGTTTGATTGATAATCTAATCGTTGTTTCCGCCATCGATTGGATTGACTCGGTTCGTGCTAGATCCTAAGTAAGGGACAAACAAATGTGCTTACGGAATCTAAGTACGGGGGTCCGGGGGTAGCGCCCCTGGTAGCGGGGTCCAAGGGGCAGAGCCCCTGGCTGGGGTCAAGCTGCCAGGTCAGCTTGGAAATTTTTTATTTCTACTATATTGCTTTAAGGAAAAACGCATCTGGACTTGAATTTAGGTGAAATCAAGTGATAAAATTTTGGTCTCGACACTTAGTAAAATTGTAGTTTGAAAACCTGCTGTTTTATGCGACAAAATCATGCGACACAAAAGTGGTTATGCGACACAAGGGTTGTGTCGCATATAGGTGCGACACAATATCTATGCGACACAAGGGTTGTGTTGCATAAATGCGAGATGCTGATTCAACAGCGACATAGTGATTGTGTCGTATGGAATTTGCGACATAGTGGTTGTGTCGCAGGACTTGCGACACTAATTATCGGGTACGACACAAGTGCCAAAATACGACACAACATGCGACACAAGGCTTGTGTCGCATGGAAGAACATCAGCCCAGAAAGTCCGGCTGTTTAGATTTTTCCGGCCAAAAACCCATTTCAAACCCGTTTTTAAGCTATGAAATCGTGTTCTATACTTAGTAATGGACATATACATGTTATATAACTCGTAAATATGCAAAAACAAGCTAAAACGAGAAGTTTCGGGAATTTGTCGGAAACTTACGCGGTGTCGGATTGAAAATCCGAAAAGATAGGATTGTAGATCGTAGCATGGTGGTTCCGTTTTTGTAAAAATCTTGATGATCCGAGGTCGTTTTGTATATTTATTTTGGTGATTTGTGAGTTGGTGTGAGTTTTTGATTTAGAGAGAAAAAAAGAAAGAGGGAGAGAGAAGATGAAAAAGGGAAATGGAGAAAGAAGAAGAAAAGGAGGTGGTTTTGGTGGAACTCCTCCATTTTCAGTCCACGCAAAGCGCTCCGTGCGGTGTTCGTTTTCTCGATTGTTTTAACGTTAATTAGTATTTAAAGGCGTTTAATTATGCGTTTTGAAATACGAAATATTATTCAATATTTTTGTTGAAGTATTTTATAAAGTACTTAATAATTGCGTTATAAAACGTTATCTCGATTTTGTTTGTTTGCGCGTTCACATTTAATCGCGTTGTTCTCGCTTGTACGATATGGAATGAATACGACATATTATAAAAATAATATTATTGAGATATGATAGTTTCATTAAATAATCTTTATGTTATTTAATTAAATTGTTCACCAACGTCCGTATTAAATTGAACCGAATTACATTCGATTTGAAACTTGTACGATTTAAACAAACCGCATAATTGTGTAGATATATATTCAACAATATATATAATAATTGATACATTAATTAGCCTAACACAGAACTAATTACATGTATTAATACTTGTTTAGGCACAAAGTTCTAGTCCTAAATTGACGGTTGTCACATTCTCCCCCTGTTAGAAGAATTTCGTCCCGAAATTTATGTTGAAGTCGTGTTTGAGGTTGAGTCAGTGAAGAGTTGAGGATACTTGAGTCGCATTTGGTCTTCTCGTTCCCAGGTGAATTCCGGACCGCGCCGCAAATTTCACCTAACCTTGACAATGGGAATATGACTTTGTTTAAGTTGTTTGACCTCACGGTCCATAATTTCGGCGGGTTCCTCAACAAAGTGAAGTTTCTCGTCAACTCGAATTTCATCGAGTGGAATGATAAGTGTCTCATCAGACAGACACTTCTTCAGATTCGAAACATGAAATGTGGGATGCACGCTGCTGAGCTCGGATGGCAGCTGCAATCGATATGCTACTGGACCAATTCTCTCGAGAATCTCGAATGGTCCAATGTATCTGGGATTTAACTTCCCTCGTTTGCCGAATCGAATTACGCCTTTCCAAGGCGATACTTTGAGTAGTACTCGATCTCCAACTTGGAACTCGAGTGGTTTACGTCTCACGTCAGCATAACTTTTCTGACGATCACGCGCGACTTTGAGTTTGTTTTGAATTTCGACGATTCTCTCGGTCGTCTCGTGAATGATTTCTGGACCTGTGAGTTGGCTATCCCCAACTTCGGTCCAACAGATAGGTGACCGGCACTTACGACCGTACAGTGCCTCGAATGGTGCAGCTTTAATGCTGGTATGATAACTGTTGTTGTACGAGAACTCGCGCAATGGTAGGTGTTTTTCCCAGTTTACACCGAAGTCTACTACGCAGGCCCGTAGCATGTCTTCTAGTGTTTGAATTGTTCGTTCACTTTGGCCGTCGGTTTGAGGATGGTATGCGGTACTCATATCAAGTCGAGTACCCAGTGATCTTTGAAGTGATTGCCAAAATTGTGAAGTGAAACGACTATCTCTATCGGAGATAATTGAAATTGGAACACCGTGTTTAGTCACGATTTCCTTCAGATAGATTCTGGTGAGGCGTTCCATTTTGTCGGATTCCTTGATTGCCAGGAAGTGAGCAGTCTTTGTGAGACGATCCACGATCACCCAAATGGTATCGCAACCGTTCGCTGACTTGGGTAGTTTGGTTATGAAGTCCATGGCAATTTGTTCCCATTTCCATTCAGGAAGGTCGGGTTGTTGAAGTAAACCAGAAGGTTTTTGATATTTGATTTTGACCTTGGAGCAAGTAAGGCACTTGCTGACATAGGTGGCGATTTCAGCTTTCATGTTCGGCCACCAATAGAAGTCCTTGATACCGTGGTACATCTTGTCGGATCCCGGATGGATAGAATATTTGGACTTGTGAGCTTCATCCATCACCAAGTCTCGTAGGTTCCCAAATTTAGGCAACTAGATTCGGTTTGAGAAATACCTAATCCCGTTAGGTTTGACTTCGAATTGTTTATCCATGCCTCGCAAGGCTTCATCTTTGACATTCTCGGGTTTTAAGGCTTCGAGTTGAGCAGTGAGAATTTGAATGTTTAAATTGTTGTGAATGGTCATACTGAGGGCTCGAACCCGAAGTGGTTTCACTCGCTCTTTCCGACTGAGGGCATCAGCAACGACATTTGCTTTGCCTGGGTGATATTTGAGTTCGCAGTCGTAATCGGTAAGCAACTCGACCCATCGACGTTGCCTCATGTTGAGATCCTTCTGATCGAATATGTGTTGGAGACTTTTGTGGTCTGTAAAGATTGTGCACCTAGTGCCATAGAGATAATGTCTCCAGATTTTGAGAGCGAAAACAACGGCTCCTAACTCGAGGTCGTGGGTGGTGTAATTCTTTTCATGAATCTTGAGCTGTCGTGAAGCATAAGCTATGACTTTGTCTCGTTGCATAAGCACGCAACCGAGACCTTGATGAGAAGCATCGCAGTATACCACGAAGTCATCGGTGCCCTCGGGTAATGATAGAATAGGAGCACTGCAAAGCTTTTGTTTTAATAGTTGGAATGCCGACTCTTGTTTATCAGTCCAGTCAAACTTTTTGTCTTTCTGGGTCAGAGTCGTGAGTGGTAAGGCTATCTTGGAGAAATTTTCAATGAATCGTCGGTAATACCCGGCAAGACCCAAAAATTGGCGTACTTCGGTCGGAGTGGTGGGTGCTTGCCAGCCCTTGATAGCTTCAATTTTTGATGGGTCAACGTGAATTCCCTGACTGTCAATCACGTGACCAAGGAATTGGACGGTTTGAATCCAGAACTCACACTTAGAGAATTTGGCATAGAGCTCCTCGTGTTTAAGTAGTTCAAGGATGGTTTTGAGGTGTTGCGCGTGTTCTTCTTTGTTTCGTGAATATATGAGGATGTCATCGATGAAGACAATGACAAACTTGTCAAGGTAAGGTTTACACACCCGATTCATAAGGTCCATGAATACAGCCGGTGCGTTGGTTAGACCGAAAGGCATCACTTGAAATTCATAATGCCCGTAACGAGTTCTGAAAGCGGTTTTTGGAATGTCGGCATCGCGAACACGCAATTGGTGATAACCGGATCGGAGATCAATCTTTGAATAACAACTCGACCCTTGAAGTTGGTCGAACAAATCATCGATTCGAGGAAGTGGATACCGGTTCTTGACAGTTAACTTGTTCAACTCTCGGTAGTCGATACACATTCGAAAAGAACCGTCTTTCTTCTTGACAAATAGGACCGGAGCTCCCCAAGGTGAAGAACTCGGCCTGATAAATCCTCGTTCCAGGAGTTCCTGTAATTGGGTGGACAACTCCTGAAGTTCGGACGGAGCTAAACGGTATGGTGCTCGGGCCACAGGCGCAGCACCTGGTACAAGGTCGATTGAGAACTCAACCTGTCTTGGTGGTGGTAGACCAGGTAGTTCTTCAGGAAAGACTTCTGGAAAGTCTCGAACAATTGGAACATCCTCAAGTCGCTTCTCCTTCGACTTTTTCTTCATGATGTGCGCGAGGATTGCTGGATAACCCTTTCTAAGAAATTTTCGGGTTTTTAGGCAAGATATGAGGTTAAGCCTCGTCCCACCGGTCTCCCCCTGTATGACCAAGGTTCTACCGACGGCGAGAGGTATGCGAACAATTTTGTCATAGCAAATGATTTCGGCGCGATGTTCGGATAGCCAGTCCATGCCTACGATGACATCGAAACTCCCTATCTCGATTGGCATAAGATCTATGGAGAAGATTTCGTCGGCTAGGTTTAAAGTGCAATTAGGTATCACACTATCGGTTTCTATCAATTTGCCATTTGCTAGCTCTACTCTGTACTTAACGTCTAAAGCAACAGGTGTGATGTCAAGTAGAGGGCAAAATTCATCGGAAATAAAACTTCTATCGGCACCAGTATCAAACAGAATAGAAGCAGTTAAATTGTTGAGGAGGAACATACCCGTGACCACATTCGGGTCCTGACGGGTTTCCCCTGAGTTGATCACGAAGGCGCTACTTTTGACGTTGTTGTTGTTGCGGTGGTTGTTGTTGCCCTTATTCTTCAATTTTGGGCACGTATCCCTAAAGTGTCCTGGATTCCCACATTCGTAGCAGGACTTAGGTTGTCGGGCATTTTTGTCAGAGGGGTTGTTGTTGGATTTGGGGGCTCGGCAATCCTTAGTCGAATGCCCGTACCTCCTACAGTTGTTGCAAGGAGTATTGCACTGACCAAAGTGATGATAGTTACACTTGGGACAATAAGGCCTGTCCCCGGTGTAGCTGCGGTTGGTTTCAGAGTTGGTGGTGTAGACTTGGATGGCGTTGTTTTTCTTGTTTGTGTTGTGGTGGTGTTCAGTGGATTTGCGTTTGTTGTTGTTGGAGGATGAGGTGTTGGAAGTCCCACGGTTGACAACTAGGGCCATGAGTTCGTGGGCTAAACGAATGGCACTTTCAGTGGTGGTTGGTTTGGATGAGGCGACATTTCCCTGGATGTTCTCAGGGAGTCCGCGAATGTATCTCTTAATGCCCTTACTTTCCGGTTCAACCATGCTTGGGCATAGTAAAGCAAACTGCTGAAATTTTGTGGTATAATCAGCAACATCATTTCCCTGCACCGTCAGGTGCCAGAATTCCTCCTCCAGTCTGTGCAGTTCTTCTTCAGGACAATATTTTTCTGTCAGCTTCTTTTTCAGTTCGGCCCAAGGAAGTCGATTTGCAACCTCAAGGCCTACAGAGTTTGCGTGGGTTTTCCACCACGTGAGTGCACCTTCCTGAAAGGTGTAAGCAGCGAATTTGACTTTGTTGTTCTCAGTGCAGTCGCAGAGACTGAAAACGGATTCCATACGCTCAATCCAACGGATCAAGCCAATGGCACCTTCCGTGCCCTTGAAATAGAGGGGTTTACAGCTGAGAAAGTCCTTGTAGGAACAAGGCTTGACAGTATGAGTGGTGGCGGTGGTATCGGCTGTTTCCTCGGACGTTCGGATTGGATCCCGAGCGGCCAAGGCGTCGGCTACGGCCCGATTAACGGCAGCAGCGAGTTCGGCTTCACTGTAACTCTTTTTCTTCGGTGGCATGATTCTTCAAGAAAAAGAAACAATAGGTACGTAAGAAACTGTAACAGAATGATAATTGTGGTAGATGTACGTATTAAAGCGACATTATACACATCACAAGTGTAATAGTTCCATAATATAGATTTAAATCGAAAGAAATTGTCAATTGATATTACGTTGTTAAACGATTACAGACAATTTCGAGTTTGAGAATTCAAAAGTTACAAACTTAGATATTGTGCCAAAAGTTCCGGGAATTGTTTCATCCGGTCAATTTACATTAGTCCTACGAAAGCGTTATAAAGTGCAGATTCAGCCTAAGCTAATTCTGACGAAGATTGAGTTGTGGCATTAAGGCAGTGAGACGGTCAACGGACTCTGCAAGTCGGCTAACCATTCCGAGTGCCTCCTTGGTTTCCCTCAGGCGTGTCTCACATTGAGTCAACCTTGATCGCAGGACAGTGATTTCGTTGTGATTGTCAGTCACTTGATTGTGGACGACCTCCATGGTCTCGATGGTTTCACCCACTCGATTTTCGAGAACGTCCATATTGTTGATAGTATTTTCATGGTCCTCAGAGACCTGAGCAACTTGTTCCATTAGGGTGAGTGTCCAGTTTTCTCGGGTCTCTTGCAACTCGATGTCCATGTCACGCAGTTGTTGCTCGTGACGGTGTAGCCTAGCGGCCAAATCTGTTAGTGTGAATTGATTGGGGTATGGGCCTGCTCGAGGCAACCTGGGGTTCCTCCTAGCTACCCTTGAACCTTGTGATTCGTACGGATGGGAACGGGATGAGTTGGGTGGTGTGTTTGCCATTCTGAGACAGAACGTTAGCAAATGTGAGGCCTATATTCGCATAATACGTATATAATATAGCCTAAGCTTGACTTGAGGCTTACTTATGTATATATATGTATATCACGTAATAACCTATTGAGTGTCTAGCACAGACTTGTTTTGAGTCCCGTTTCTCTCGAGGTCAGAGTCAACTAGTGTATCCCGTTCAGCCATAACTTCCTTCAGATCTTACATCATCTTTATTTAATTGTACATAGTTGATCAAGCTATGTTAAATTAATTTCGTATGCTGTAATCTCCGAACTGGTTATACCTAATAGGGAATACTGCCTAACGGTCATAGTCTAGTTCCACTAAATGCAACCTAGTTCACTATAACCTTAGGCTCTGATACCAATCTGTGACACCCCCAAATTTGATGATTTGCGGAAGCTCGGTTTGGGTGTCACTAATCAATATACAAAGCACATAAGATATAATGAACGACCACTATATGCGTCGTTTTAAACTTGCATTAATATAGTAAACGTTACATCAAAATAATGTTACATTAGCTCGGTTCCTGAAATTTAGAGATTACATAGCATAATTACTTTTACAAAATATAATAATGCAATCAAATCTCTAGTTGTATGAATGCTGACTCGAGCTAATAATCCCTGCTTGTGCAGCCAACCTACTGCTGGGTACCTGTGATACATACTAAAATGGGTCAGCGAAAACGCTGGTGAGCTCACAGGTTTGTATGTCAATGTATAGTTGTAAGAACCGCAAGATTTATATTGAAGTTAAATTGCAGTTAAGCAAAATAAAGGTTATACAATCCATGAGCACATAGTCTGAGCTTAACTTGAGCGCTAGGTCCAATTAAGGAAACCTAACTTGAAATGCCTCCTACGAGTATCTAATCCACACTCGTCTTCCCAAATGCTAATACATCCGTTTGACCGGTTAGTGCGTGCTAACCCGGATGAGGATTGTCAATCCCATATGATATCATATACTAACATTCACGCTAAAATATTAGAGACTATGCTTATGGAGGACTTTAATTGATTAGCTTGAAACTCATGTAGTGTTTGAAGTTTGGCACTTGCGTTCTACTTGTAAAACAAAACATAGCAGTATTATCACACCCCTAGTTGAAAAGCAGTGAAAATGGGGCTATGAAACTCACCTGAGTCTTGAAGTGTTTAACCAATTAAACTTGAAATGTATTGATGTCCAAAGACTTGAAACCTGAATGTGCCCACGACACTTGATTTGTTATTAATTGTACTGGTATCTCGAAAGACTACCATTGAAGTTGCTATTTAACTATATATATATATATATATATATATATATATATATATATATATATATATATATGTCCAAATTACTACGATTTGGTTTATTGTTTTGTTACAAGTTACTACGACTTGTTTGATTGAATTGATACAAGTTACAACGACTTGTTTGATTGTAAAGTATGTTTTGAAAACGTGTACGGCCCGTTGGTGATTTAGTTGAAATAATAATCTCGACATATCTATATTTGTTTGAAGTGTTGGGCTTGAAAAATAAATTCCATTATGTTTGAAAAGTTGTATCGTATAAGTGTTTTGAAGTTGTTCAAGTTTGACACTTGGTGAAGAATGTGCTTACGGAATCTAAGTAAGGGGGTCCGGGGGCAGCGCCCCTGGTAGCGGGGTCCAAGGGGCGGCAGCCCCTGGCGGGGTCCAAGGGGCAGAGCCCCTGGCTGGGGTCGAGCTGCCAGGTCAGCTTGGAACATTTTTATTTCTACTATATTGCTTTAAGGAAAAACGCATCTGGACTTGAATTTAGGTGAAATCAAGTGATAAAATTTTGGTCTCGACACTTAGTAAAATTGTAGTTTGAAAACCTACTGTTTTATGCGACACAATCATGCGACACAAAAGTGGTTATGCGACACAAGGGTTGTGTCGCATATAGGTGCGACACAATATCTATGCGACACAAGGGTTGTGTCGCATAAATGCGAGATGCTGATTCAACAGCGACATAGTGATTGTGTCGTATGGAGTTTGCGACATAGTGGTTGTGTCGCAGGACTTGCGACACTAATTATCGGGTACGACACAAGTGCCAAAATACGACACAACATGCGACACAAGGCTTGTGTCGCATGGAAGAACATCAGCCCAGAAAGTCCGGCTGTTTAGATTTTTCCGGCCAAAAACCCATTTCAAACCCGTTTTTAAGCTATGAAATCGTGTTCTATACTTAGTAATGGACATATACATGTTATATAACTCGTAAATATGTAAAAACAAGCTAAAACGAGAAGTTTTGGGAATTTGTCGGAAACTTACGCGGTGTCGGATTGAAAATCCGAAAAGATAGGATTGTAGATCGTAGCGTGGTGGTTCCGTTTTTGTAAAAATCTTGATGATCCGAGGTCGTTTTGTATATTTATTTTGGTGATTTGTGAGTTGGTGTGGGTTTTTGATTTAGAGAGAAAAAAAGAAAGAGGGAGAGAGAAGATGAAAAAGGGAAATGGAGAAAGAAGAAGAAAAGGAGGTGGTTTTGGTGGAACTCCTCCATTTTCAGTCCACGCAAAGCGCTCCGTGCGGTGTTCGTTTTCTCGATTGTTTTAACGTTAATTAGTATTTAAAGGCGTTTAATTATGCGTTTTGAAATACGAAATATTATTCAATATTTTTGATGAAGTATTTTATAAAGTACTTAATAATTGCGTTATAAAACGTTATCTCGATTTGGTTTGTTTGCGCGTTCACATTTAATCGCGTTGTTCTCGCTTGTACGATATGGAATGAATACGACATATTATAAAAATAATATTATTGAGATATGATAGTTTCATTAAATAATCTTTATGTTATTTAATTAAATTGTTCACCAACGTCCGTATTAAATTGAACCAAATTACATTCGATTTGAAACTTGTACGATTTAAACAAACCGCATAATTGTGTAGATATATATTCAACAATATATATAATAATTGATACATTAATTAGCCTAACACAGAACTAATTACATGTATTAATACTTGTTTAGGCACAAAGTTCTAGTCCTAAATTGACGGTTGTCACATTCTCCCCCTGTTAGAAGAATTTCGTCCCGAAATTTATGTTGAAGTCGTGTTTGAGGTTGAGTCAGTGAAGAGTTGAGGATACTTGAGTCGCATTTGGTCTTCTCGTTCCCAGGTGAATTCCGGACCGCGCCGCGAATTCCTGATAGTCCCGAACACTTCTAAGATCTGATCGGATCGTTTTATTGATTGCTATTGCGGAATGATAAACAATCAATATATGATTCACGAACACACGATTTCTATATAATCTTTGCTTTGTATTCACAATTGAATATGAAAGATTACAATCACAAACACACAAACGTTTCTCTCCTCTCTCACCACAAAAACGGCTCACAAGCACTCTCCCCAACGTCCAACATGCTAACCCTAAAACAAAACTTTAACTCGCTATATATATCAGTCCTATTGGGCGACGTTAGGCCCAACGTCGCAGGCCCAGACCCTTGCGACGTCTGACCCGACGTCGCAGGTCCAAATACAATGTCACCATTCTATGTAATTACATTTCGTTTACAGACTCGAATATACATATTAAACACATCACATACGCAGACTAATTGACTTTGACAATTACAATAGTTTGACCAGCTGACTGACACACAAAATGCACTAACAAACTCCCCCTTGTCAGCAGCTTGGTCAAATAAGTCTTCAATTAGTCTTCATCAACAAACTCTTCACGTCTTTGACAATCAGAAACTCCCCCTCTGAGATAGCATGGTCTTCAAAGAAATCTTGGTGTCCAAATTCATGTGACTGACACAAATTTATCATACAATAAGATCTTCAAACTCAGTGACCATCTCTCAATCATCAGCAGCTTCTCCGATAGAATTATCTTCACAATCTTTGGAGAATAACCAACATCCTTTGCATCTTCAATATTTGACTTTAACAAGATATGTGATATTGAAGAAAATAACATAAAAATAAAATCTTTTTGAATTTTTCTTTATAAATGAAAGGTAAAGAACGAAGATTAAAATAAATTGGGGATAGAATTGCTTTAAGTCTGCTTAGGGATCATATCAGGCCAACATGCAATTATTAGGGAATAGTAAGTCTTATTTCGATCATCAGTATATTTGTCCACTTTAAATTTATTTGACCTATTTAAAGCACCTTTTATAAAAATTAGTTCAAGACGATCATCGGTATTGTTTGTCCACTTAAACATGTTACATCCGTATCTGTGAGCTAACCATTATTGTTAGTATGAATATTAATTTTGAGAAACCTATTATATGATATACTGATAAACTTCAGTAAAACAAACACTGCATATTCACACAAGGTAGAGATTACAAGACCAAGTTTATCTCGGTTTTCTCGTAACATACACTTGATATTTATATTTAGGCATACATCAAACCGACTATGAAGATACTAGTGGCCCCAGATCTGTACTTAGTACAACAGAGGGTCCCTTAGTATGAACATAACAAGTTTGAGACTATTTGCATAACTAATGGATTCAGGTCTGTACGTGAGTACAACAATAGTCACCATTAGTTAGGCGAATAACCATATTATCACTATATGCCCATTTTACATTTACATAACTATGACAGTGTATGATAGTACTTCCATTTATCAATTAAGACTTATGTCATACATCATATATCATTTTTCACAAAGTAATAGACAAGTTTTATCATTACTTCTTACTCACTCACAAACCGGTGTGTAGCATGCCTACCAATACATCGTATGATGAAGATAATTTAGATAAAAACTGTTTTAAGTGTGTCAGATAAACCTACTGACACATCAAACATAAACCTTAAAATTTCCATTTTTATGCATGTCACCCGATGTACTATCATATCCCAAGTTGTTTTACAGACACACAATCCAACATCTTTTCAAGAATTAAGAATCTTGTTGTTCACAATTCTGAATTAAATAATCAGAATTTTTAATATTCAGAATTACTCCCCCTGAACAGCAAATTCTTATATCCAATCCAAAAATACTCCCCTTAAACATTAAACATATTTTTTGTATTTTTTAATTGAATAAATTTCGCAACATTGCATTTCTTTAATACTAAAAAGTATAAAGAATGGCTGTTGCAATAGTAACAAATAAAAATAGATAAAATTTAAATAAAAGTTTCAAAATCACATATCAAGTCAATTCAAATCCTTTTAACGCTTTTACCACCTCATAACATCGAAAATCTCATCCAATCACAAATCATCATCGCATTCTTCCAACAATATCCACATCCATGCAGTCACTAAAAATGTTAGCTTTCAATAACCTGACTGCACCACCACAAACAATTAAACGTTAGTACTTATGGGACACCCAAGCCTTGATAGACTTGGGTTGTCCATGATCATCCATAACCATCACATCAATGAGTTTATGATATTTTAAAAACTCAGAAGATTTCATTGATGCGTTGTTTGTGGATTTGGGTTTCCAAACCTTTGTAGGTTCAGATGAGTTGTTTTCAACAATGTTGTGCTGTTGAACTTGAGGTTTACTAGGCACAACTTTGTTTACTCTAACCACGGGTTTTGGAGAAGAGGATGCATATCTTGATATAGGCGAATACGAAGCACGCCTAGAAAACGATTTTGAATAAGAATTCCTAAAGGAGGAAGTTCTTGGCATCCCTCTACCAAACCTATCTAGGGATAATAACCGACAATCCCTAATTATATGTCCCTGTTGACCACAACGAAAACAAGAACGTCTCTCAACATAAGATTGATTCCAATGAGTTCCCTCAAATCGTTTCGGTGGAGGACAATACACAGAAGGTCTATGACCAGGAACATTTGTTGAACATGCACTCTTAGGGGAACATGTTGAAGTAGATGTTCCTGAGGTTGAGTTAGTTGATTTTGAAGGTTTATTCTTTTCAGATTTATCAACTTCAACTTTTGAGGATTCATTGTCAACCTTAGCTTTGCCTTTGCATGTAAAACAATCATCATTTTCAGTTGTAATGATGAAATTTTCAGGTTTGACATTTATTTTCTCAACCTTAATGGTAGACTCTTCAGGTATATCTTCTACCTCAACGACCTCCTCAACACGAACTGGAGGTGAATTATCAGACTTAACAAAAGTGGGCAAAGGATACTCTGTCCGATTGGTTTTCTCCTTTCCCTGCCTCTTAGGCTTAGCTTCTTTATCTTTGGTAGCTGACCAAGACGAGTAGTCAGCTACTACCTCTTCGATCCCTTCCTTAACAGGCTTAGGATAATAGTTAGTGGGAGGTGGATACCCAAGTCCCGCTTTACTTTTATCTGTCCTCATCTTGTCAACCATTTCATCGAAGAGTTTATGAGAATTTGAGAAATTCGTGATTCCCTTTTTAAAATTGTCAGACTCAGACTTTAGCTCAGAAAGTTCTTTATTCAAAAGTTCCATTTCTTTAAGATAGCTATTAATAGCATCCTGTTGGCTAAAAACTTTAGACTTGTATTTTTCAGTGTCTAACTTATAAGCCTCAATTTGTTTTTCATAAAGAAATTCATTAGCTTTCAAAAACTTGTTTGACTCGGTGAGTTTAACAACTTTTTCTCGCAACTCTAAATTGTCATATTGATAATGCTTAAGAGATTCAGTCAATGTTAAACAAGAAACACAGTTTATGGGTACCTTAGGTTCATCATGTACCGCATGTATCTTTGCCAAAAGCGCACTGTGTTGAACCTCTCCTTGAAGTGCACTAAAATCAAACAATCCTTGATTAAACACCACCGTCTCCTGTGATGTTGTGCTATTCTCTGGAGTCTTGGGAGCTGAAGGAGTAGTGAATCCAGATGAAGGATATTTTACTTTCTCACACTCCTTAGCAAAGTGCCCATGAATATGACAGTTCTTGCATTTCACTTTGCTTTTATTAAAACCAAGACCTGTATCACCATCATCATCCAGGTCTTTTCTACCCGTTCTCTGAAGAAACTTCTTGGTTCTTTGGGTTATCATGGCCATGCTCCATTTGATGTCCATTTGCTCGAGATCATCAGAATCGATCTGTTCAAAGTCTTCCTCAGTAAGCTGTAGAGTACTAGCCTTCTTTGAAAGGAAAGTCTCATAAGAGTTGAGGAAAGCTGCAAAGATTGTAGCATGATCCTCAGTAGCCTTTGAAGGAGCTGTATGATCTGTATGAGAAGTATAGGAAGCATATGAAGTGCTAGTAGAAGTAGATGCTGCTGAGTTGGAAGTAGATCTGGAAGTATCATTTAGACTAGGAACTTGAATATTAGCCTCTGACTTCTTTTCCTTTTGATCGTAAGCCACTATAAGAGCATCCCATAAACTTATAGAAGTTGCTTGATTTTTAAATTCATTAATCACAACTTCTGGCAAGCACTTGGTAATCATCTCATATGCTCTATTGTCTTTATCAAACTCTGCTCGTTCCTTGACGGACATTTGTGCTCTTGATTTAAGCACCCCATCGAGTCTTGGTTGCTCATATCGATCAATGGTGTTAAACCAATTGAACAGATTTGGATCTTTGTATTCAATGAAATTGCATAACTGAATCTTCCAACTAGCAAAATCACTATAGAACAAAGATGTAGAAGGAAGCATTTTCGCACCAAAAGCCATATCCGAATTTTCCCTCCAAAATCGAATTCAAAAATTTCAAAAAATATCCGAGTACAGCGAAACTTTTCCGACACTAAAATGAAGCTATTCTAAGCCTAAAAACAAAATTTGAAATTATAAAATTTTTTGCGTTTTTCCCGCCAAAATTTCGTCCGAAAACGTCAAAAACTGGCCGGGTAAAATGAAACTTTTTCCAGGCTAAAATCAAACACTTTTAAGCCGGTAGAAAAAATTTGAAAACGCAAAAAAATTTTCGGAGTTTCCCGCCAAAAATCAAACACTTTTTTTTTTTTTTTTTTTTTTTTTTTTTTTTTTTTTAATTACGAATCTAGAACGAGGTTAATGTCGGAGAAAAATCGCAACGTCGCAATGGTACGTCGCAGAAGTCCGATGACTCAATTAAGAATCGAAAATGCGACGTAGCGTCCTACGTCGCAGTCCAACGTCGCAGAGGCTAGCGACGTCGCAGCCTACGTCGCAATAACCACTTAAGGTCAAAATAACGACGTCGCAGGTAACGTCGCAACTCTACGTCGCAAAATCAGTTACGTCGCACGCGACGTCGCACGTGACGTCGCAGGCGACGTCGCACAGTCGGGCTGCAGCGGCCAAAACCCCAAAAATCGAAAATTTTCGAAACCCTAACGAATTTCGAAAACCGAACGACGAACAAACCCAGAAAAACTCTTCAGAAAACGGAATCTTCAAGCCAATCAACCCAGAAACGAAGATTAAACAATAAAACCTTCGCGAATCAAACCGAAAACGTTCTAAAGCACGATCCGAAACCGACGAATCCTTGATTCTACGGCTCTGATACCAGTTGATAGTCCCGAACACTTCTAAGATCTGATCGGATCGTTTTATTGATTGCTATTGCGGAATGATAAACAATCAATATATGATTCACGAACACACGATTTCTATATAATCTTTGCTTTGTATTCACAATTGAATATGAAAGATTACAATCACAAACACACAAACGTTTCTCTCCTCTCTCACCACAAAAACGGCTCACAAGCACTCTCCCCAACGTCCAACATGCTAACCCTAAAACGAAACTTTAACTCGCTATATATATCAGTCCTATTGGGCGACGTTAGGCCCAACGTCGCAGGCCCAGACCCTTGCGACGTCTGACCCGACGTCGCAGGTCCAAATACAATGTCACCATTCTATGTAATTACATTTCGTTTACAGACTCGAATATACATATTAAACACATCACATACGCAGACTAATTGACTTTGACAATTACAATAGTTTGACCAGCTGACTGACACACAAAATGCACTAACAATTCCACCTAACCTTGACAATGGGAATACGACTTTGTTTAAGTTGTTTGACCTCACGGTCCATAATTTCGGCGGGTTCCTCAACAAAGTGAAGTTTCTCGTCAACTCGAATTTCATCGAGTGGAATGATAAGTGTCTCATCAGACAGACACTTCTTCAGATTCGAAACATGAAATGTGGGATGCACGCTGCTGAGCTCGGATGGCAGCTGCAATCGATATGCTACTGGACCAATTCTCTCGAGAATCTCGAATGGTCCAATGTATCTGGGATTTAACTTCCCTCGTTTGCCGAATCAAATTACGCCTTTCCAAGGCGATACTTTGAGTAGTACTCGATCTCCAACTTGGAACTCGAGTGGTTTACGTCTCACGTCAGCATAACTTTTCTGACGATCACGCGCGACTTTGAGTTTGTTTTGAATTTCGACGATTCTCTCGGTCGTCTCGTGAATGATTTCTGGACCTGTGAGTTGGCTATCCCCAACTTCGGTCCAACAGATAGGTGACCGGCACTTACGACCGTACAGTGCCTCGAATGGTGCAGCTTTAATGCTGGTATGATAACTGTTGTTGTACGAGAACTCGCACAATGGTAGGTGTTTTTCCCAGTTTACACCGAAGTCTACTACGCAGGCCCGTAGCATGTCTTCTAGTGTTTGAATTGTTCGTTCACTTTGGCCGTCGGTTTGAGGATGGTATGCGGTACTCATATCAAGTCGAGTACCCAGTGATCTTTGAAGTGATTGCCAAAATTGTGAAGTGAAACGACTATCTCTATCGGAGATAATTGAAATTGGAACACCGTGTTTAGTCACGATTTCCTTCAGATAGATTCTGGTGAGGCGTTCCATTTTGTCGGATTCCTTGATTGCCAGGAAGTGAGCAGTCTTTGTGAGACGATCCAGGATCACCCAAATGGTATCGCAACCGTTCGCTGACTTGGGTAGTTTGGTTATGAAGTCCATGGCAATTTGTTCCCATTTCCATTCAGGAAGGTCGGGTTGTTGAAGTAAACCAGAAGGTTTTTGATATTCGATTTTGACCTTGGAGCAAGTAAGGCACTTGCGGACATAGGTGGCGATTTCAGCTTTCATGTTCGGCCACCAATAGAAGTCCTTGATACCGTGGTACATCTTGTCGGATCCCGGATGGATAGAATATTTGGACTTGTGAGCTTCATCCATCACCAAGTCTCGTAGGTTCCCAAATTTAGGCAACCAGATTCGGTTTGAGAAATACCTAATCCCGTTAGGTTTGACTTCGAATTGTTTATCCATGCCTCGCAAGGCTTCATCTTTGACATTCTCGGGTTTTAAGGCTTCGAGTTGAGCAGTGAGAATTTGAATGTTTAAATTGTTGTGAATGGTCATACTGAGGGCTCGAACCCGAAGTGGTTTCACTCGCTCTTTCCGACTGAGGGCATCAGCAACGACATTTGCTTTGCCTGGGTGATATTTGAGTTCGCAGTCGTAATCGGTAAGCAACTCGACCCATCAACGTTGCCTCATGTTGAGATCCTTCTGATCGAATATGTGTTGGAGACTTTTGTGGTCTGTAAAGATTGTGCACCTAGTGCCATAGAGATAATGTCTCCAGATTTTGAGAGCGAAAACAACGGCTCCTAACTCGAGGTCGTGGGTGGTGTAATTCTTTTCATGAATCTTGAGCTGTCGTGAAGCATAAGCTATGACTTTGTCTCGTTGCATAAGCACGCAACCGAGACCTTGATGAGAAGCATCGCAGTATACCACGAAGTCATCGGTGCCCTCGGGTAATGATAGAATAGGAGCACTGCAAAGCTTTTGTTTTAATAGTTGGAATGCCGACTCTTGTTTATCAGTCCAGTCAAACTTTTTGTCTTTCTGGGTCAGAGTCGTGAGTGGTAAGGCTATCTTGGAGAAATTTTCAATGATTCGTCGGTAATACCCGGCAAGACCCAAAAATTGGCGTACTTCGGTCGGAGTGGTGGGTGCTTGCCAGCCCTTGATAGCTTCAATTTTTGATGGGTCAACGTGAATTCCCTGACTGTCAATCACGTGACCAAGGAATTGGACGGTTTGAATCCAGAACTCACACTTAGAGAATTTGGCATAGAGCTCCTCGTGTTTAAGTAGTTCAAGGATGGTTTTGAGGTGTTGCGCGTGTTCTTCTTTGTTTCGTGAATATATGAGGATGTCATCGATGAAGACAATGACAAACTTGTCAAGGTAAGGTTTACACACCCGATTCATAAGGTCCATGAATACAGCCGGTGCGTTGGTTAGACCGAAAGGCATCACTTGAAATTCATAATGCCCGTAACGAGTTCTGAAAGCGGTTTTTGGAATGTCGGCATCGCGAACACGCAATTGGTGATAACCGGATCGGAGATCAATCTTTGAATAACAACTCGACCCTTGAAGTTGGTCGAACAAATCATCGATTCGAGGAAGTGGATACCGGTTCTTGACAGTTAACTTGTTCAACTCTCGGTAGTCGATACACATTCGAAAAGAACCGTCTTTCTTCTTGACAAATAGGACCGGAGCTCCCCAAGGTGAAGAACTCGGCCTGATAAATCCTCGTTCCAGGAGTTCCTGTAATTGGGTGGACAACTCCTGAAGTTCAGACGGAGCTAAACGGTATGGTGCTCGGGCCACAGGCGCAGCACCTGGTACAAGGTCGATTGAGAACTCAACCTGTCTTGGTGGTGGTAGACCAGGTAGTTCTTCAGGAAACACTTCTGGAAAGTCTCGAACAATTGGAACATCCTCAAGTCGCTTCTCCTTCGACTTTTTCTTCATGATGTGCGTGAGGATTGCTGGATAACCCTTTCTCAGAAATTTTCGGGTTTTTAGGCAAGATATGAGGTTAAGCCTCGTCCCACCGGTCTCCCCCTGTATGACCAAGGTTCTACCGACGGCGAGAGGTATGCGAACAATTTTGTCATAGCAAATGATTTCGGCGCGATGTTCGGATAGCCAGTCCATGCCTACGATGACATCGAAACTCCCTATCTCGATTGGCATAAGATCTATGGAGAAGATTTCGTCGGCTAGGTTTACAGTGCAATTAGGTATCACACTATCGGTTTCTATCAATTTGCCATTTGCTAGCTCTACTGTGTACTTAACGTCTAAAGCAACAGGTGTGATGTCAAGTAGAGGGCAAAATTCATCGGAAATAAAACTTCTATCGGCACCAATATCAAACAGAATAGAAGCAGTTAAATTGTTGAGGAGGAAGATACCCGTGACCACATTCGGGTCCTGACGGGCGTCCCCTGAGTTGATCACGAAGGCGCTACTTTTGACGTTGTTGTTGTTGCGGTGGTTGTTGTTGCCCTTATTCTTCAATTTTGGGCACGTATCCCTAAAGTGTCCTGGATTCCCACATTCGTAGCAGGACTTAGGTTGTCGGGCATTTTTGTCAGAGGTGTTGTTGTTGGATCTGGGGGCTCGGCAATCCTTAGTCGAATACCCGTACCTCCTGCAGTTGTTGCAAGGAGTATTGCACTGACCAAAGTGATGATAGTTACACTTGGTACAATAAGGCCTGTCCCCGGTGTAGCTGCGGTTGGTTTCAGAGTTGGTGGTGTAGACTTGGATGGCGTTGTTTTTCTTGTTTGTGTTGTGGTGGTGTTCAGTGGATTTGCGTTTGTTGTTGTTGGAGGATGAGGTGTTGGAAGTCCCACGGTTGACAACTAGGGCCATGAGTTCGTGGGCTAAACGAATGGCACTTTCAGTGGTGGTTGGTTTGGATGAGGCGACATTTCCCTGGATGTTCTCAGGGAGTCCGCGAATGTATCTCTTAATGCCCTTACTTTCCGGTTCAACCATGCTTGGGCATAGTAAAGCAAACTGCTAAAATTTTGTGGTATAATCAGCAACATCATTTCCCTGCACCGTCAGGTGCCAGAATTCCTCCTCCAGTCTGTGCAGTTCTTCTTCATGACAATATTTTTCTGTCAGCTTCTTTTTCAGTTCGGCCCAAGGAAGTCGATTTGCAACCTCAAGGCCTATAGAGTTTGCGTGGGTTTTCCACCACGTGAGTGCACCTTCCTGAAAGGTGTAAGCAGCGAATTTGACTTTGTTGTTCTCAGTGCAGTCGCAGAGACTGAAAACGGATTCCATACGCTCAATCCAACGGATCAAGCCAATGGCACCTTCCGTGCCCTTGAAATAGAGGGGTTTACAGCTGAGAAAGTCCTTGTAGGAACAAGGCTTGACAGTATGAGTGGTGGCAGTGGTATCGGCTGTTTCCTCGGACGTTCGGATTGGATCCCGAGCGGCCAAGGCGTCGGCTACGGCCCGATTAACGGTAGCAGCGAGTTCGGCTTCACTATAACTCTTTTTCTTCGGTGGCATGATTCTTCAAGAAAAAGAAACAATAGGTACGTAAGAAACTGTAACAGAATGATAATTGTGGTAGATGTACGTATTAAAGCGACATTATACACATCACAAGTGTAATAGTTCCATAATATAGATTTAAATCGAAAGAAATTGTCAATTGATATTATGTTGTTAAACGATTACAGACAATTTCGAGTTTGAGAATTCAAAAGTTACAGACTTAGATATTGTGCCAAAAGTTCCGGGAATTGTTTCATCCGGTCAATTTACATTAGTCCTACGAAAGCGTTATAAAGTGCAGATTCAGCCTAAGCTAATTCTGACGAAGATTGAGTTGTGGCATTAAGGCAGTGAGACGGTCAACGAACTCTGCAAGTCGGCTAACCATTCCGAGTGCCTCCTCGGTTTCCCTCAGGCGTGTCTCACATTGAGTCAACCTTGATCGCAGAACAGTGATTTCGTTGTGATTGTCAGTCACTTGATTGTGGACGACCTCCATGGTCTCGATGGTTTCACCCACTCGATTTTCGAGAACGTCCATATTGTTGATAGTATTTTCATGGTCCTCAGAGACCTGAGCAACTTGTCCCATTAGGGTGAGTGTCCAGTTTTCTCGGGTCTCTTGCAACTCGATGTCCATGTCACGCAGTTGTTGCTCGTGACGGTGTAGCCTAGCGGCCAAATCTGTTAGTGTGAATTGATTGGGGTATGGGCCTGCTCGAGGCAACCTGGGGTTCCTCCTAGCTACCCTTGAACCTTGTGATTCGTACGGATGGGAACGGGATGAGTTGGGTGGTGTGTTTGCCATTCTGAGACAGAACGTTAGCAAATATGAGGCCTATATTCGCATAATACGTATATAATATAGCCTAAGCTTGACTTGAGGCTTACTTATGTATATATATGTATATCACATAATAACCTATTGAGTGTCTAGCACAGACTTGTTTTGAGTCCCGTTTCTCTCGAGGTCAGAGTCAACTAGTGTATCCCGTTCAGCCATAACTTCCTTCAGATCTTACATCATCTTTATTTAATTGTACATAGTTGATCAAGCTATGTTAAATTAATTTCGTATGCTGTAATCTCCGAACTGGTTATACCTAATAGGGAATACTGCCTAACGGTCATAGTCTAGTTCCACTAAATGCAACCTAGTTCACTATAACCTTAGGCTCTGATACCAATCTGTGACACCCCCAAATTTGATGATTTGCGGAAGCTCGGTTTGGGTGTCACTAATCAATATACAAAGCACATAAGATATAATGAACGACCACTATATGCGTCGTTTTAAACTTGCATTAATATAGTAAACGTTACATCAAAATAATGTTACATTAGCTCGGTTCCTGAAATTTAGAGATTACATAGCATAATTACTTTTACAAAATATAATAATGCAATCAAATCTCTAGTTGTATGAATGCTGACTCGAGCTAATAATCCCTGCTTGTGCAGCCAACCTACTGCTGGGTACCTGTGATACATACTAAAATGGGTCAGCGAAAACGCTGGTGAGCTCACAGGTTTGTATGTCAATGTATAGTTGTAAGAACCGCAAGATTTATATTGAAGTTAAATTGCAGTTAAGCAAAATAAAGGTTATACAATCCATGAGCACATAGTCTGAGCTTAACTTGAGCGCTAGGTCCAATTAAGGAAACCTAACTTGAAATGCCTCCTACGAGTGTCTAATCCACACTCGTCTTCCCAAATGCTAATACATCCGTTTGACCGGTTAGTGCGTGCTAACCCGGATGAGGATTGTCAATCCCATATGATATCATATACTAACATTCACGCTAAAATATTAGAGACTATGCTTATGGAGGACTTTAATTGATTAGCTTGAAACTCATGTAGTGTTTGAAGTTTGGCACTTGCGTTCTACTTGTAAAACAAAACATAGCAGTATTATCACACCCCTAGTTGAAAAGCAGTGAAAATGGGGCTATGAAACTCACCTGAGTCTTGAAGTGTTTAACCAATTAAACTTGAAATGTATTGATGTCCAAAGACTTGAAACCTGAATGTGCCCACGACACTTGATTTGTTATTAATTGTACTGGTATCTCGAAAGACTACCATTGAAGTTGCTATTTAACTATATATATATATATATATATATATATGTCCAAATTACTACGATTTGGTTTATTGTTTTGTTACAAGTTACTACGACTTGTTTGATTGAATTGATACAAGTTACAACGACTTGTTTGATTGTAAAGTATGTTTTGAAAACGTGTACGGCCCGTTGGTGATTTAGTTGAAATAATAATCTCGACATATCTATATTTGTTTGAAGTGTTGGGCTTGAAAAATAAATTCCATTATGTTTGAAAAGTTGTATCGTATAAGTGTTTTGAAGTTGTTCAAGTTTGACACTTGGTGAAGAATGTGCTTACGGAATCTAAGTAAGGGGGTCCGGGGGCAGCGCCCCTGGTAGCGGGGTCCAAGGGGCGGCAGCCCCTGGCAAGGTCCAAGGGGCAGAGCCCCTGGCTGGGGTCGAGCTGCCAGGTCAGCTTGGAAAATTTTTATTTCTACTATATTGCTTTAAAGAAAAACGCATCTGGACTTGAATTTAGGTGAAATCAAGTGATAAAATTTTGGTCTCGACACTTAGTAAAATTGTAGTTTGAAAACCTGCTGTTTTATGCGACACAATCATGCGACACAAAAGTGGTTATGCGACACAAGGGTTGTGTCGCATATAGGTGCGACACAATATCTATGCGACACAAGGGTTGTGTCGCATAAATGCGAGATGCTGATTCAACAGCGACATAGTGATTGTGTCGTATGGAGTTTGCGACATAGTGGTTGTGTCGCAGGACTTGCGACACTAATTATCGGGTACGACACAAGTGCCAAAATACGACACAACATGCGACACAAGGCTTGTGTCGCATGGAAGAACATCAGCCCAGAAAGTCCGGCTGTTTAGATTTTTCCGGCCAAAAACCCATTTCAAACCCGTTTTTAAGCTATGAAATCGTGTTCTATACTTAGTAATGGACATATACATGTTATATAACTCGTAAATATGTAAAAACAAGCTAAAACGAGAAGTTTCGGGAATTTGTCAGAAACTTACGCGGTGTCGGATTGAAAATCCGAAAAGATAGGATTGTAGATCGTAGCGTGGTGGTTCCGTTTTTGTAAAAATCTTGATGATCCGAGGTCGTTTTGTATATTTATTTTGGTGATTTGTGAGTTGGTGTGGGTTTTTGATTTAGAGGGAAAAAAAAGAAAGAGGGAGAGAGAAGATGAAAAAGAGAAATGGAGAAAGAAGAAGAAAAGGAGGTGGTTTTGGTGGAACTCCTCCATTTTCAGTCCACGCAAAGCGCTCCGTGCGGTATTCGTTTTCTCGATTATTTTAACGTTAATTAGTATTTAAAGGCGTTTAATTATGCGTTTTGAAATACGAAATATTATTCAATATTTTTGTTGAAGTATTTTATAAAGTACTTAATAATTGCGTTATAAAACGTTATCTCGATTTTGTTTGTTTGCGCGTTCACATTTAATCGCGTTGTTCTCGCTTTTACGATATGGAATGAATACGACATATTATAAAAATAATATTATTGAGATATGATAGTTTCATTAAATAATCTTTATGTTATTTAATTAAATTGTTCACCAACGTCCGTATTAAATTGAACCGAATTACATTCGATTTGAAACTTGTACGATTTAAACAAACCGCATAATTGTGTAGATATATATTCAACAATATATATAATAATTGATACATTAATTAGCCTAACACAGAACTAATTACATGTATTAATACTTGTTTAGGCACAAAGTTCTAGTCCTAATTTGACGGTTGTCACATTCTCCCCTGTTAGAAGAATTTCGTCCCGAAATTTATGTTGAAGTCGTGTTTGAGGTTGAGTCAGTGAAGAGTTGAGGATACTTGAGTCGCATTTGGTCTTCTCGTTCCCAGGTGAATTCCGGACCGCGCCGCGAATTCCACCTAACCTTGACAATGGGAATACGACTTTGTTTAAGTTGTTTGACCTCACGGTCCATAATTTCGGCGGGTTCCTCAACAAAGTGAAGTTTCTCGTCAACTCGAATTTCATCGAGTGGAATGATAAGTGTCTCATCAGACAGACACTTCTTCAGATTCGAAACATGAAATGTGGGATGCACACTGCTGAGCTCGGATGGCAGCTGCAATCGATATGCTACTGGACCAATTCTCTCGAGAATCTCGAATGGTCCAATGTATCTGGGATTTAACTTCCCTCGTTTGCCGAATCGAATTACGTCTTTCCAAGGCGATACTTTGAGTAGTACTCGATCTCCAACTTGGAACTCGAGTGGTTTACGTCTCACGTCAGCATAACTTTTCTGACGATCACGCGCGACTTTGAGTTTGTTTTGAATTTCGACGATTCTCTCGGTCGTCTCGTGAATGATTTCTGGACCTGTGAGTTGGCTATCCCCAACTTCGGTCCAACAGATAGGTGACCGGCACTTACGACCGTACAGTGCCTCGAATGGTGCAGCTTTAATGCTGGTATGATAACTGTGGTTGTACGAGAACTCGCACAATGGTAGGTGTTTTTCCCAGTTTACACCGAAGTCTACTACGCAGGCCCGTAGCATGTCTTCTAGTGTTTGAATTGTTCATTCACTTTGGCCGTCGGTTTGAGGATGGTATGCGGTACTCATATCAAGTCAAGTACCCAGTGATCTTTGAAGTGATTGCCAAAATTGTGAAGTGAAACGACTATCTCTATCGGAGATAATTGAAATTGGAACACCGTGTTTAGTCACGATTTCCTTCAGATAGATTCTGGTGAGGCGTTCCATTTTGTCGGATTCCTAGATTGCCAGGAAGTGAGCAGTCTTTGTGAGATGATCCACGATCACCCAAATGGTATCGCAACCGTTCGCTGACTTGGGTAGTTTGGTTATGAAGTCCATGGCAATTTGTTCCCATTTCCATTCAGGAAGGTCGGGTTGTTGAAGTAAACCAGAAGGTTTTTGATATTCGATTTTGACCTTGGAGCAAGTAAGGCACTTGCTGACATAGGTGGCGATTTCAGCTTTCATGTTCGGCCACCAATAGAAGTCCTTGATACCGTGGTACATCTTGTCGGATCCCGGATGGATAGAATATTTGGACTTGTGAGCTTCATCCATCACCAAGTCTCGTAGGTTCCCAAATTTAGGCAACCAGATTCGGTTTGAGAAATACCTAATCCCGTTAGGTTTGACTTCGAATTGTTTATCCATGCCTCGCAAGGCTTCATCTTTGACATTCTCGGGTTTTAAGGCTTCGAGTTGAGCAGTGAGAATTTGAATGTTTAAATTGTTGTGAATGGTCATACTGAGGGCTCGAACCCGAAGTGGTTTCACTCGCTCTTTCCGACTGAGGGCATCAGCAACGACATTTGCTTTGCCTGGGTGATATTTGAGTTCGCAGTCATAATCGGTAAGCAACTCGACCCATCGACGTTGCCTCATGTTGAGATCCTTCTGATCGAATATGTGTTGGAGACTTTTGTGGTCTGTAAAGATTGTGCACCTAGTGCCATATAGATAATGTCTCCAGATTTTGAGAGCGAAAACAACGGCTCCTAACTCGAGGTCGTGGGTGGTGTAATTCTTTTCATGAATCTTGAGCTGTCGTGAAGCATAAGCTATGACTTTGTCTCGTTGCATAAGCACGCAACCGAGACCTTGATGAGAAGCATCGCAGTATACCACGAAGTCATCGGTGCCCTCGGGTAATGATAGAATAGGAGCACTGCAAAGCTTTTGTTTTAATAGTTGGAATGCCGACTCTTGTTTATCAGTCCAGTCAAACTTTTTGTCTTTCTGGGTCAGAGTCGTGAGTGGTAAGGCTATCTTGGAGAAATTTTCAATGAATCGTCGGTAATACCCGGCAAGACCCAAAAATTGGCGTACTTCGGTCGGAGTGGTGGGTGCTTGCCAGCCCTTGATAGCTTCAATTTTTGATGGGTCAACGTGAATTCCCTGACTGTCAATCACGTGACCAAGGAATTGGACGGTTTGAATCCAGAACTCACACTTAGAGAATTTGGCATAGAGCTCCTCGTGTTTAAGTAGTTCAAGGATGGTTTTGAGGTGTTGCGCGTGTTCTTCTTTGTTTCGTGAATATATGAGGATGTCATCGATGAAGACAATGACAAACTTGTCAAGGTGAGGTTTACACACCCGATTCATAAGGTCCATGAATACAGCCGGTGCGTTGGTTAGACCGAAAGGCATCACTTGAAATTCATAATGCCCGTAACGAGTTCTGAAAGCGGTTTTTGGAATGTCGGCATCGCGAACACGCAATTGGTGATAACCGGATCGGAGATCAATCTTTGAATAACAACTCGACCCTTGAAGTTGGTCGAACAAATCATCGATTCGAGGAAGTGGATACCGGTTCTTGACAGTTAACTTGTTCAACTCTCGGTAGTCGATACACATTCGAAAAGAACCGTCTTTCTTCTTGACAAATAGGACCGGAGCTCCACAAGGTGAAGAACTCGGCCTGATAAATCCTCGTTCCAGGAGTTCCTGTAATTGGGTGGACAACTCCTGAAGTTCGGACGGAGCTAAACGGTATGGTGCTCGGGCCACAGGCGCAGCACCTGGTACAAGGTCGATTGAGAACTCAACCTGTCTTGGTGGTGGTAGACCAGGTAGTTCTTCAGGAAAGACTTCTGGAAAGTCTTGAACAATTGGAACATCCTCAAGTCGCTTCTCCTTCGACTTTTTCTTCATGATGTGCGTGAGGATTGCTGGATAACCCTTTCTCAGAAATTTTCGGGTTTTTAGGCAAGATATGAGGTTAAGCCTCGTCCCACCGGTCTCCCCCTGTATGACCAAGGTTCTACCGACGGCGAGAGGTATGCGAACAATTTTGTCATAGCAAATGATTTCGGCGCGATGTTCGGATAGCCAGTCCATGCCTACGATGACATCGAAACTCCCTATCTCGATTGGCATAAGATCTATGGAGAAGATTTCGTCGGCTAGGTTTAAAGTGCAATTAGGTATCACACTATCGGTTTCTATCAATTTGCCATTTGCTAGCTCTACTGTGTACTTAACGTCTAAAGCAACAGGTGTGATGTCAAGTAGAGGGCAAAATTCATCGGAAATAAAACTTCTATCGGCACCAGTATCAAACAGAATAGAAGCAGTTAAATTGTTGAGGAGGAACATACCCGTGACCACATTCGGGTCCTGACGGGCGTCCCCTGAGTTGATCACGAAAGCGCTACTTTTGACGTTGTTGTTGTTGCGGTGGTTGTTGTTGCCCTTATTCTTCAATTTTGGGCACGTATCCCTAAAGTGTCCTGGATTCCCACATTCGTAGCAGGACTTAGGTTGTCGGGCATTTTTGTCAGAGGGGTTGTTGTTGGATCTGGGGGCTCGGCAATCCTTAGTCGAATGCCCGTACCTCCTGCAGTTGTTGCAAGGAGTATTGCACTGACCAAAGTGATGATAGTTACACTTGGTACAATAAGGCCTGTCCCCGGTGTAGCTGCGGTTGGTTTCAGAGTTGGTGGTGTAGACTTGGATGGCGTTGTTTTTCTTGTTTGTGTTGTGGTGGTGTTCAGTGGATTTGCGTTTGTTGTTGTTGGAGGATGAGGTGTTGGAAGTCCCACGGTTGACAACTAGGGCCATGAGTTCGTGGGCTAAACGAATGGCACTTTCAGTGGTGGTTGGTTTGGATGAGGCGACATTTCCCTGGATGTTCTCAGGGAGTCCGCGAATGTATCTCTTAATGCCCTTACTTTCCGGTTCAACCATGCTTGGGCATAGTAAAGCAAACTGCTAAAATTTTGTGGTATAATCAGCAACATCATTTCCCTGCACCGTCAGGTGCCAGAATTCCTCCTCCAGTCTGTGCAGTTCTTCTTCAGGACAATATTTTTCTGTCAGCTTCTTTTTCAGTTCGGCCCAAGGAAGTCGATTTGCAACCTCAAGGCCTACAGAGTTTGCGTGGGTTTTCCACCACGTGAGTGCACCTTCCTGAAAGGTGTAAGCAGCGAATTTGACTTTGTTGTTCTCAGTGCAGTCGCAGAGACTGAAAACGGATTCCATACGCTCAATCCAACGGATCAAGCCAATGGCACCTTCCGTGCCCTTGAAATAGAGGGGTTTACAGCTGAGAAAGTCCTTGTAGGAACAAGGCTTGACAGTATGAGTGGTGGCGGTGGTATCGGCTGTTTCCTCGGACGTTCGGATTGGATCCCGAGCGGCCAAGGCGTCGGCTACGGCCCGATTAACGGCAGCAGCGAGTTCGGCTTCACTGTAACTCTTTTTCTTCGGTGGCATGATTCTTCAAGAAAAAGAAACAATAGGTACGTAAGAAACTGTAACAGAATGATAATTGTGGTAGATGTACGTATTAAAGCGACATTATACACATCACAAGTGTAATAGTTCCATAATATAGATTTAAATCGAAAGAAATTGTCAATTGATATTACGTTGTTAAACGATTACAGACAATTTCGAGTTTGAGAATTCAAAAGTTACAGACTTAGATATTGTGCCAAAAGTTCCGGGAATTGTTTCATCCGGTCAATTTACATTAGTCCTACGAAAGCGTTATAAAGTGCAGATTCAGCCTAAGCTAATTCTGACGAAGATTGAGTTGTGGCATTAAGGCAGTGAGACGGTCAACGGACTCTGCAAGTCGGCTAACCATTCCGAGTGCCTCCTCGGTTTCCCTCAGGCGTGTCTCACATTGAGTCAACCTTGATCGCAGGACAGTGATTTCGTTGTGATTGTCAGTCACTTGATTGTGGACGACCTCCATGGTCTCGATGGTTTCACCCACTCGATTTTCGAGAACGTCCATATTGTTGATAGTATTTTCATGGTCCTCAGAGACCTGAGCAACTTGTTCCATTAGGGTGAGTGTCCAGTTTTCTCGGGTCTCTTGCAACTCGATGTCCATGTCACGCAGTTGTTGCTCGTGACGGTGTAGCCTAGCGGCCAAATCTGTTAGTGTGAATTGATTGGGGTATGGGCCTGCTCGAGGCAACCTGGGGTTCCTCCTAGCTACCCTTGAACCTTGTGATTCGTACGGATGGGAACGGGATGAGTTGGGTGGTGTGTTTGCCATTCTGAGACAGAACGTTAGCAAATGTGAGGCCTATATTCGCATAATACGTATATAATATAGCCTAAGCTTGACTTGAGGCTTACTTATGTATATATATGTATATCACGTAATAACCTATTGAGTGTCTAGCACAGACTTGTTTTGAGTCCCGTTTCTCTCGAGGTCAGAGTCAACTAGTGTATCCCATTCAGCCATAACTTCCTTCAGATCTTACATCATCTTTATTTAATTGTACATAGTTGATCAAGCTATGTTAAATTAATTTCGTATGCTGTAATCTCCGAACTGGTTATACCTAATAGGGAATACTGCCTAACGGTCATAGTCTAGTTCCTCTAAATGCAACCTAGTTCACTATAACCTTAGGCTCTGATACCAATCTGTGACACCCCTAAATTTGATGATTTGCGGAAGCTCGGTTTGGGTGTCACTAATCAATATACAAAGCACATAAGATATAATGAACGACCACTATATGCGTCGTTTTAAACTTGCATTAATATAGTAAACGTTACATCAAAATAATGTTACATTAGCTCGGTTCCTGAAATTTAGAGATTACATAGCATAATTACTTTTACAAAATATAATAATGCAATCAAATCTCTAGTTGTATGAATGCTGACTCGAGCTAATAATCCCTGCTTGTGCAGCCAACCTACTGCTGGGTACCTGTGATACATACTAAAATGGGTCAGCGAAAACGCTGGTGAGCTCACAGGTTTGTATGTCAATGTATAGTTGTAAGAACCGCAAGATTTATATTGAAGTTAAATTGCAGTTAAGCAAAATAAAGGTTATACAATCCATGAGCACATAGTCTGAGCTTAACTTGAGCGCTAGGTCCAATTAAGGAAACCTAACTTGAAATGCCTCCTACGAGTGTCTAATCCACACTCGTCTTCCCAAATGCTAATACATCCGTTTGACCGGTTAGTGCGTGCTAACCCAGATGAGGATTGTCAATCCCATATGATATCATATACTAACATTCACGCTAAAATATTAGAGACTATGCTTATGGAGGACTTTAATTGATTAGCTTGAAACTCATGTAGTGTTTGAAGTTTGGCACTTGCGTTCTACTTGTAAAACAAAACATAGCAGTATTATCACACCCCTAGTTGAAAAGCAGTGAAAATGGGGCTATGAAACTCACCTGAGTCTTGAAGTGTTTAAGCAATTAAACTTGAAGTGTACTGATGTCCAAAGACTTGAAACCTGAATGTGTCCACGACACTTGATTTGTTATTAATTGTACTGGTATCTCGAAAGACTACCATTGAAGTTGCTATTTAACTATATATATATATATATATATATATATATATATATATATATATATATATATATATATATATATATATATATATGTCCAAATTACTACGATTTGGTTGATTGTTTTGTTACAAGTTACTACGACTTGTTTGATTGAATTGATACAAGTTACAACGACTTGTTTGATTGTAAAGTATGTTTTGAAAACGTGTACGGCCCGTTGGTGATTTAGTTGAAATAATAATCTCGACATATCTATATTTGTTTGAAGTGTTGGGCTTGAAAATAAATTCCATTATGTTTGAAAAGTTGTATCGTATAAGTGTTTTGAAGTTGTTCAAGTTTGACACTTGGTGAAGAATGTGCTTACGGAATCTAAGTAAGGGGGTCCGGGGGCAGCGCCCCTGGTAGCGGGGTCCAAGGGGCGGCAGCCCCTGGCGGGGTCCAAGGGGCAGAGCCCCTGGCTGGGGTCGAGCTGCCAGGTCAGCTTGGAAAATTTTTATTTCTACTATATTGCTTTAAGGAAAAACGCATCTGGACTTGAATTTAGGTGAAATCAAGTGATAAAATTTTGGTCTCGACACTTAGTAAAATTGTAGTTTGAAAACCTGCTGTTTTATGCGACACAATCATGCGACACAAAAGTGGTTATGCGACACAAGGGTTGTGTCGCATATAGGTGCGACACAATATCTATGCGACACAAGGGTTGTGTCGCATAAATGCGAGATGCTGATTCAACAGCGACATAGTGATTGTGTCGTATGGAGTTTGCGACAAAGTGGTTGTGTCGCAGGACTTGCGACACTAATTATCGGGTACGACACAAGTGCCAAAATACGACACAACATGCGACACAAGGCTTGTGTCGCATGGAAGAACATCAGCCCAGAAAGTCCGGCTGTTTAGATTTTTCCGGCCAAAAACCCATTTCAAACCCGTTTTTAAGCTATGAAATCGTGTTCTATACTTAGTAATGGACATATACATGTTATATAACTCGTAAATATGTAAAAACAAGCTAAAACGAGAAGTTTCGGGAATTTGTCGGAAACTTACGCGGTGTCGGATTGAAAATCCTAAAAGATAGGATTGTAGATCGTAGCGTGGTGGTTCCGTTTTTGTAAAAATCTTGATGATCCGAGGTCGTTTTGTATATTTATTTTGGTGATTTGTGAGTTGGTGTGGGTTTTTGATTTAGAGAGAAAAAAAGAAAGAGGGAGAGAGAAGATGAAAAAGGGAAATGGAGAAAGAAGAAGAAAAGGAGGTGGTTTTGGTGGAACTCCTCCATTTTCAGTCCACGCAAAGCGCTCCGTGCGGTGTTCGTTTTCTCGATTGTTTTAACGTTAATTAGTATTTAAAGGCGTTTAATTATGCGTTTTGAAATACGAAATATTATTCAATATTTTTGTTGAAGTATTTTATAAAGTACTTAATAATTGCGTTATAAAACGTTATCTCGATTTTGTTTGTTTGCGCGTTCACATTTAATCGCGTTGTTCTCGCTTGTACGATATGGAATGAATACGACATATTATAAAAATAATATTGTTGAGATATGATAGTTTCATTAAATAATCTTTATGTTATTTAATTAAATTGTTCACCAACGTCCGTATTAAATTGAACCGAATTACATTCGATTTGAAACTTGTACGATTTAAACAAACCGCATAATTGTGTAGATATATATTCAACAATATATATAATAATTGATACATTAATTAGCCTAACACAGAACTAATTACATGTATTAATACTTGTTTAGGCCCAAAGTTCTAGTCCCAAATTGACGGTTGTCACAAGAATGGTTATTTGATTATGACTCGTTCTTCAATTCTCTAGCTTCTTTTCCTGAAGATGTGTCCTCTTCCATTGAAGCTTATGATGATTTTGTGATTCTAGTTCTTTCTTCTCCTGCGGAGCCGATTCTTACTCCTGCTACACCTGTGTCTACTTCTAATCTTCCTTCTCCACCACCAACAGAGGATTCTATTGTTCAAGAATCTTCTCCAACAACGACAAATGGTGAAGATGATGCAACTTCAAATCCTGATGATACTGAGATTTTTCAGGAACCTTCTATTGAACTAGAAGAAACAAATCCTGATGATTCTAGTGATGATGTAGTGAGTAATCTGGAGGATTCATATTTAGGAACCAACTTAAATGTGGAACCTGTTCCTACTTTGCGAGTTAATTATGAACATAATCATCCACTCACAAATGTGATTGGTGATGTTTCTGAAGGGATCAAAACTCGACATCAACACAAGACTTCTTCTTGTTTTCTATCTCAGATTGAACCAAAGAATGTTCAGATAGCTTTGTCAGACTCTTCTTGGGTGCAAGCAATGCAAGAGGATCTGCAACAATTTGTCAAGTTGCAAGTTTGGACATTGGTGGAACCTCCCAAGGATATCCATCCAATTGGCACACATTGGGTTTTTAGAAATAAGAAAGATGATCGAGGAATTGTGGTTCGTAATACAGCACGATTGGTTGTTCAAGAATTTACTCAAATCGAGGGTTTGGATTACGATGAAGTTTTTGCTCCGGTTGCTAGACTTGAATCCATTCGGATTTTTCTAGCATATGCTTCATTCATGAAATTCAAAGTGTATCAGTTAGATGTCAAGTGTGCATTTCTTTACGGGAAATTGCATGAAGAAGTGTTTGTCAAGCAACCACCAGGTTTTGAAGATCCTCAATTTCCACATCATGTGTTTCGGTTGGATAAAGCCTTATAAGGATTACATCAAGCTTCCCGTGCTTGGTATGAGACTTTATCTCAACATCTTTTAGCTAATGGGTTTTCAAGAGGTCAAATTGATAGTACACTCTTCATTCGGAAAACAACAGGCGATTTTCTTCTCGTTCAAGTATATGTGGATGACATCATATTCGGGTCTACAAATGATAGTCTGTGCAAAGAATTCGAGACAATCATGAAATCCAAATTCGAAATGAGTTCAATGGGCGAGATGGCTTTCTTTCTTGGTTTGCAAGTTCAACAACTTGATACGGGCATTTTTATACATCAAACGAAGTATGTTAATGACATCTTAAAGAAATTTAAGATGTTAGATGCCAAAGCTATTTCTACTCCCATTGATCTTATTGAGAAACTTGGACCTGCTCTCGATGACACACCAACTGATCAAAAGGAATATCGGTCCATGATTGGTTCACTCATGTATCTCACAGCTTCTAGACCAGACATTATGTTTGCTGTGTCTATTTGTTCGCGGTATCAAGCAAATCCCAAAGTCTCACATTTGAGGGCTGTTCAAAGAATCTTTGATATTTGAAAGGCAAGCCTGATCTAGGCATCTGTTATTCAAATGGTGTAGATTTTGCACTTTCAGCATACTCTGATTTTGACTATGGCGGATGTGGTATTGATTTCAAATCAACATCTGGAGGATGTCAATTTCTAGGTGATAGACTCGTGACTTGGCAATGCAAGAAACAAAACACGGTTTCTACCTCTACTGCGGAGGCAGAATATATTGCAGCTGCCAGTTGTTGTTCGCAGATCCTTTGGATTTAACAACAACTTCGGGATTACGGTTTATTACTTACCAAAACTCCTTTAATTATTGACAATACTGCAGCCATAAGTATCATACGCAATCCCGTTCAACACTCCAAAACCAAACATATTGAAATACGTTTTCATTTCATCCGGGATTGCTATGAGAAAAACTTGATCATTTTGGTTCATGTTGAGACAACGAAACAACGCGCTGATTTGTTTACCAAAGCTTTTTCAAAATCACGTTTTGAGGAACATATTTCGATGCTCGGCATGAAACATTTGGATCAAATTAAGTAAACTTTGGATATGTAATTTTCTATTTTTGATTTTGTAAATATTGTTTTTCTTTTATAAAAACAAAAATCCAAAAACATTAGAAAATCTATAAAATCCAAAAACATTTAAAAAATAAAAAATAGGGGGAGATTTTGTGTAAAAAGTTGGGAAATGATAGTACATTGGGAAATGTATTAATAAATAAAACCTAACAGAAATAATAAGTACTATATTTGATATGTTAGTAGGTTTATATAGCATTTTTAAACAAAATTTTCTACTAATTAATTTTATATGTGATATATTGGTAGGTATTTTTACATTTAAAAGTATCTAGTCTAAGAAATTTTAATCATATATGCATATTATTTTATATAATCTAAAATAATTAGTATATGACAAATCAAAGATCTAATTAAAAGATCAAAAGTTATCACAATGATAATAAAATGTCTTAAATTTTGGGGAATTAGTATATTATGATTCATGATTTAGGGTCTTAATATTATGATATCTGGGGAAATATATTAACTATTTGTTGTACTATGTACAGACCTTAGTTGATATATTTTTATAAACGGACTTGCAAATATACTAAAAGTTAATATATCAAATCAAAATAAACTCTATCACTTTGTTATACTATGTATAGACCTGTGATACAATTTATAAGTCCAACCAGGGGTATGACATATGTGACTAAAAGTCATTCTAACATATGTGCGTACTTCTAAAGATATCATCATATTCTCACCCTTTATATGGAAATACTAATATATTATGAACTCAAAAGTATATTATTATTTTGATTATATAACATAATATGCATGCTAATAATAAAAGAATTAAAGATATTTAAATGCAAGAATGCTTAAGAGGACAAACATACCAATAATCACATATAGAATGATTTTTAGAAAGTATGTTTTATTAATGCTAAGTAAATTTAAAGAGGACAAAAATACTAACAATCAAAATAGACTTTCATTTCTAAACATTAAAAATAAATACATTCATTTATCCCAATATGATCCTAACTCATGAGATTTTCCCCAAACAAAAATATTTTTTATTATTTTTCATTGTTTTAGCTTGTATATATATATTTTGTTTTGTTTAAAGATTTTTCATTTTACAAATTTTAGTATAAATAAGTTTAGATTTTATCCAAAGAAAATTTAATTTGATATAAGTGTTTCATTAAATACTAATTGACGAATATTTTTTATTGTCGGATGGTATTATCGGATGATTAAAATTGAAAAAGTGTATATATATTTCAAAATTTAAACTTTTCACACACTTCACATTTTCATCCGTATTTTTACTCCGACAATAGAATATATTCTGATAATACGGTGCCGGTGCTATCTTTCTTCGATTACTTTCTGCTCGGTGCTTTTCACTCGATTCTGTTCCGTTAGAAGTGTGCGTTTCATATTTACGCTTCGATTGGTATATCTTTCCCTCTCGATCTCTCAGTATATGGATTTTAATCGTTGATTTTGTGCGACAAACACTGTTCATGAACAGTATCCTAACTCGTTTGTCCGACAATGGTATTCACGGATGAACAGTTGAATTAGGGTTTATGCGTGAATAGCTTATTCACGCATGAACAGTGTTTCGTGACTTTGACCTAGTTGACCATTGACTTGTTTGACTTTGACTTTCCGACAATACCGTATTCTCGCATAAACAGTATTTATTCACGCATGAATAGTACTCTGACAATATTATTCACGGATCACTTATGTTAATACTCTTATAATTCCGTGAATTATTATTGTTGTTTTGTTATTGTCGGAAGTACAGTACTCCGATAATAATAGTCACGGACCATTTTTGTATTGTCATATTACTATTCACGGATGAATAGTTCCAATTTGTTATTGTCGCATGGTTTTCATACTTGTGATATTTTTTTCAAGTGTTTGAAAAACTTGAAATTTTTAGTATTGTTAGGATTATTGCTTAACATATACTTTGTGCAGCTTGTTTATATATATCATGGCAGAACCAGATCATGTTGCTGCTGAACAACCTGATGTTCAAAGAAGAGCCGTTATTTTTGAGAAAAGACACAATTCCACTGCTTATCCTCTTGAGGCTCCGGATCAACCTTAAAATAGGAAATTCTTTCCTATAATTAGGTTTTTGTTACGATCAAGAATTTCTCATGCCTTATCTGTACAAGTGGCGAATCTTTATGAAGATCATATGACTGATTTTTGGATGACTGCTGAATATCACACGGATGTTCAACCGCATTGTATCACGGCTACAGTTGATGGAAGACCTCTTGTTCTTACTAAGGAATTAATCAGGCATACTTTACAATTCGGAGATGATGTCAATGCTTCAAATGATATTCCTAGGAATATTATTGATGAATGTCTTCAACAGATGGGTTGTACTAAAGGACCTCAGGATGTTCAGATTCTCAAAAATCATTTCTGTCCACATTGGAAGTTTCTAGCACATACACTGATATGTTGTATTTCTCCAAGGAAATTTGGATTTGATGCTATGAGTTATCATCTAGCTGGTTTGATGTCTGCTCTTGTGCTCAACATTCCGTATAACTTTTCTCGATACATTTTTGAGAACTTGGTTGGAAATATCAATGAAGATGGGTTTTTCATGTATCCACGGTTTCTTTAGTTGATTTTTGATCAACATATACAGGGAATCACTTACCATGGAGATACTATGAATTACACTCCAATTCCAAAACGAGTGTTTGCTGATTGTAATAGTTATCGTGGTAAACCTACACCACCAACTACTGAACTTTTTGGACATGTGATTGATGAAAACTTCCTTCCACCTCAAATCGATTATCCAATAGAATCTGATGATGATAGTGAAGAAGTTGTGTCTGAGGTGGAGCCAGATCCAGTGAATGATCCTCAAGAGGAACCAGCGAATGTACTTCCGCTTGAACATGAGGCAGTTCCTTTGGGAGAACATATTGAAGAACAGTTAGAACATGAGGCTGAACTTGAAATGAATGAACCTCTAGAGAATCCTGAGATTGAAGTTGATGATGTTATTCAGGACACTCATGATGATGGTACTGAGGTTGAATCCTCTAGTTCTGAGGATGATGAACCTATACGTACTCAGACCATTGTAGAGTCTTTGGAATCTCAAAGACGGACTGAGGAGCGTATAGAACAAGAAAGACAAGATCTGAGGCGTCAATGGGAAGAAAATAAAGATCCTGAATATGTACCTGAACCCAGACTACCTAAGCGAACGAAATTACTTGTTTCAAGAATCTTTGCTTCTGAGACTGGAACTTCATCTACTTCACTACCAGTGACTTCTTCTGCAGCTACTTTTTCTGTTTTTACACCAGTATCTTCTTCTATGACTTCATCAACGATCTCTACTTCTGTATCTATACCTGTCATGTCTTCTACATCTGGTATCTCTATTTCTCTTTCTACTTCATCTTAAATACCTGTTTTATCATCTTCTGCAGCTACTGGCACATCTGCTTTTTCATCCACTACTACTGCTACTCCTACTGTGAGTATGACAGCTCTTGATGCTTCTCTTTAAAGAGCTGTCAACCCATTAATGGAGTTAGTGAATAAGATGCGAGATGAGTTATCTCATGCATTTGGAACGATTGGTGCTCAAGATGTCATTATTGCAAATCAAGGACAGAAAACTCATGATCAAACATTATGGATTGAGAAACTTGAACAAGAAATCTTTCTCTTGAAAGAAAAATTAGGTGATCAGGGGGAGAATGTCCACAATGATGATGATCAGGATGATGATAATGATCAAGATGGAGATCAAGGATTGAATGATCAAGGTGGAGATCATGGATTGAATGATGGTGATGGCATTGAACATTTTGATGATGATGATAATGGAGATGATGGAGATGATTTTGATGGCAATAATGATGATAATGATGGACATGATGGTGATCAGCATAATTTTTCTCAAGCACTAGTACTTGTTCCGAGCAATGACATGGAACCTATGTATGTTGAACCAATAAATGCTGTTCTTCCTGCTATGGTTATGTCTCCTGAACCAAGTTTTGAAGATATTGAGTTTGATGATCTAGGTGTTGAAGACTTAGATGCTGCATATATTGGTGATATGTTTGATGATTTCAACATTGGGGGAACTTCTACATTTGAGATTGGAGAATCTTCAAGAAAGTTTGATCAAGAAGAGTTGTCGGATAGTGTTGATGAAGAAAAAGAGATTCTGTGTCCTACTCCGTTGAATATTGAAGTTGATGATTTAATTCCATTTGTGGAATTATGTAACAATGGAGATTATGAGTTTGACGAATCTGATTCAGAGTTTCCACCGGGGTTTGAACCAGGTGATGATTATGTAAATATTGAAAATTGGGTGGATTCTGAAGATGAACTACATCTAGAAGGTATTTTTGAGCATCCTAATACTTTTACGGGTTCTCATGATAGCTTTTGGATTAACTCAGATGAAGAACAAGTTCCCAAAAGAACCTTTCCTTGGTGGTTTCCGAAACAACCTATCAAAGTTAGAAAAATTTTCAAGATACCAAAACGAGAATGTGTTGGAAGGATAATCAGCTGGAAATACGATAATGACAATAAAGTCTTTATTGTCAAAAGGACTGATGGACTTCAATATTTTCGTAGATCATTCAAATAAATGGGGAGACTTCGAAAATGTGAGATAAATCATATCGCTCAACTCAACATTGTGAGTCATTCTGAAAATGAGCTAGTTGATTGGATGGCTGGAGCGTTATATCGAGATTTTAAGAAAGAAAAGTGTTAGTACCTGTTTAACTTAATAAACAATCTTACGTAATAAGCTTTGAATATATTATTGAGAAGTTGCGGAATCACACTCAATAATATTAAGAAGATCAATGAATATTTAATCAATTTAATGAACACAATAATATACTGAAAGCGTCAATCTTATTAATGATATAAGACGAATACACTTGATGTATTAGGGTTACAGAAAACCTTGAAGCTGCGCAAAAATCATTAACCTATCTAGGTCTAAAGAATCTCTATTTATAACATATAGAGTCCTATACAATCTCCTACAAATATGGAATAAAATAACTTCCATAACCGACTCATACTTATCACAAAATCATAAACAGTTTTAACTACCATTCTGATGTAAACAGTTGTAACTGTTACACATTCAGTGGTAACTGCTTCAATTGTAATATACGACTAAGTACAAATATATAATCAGTGTTAACTGTTTCATATATAACTAACAGTTACTAATACATAAGCAGTTTTAACTACTTACAGACACATAACTATCAGTTGTAATCTATCTTCAATCAGTTGTAACACTTGTCTTCTCATCAGTTTTCTTCTATCAGTTGTAACTTCATAAAGACAGTTTTAACCTTCAAAACAAACAGTTTTAATCACTTATACTCTGTCTTCTCATCAGAACTTCAACTCATACCTGAAACAGTTTTGACCCAACAATCTCCCCCTAAACTTAATATGTCCTTCACAGCATTAAGTTTCTTCTAATCCTCCATTATAAGCTTCACAAAATTCTTTCAAAACTGTTAGTCATTTCTTCTCTTCTTCCTATCAATCTCCTCCTTCTTATGAATCTGATTCAACACCATATATACCAATTCCAGAGCTACATCATCTAAAACTGCAGCTTGTAGCCTTGCATTTCTCAAGCCCATCAAAAATCTCAGATTTATATCATAAAATCTATCTGTCAATAACCACATAAACACTGCATCCTCCATAACAATCTGATGTACTCCAGGTTTGGCATGATAAATCCAATTTCTGACCTTGCTAAAAGTAGCAAACTGAAATGGAAACTCTTCTGGCTCAAACATAGCTTTAATCCAATGCCATGTAACTTTTTCAACCAGATTATCAAACCTTTTCAAATCTAAATTCTTTTCCATCCCAATCTCATACATTCTCACCAAATCAGTCCTACTAATTCTCTTTATCAAATCCCTAAAAGATCTCCACCAAGATACATTTCCATCTGCTCTTTCAACTTTAATCTTGTGAATCTTAACAGGATTGACAAATTGCTCAATAGACCAATCAATGATACCAGGTAATTCAACATTAATTACCTCAGATTCCATAGGCTGTAACAAAATAAACTCCTTCAATTCATCAATATTCCTTTCTCTATCAGAAATTTCATCTAACTCTCTCTTCTTTTTCTCAAGTTCATCTTTCCTCCTCTTCTTAGCTTCTATCTTTTCTCTTTTTTCTTTTTCTTCCTTTTCTTTCAATTTTCTTTCTTTTTCAGCCTCTTTCTTTTCCTTTTCAACTTCCTGCTTTTTCTTCTCAGCTTCTTTCTTTTCAGTTTGTTTCTTTTCAATCACATCAGGATTCAACTCATCTTTATCCCATAACTCCTGCAATCTCTCTAAACTCATCTGTTTCAATGCATTCAAAGGAATATACCCACCTTTCAACTTTGCAATTAAGTTCTTCTTCATTTGAGCTTTTGTTGGTGGTTTTGCAGCTTTTTTCTTTCTTGCTTCCTCTGCTTTCTTTTTCTTAACCTGCTCAACAAGATATTCAATATCATCCTGTCTCTGTTCTTTCAGTAAATATTCATCCCACTCTGCCACTTACTCTTTTGTCATTTTCACAAATTTTCCTTCCTCAATCTCAACATCAATCAATCCCTCTGCATTTATCTCAGCCTGTAACCTTTGAGCATACTCAATATCATGAGCAGTTACTTCTGGTGGCACTGGTTTTTGCTTTTTCTTCTTTGGTTCTTCTACCAGTTTTCCCTTGCCTTTATCTTTTGAATCAATCTTTGGCAATTCTTTCTGTTGAACAGGAACAGCAGCAGGTTCTCTAATTTGAAATCCAGGCAAAGATGGTTGTTGTGAAGATTTCTTCTTTGGAGTTTCAACCTTCTTTCCTGTACCTGTCATTTTAGCAGTTTTAACTGGAATGCTCTTCTTCCTAGTCTTTTCAACTTGTTGAGCATCAATTTTAGCATCAGTCTTTACTTCTTCTTTTTCAACTGCTATCTCAGGTTTACTCACCTCTTCACCATCATCCTCATCAATCTTTAACTCCTCAGTCTTATCATCCAAATTCACCTCTACAGTTTGCTCCACTGATCCAATAACCTCAGTATGATCAGACTTATCCTCATCTGCCACTGATTCCTTCATTTCTGTTTCCACTGTCTCATATACTGATTCATTTATTTCTGGCTCTGGCTCTGTAGATGGTGTTGAAGGTGTATGCACAAAATCATCATCCACTGGTTGTTCCATTTCAATCTCTTCATCAACTTTTTCATCATCAGACACAACCTTATCATTCTTATTCCTCTTATCACCCAAATTTGTCCAGACCTTCTCCCCCTTTTGAAAGCATTTTGTTGAAAGTTATAAGTCTCCTCAGGTTCTGAAGTATCATGAACCACATATTTCCTCCCTTTCTTCAAACATTTAATAACAATCCTCTCTAACTGCTACACTTTCCTCTGCAACTGAGTAATAACTTCATCTTTAGCCCTATTCTTCTTCCTCTCCTTTACAAACTCAGCCCATACATAATCAACCATTTTCGTCAATTCCAAGTTAGTTCTAGCCTCAACACCTTCAGGATATGAATCCTTTGATGAATCATTGACATCATCAAACTCTGACTCATGCCTAGCATGATCATCAAAGTCCCCTTGGTTCTTGGTACTGGGACCACTAGGATCATCTACAGGTGTAGAATCATGTCCGTGTGTTGCCTCTGATTGGGTCTTATTAATGTTACTTCTGTCCTGCTCTGCCAGTGGGCTAGAAGCAGTAGAAGCAGCCCTCTCAGAATGATCATCCTCCTCCTCATTGATCATCTGCTGTGATGAATCATTTGTCTGAGACACCTGAGCAGCAGCAGCCTCAGATGCCTGTTTTTTAGCCTTTTTGGCTTTAGTAGGTTTAGCTGTTGTGGTCCCTTGTTTTCTTTTAGTACCCCCAACTACTGTGGGTTGAGAAGTGGTAGGTGGAACCATTCTCTCAGTAGTTGGTTCAGCTTCAGTTGGTAGTACTGATGCTGTGGTGGAAGGTGCAGGAAGCATTGTAGAAAATAATGCTGTAACCTTCCCATAAAATTTAGTATCTCTCTTCATATTTACAAAAACTTTTGGTTTAAAAGAGACAATACCAATAATCTTGTCAAGTGCAGTTATATTAGGAATTTGTTCATTTAAGAACAACTGCACAAAACGTGGATACATCAAAAATTTAATCTTTGGCTGCTCAATGTTTCTAAGCATACCAGAAAATATCAGATTTGAAAAATTAAACCTTTGACCAGTTGCAAGACAAGCAATTGCATAAGCAATGTTGCTTCCAAACTACTCAAAAGATGATCTCTTAGATGATAAGCAGTGTAAAATTGTATGTATTAAAAACCTCCACTGATGAGAAAATAAGGTTTTCTGAAAAGTAAAAATTTCAAAAGAACCCTCATAACCCATCAATCGTAAAGTATCATACATAACAGTATCCTCTAAAGAAGATATACCTGCCTCATCATCTAGTTGTAATGAAGCTCTAACAGTAGCTTCTGTGACTACAACTCGTGTATCCATAACTTCTGAAACAATTCTTTTAATCCCCTGTTCCTCTTCTATTGATGCATTCACCCAGAAATTGTTGATATGGTCGTGAGATATTCTGGGTGCTACAGTGAGAGCATGACGAATATGTGAAGCACGAAGGAAATCAATGATTTCCACATATTCGTTTGCCTCTGCAGGTTTCATTAAGAATGCAATCATATTGTGATCTTTTCCAATCGGTAGTTGAACAGTAGACGAAGTCGATGCCATGATAAGAAATCAAGTAATCGAGAAGAATCGAAGATGATTTTACAGAATCGAAAATCGATGAGACTTAGCGCAGTTGTTTGTATGTGAAATTTTGAAAGCGTAATGAGAAACCCTAAGTGTTGAGAGTTAAGTACTGAAATTAAATCAGTTGTAAGCCCTAATTTGATCAGATCCCCAATTATAACTAAAACAGTGTTAATTAAATAAAATAACACGTTCAGTGATAACTGTGAAAATAACCATCAGTGGTAATCAACACTTGGTTTCTCAAATGCATCATTTACATAATTAAGCTAGCAGTGCTAACTTATACAAGCAGTACCAACCGACCAAGGCAGTGCTAACTTAATACAAGTAGTACTTCAGTTCTAGCAAAATCATATAAACAAAGCAGTGGTTGAATTTTTATTTATTTATTTATTTATTTTTTATTTTTTTTTTATCGAAAGCAAACTCCACAAGCAGTGACACTTCATAAACACCTGCATAAGTTAGACTCCAAAACCTAGCAATATAACTTGCAGTGGTAATTCCAAACAAAAATACAAGTATACAGTGTTAACTATACACCAACAGTGGTGAAGTGATTATTACCACTGTTTATAATAAAAGTAAGAAACAGTGATAACAATACACATTACACACAATCAGTGTTTAATTAACAAATCAGTATTAACTCAAATTGAAATCACAGTAGATATTATTCACAGAAAGCAGTAACAAGAGAAATAACTTATGACAAATTGATCATTCCAATACTAGTAACCAAGAATGTGAATCTGCCTACATCAAAAGCTTTTGTAAACAGATCAGCAAACTGATTATCAGTATGAACTTTCAAAATTTGAATAAGTCTTTTCTCATTACAATCTCTAATGAAATGATATCTGATTTCAATATGCTTTGTTTTAGAATGTTTAACTGGGTTATTAATAATACTGATTGCAGAGCTATTATCAATAAAAATAGGAGTATTAAGAAAGGTAAAACCATAATCTAGCATCTGATTCTGAATCCATAGCACTTGAGCACAGCAACTTGCAGCTGCTACATATTCTGCCTCTGCTGTAGATGTAGATACAGTGGTTTGTTTCTTGCATTGCCATGAAACCAATCTTTCTCCCAAAAATACCACTTTGTTAGTCCCTGTTTAACTTAATAAACAATCTTACGTAATAAGCTTTGAATATATTATTGAGAAGTTGCGGAATCACACTCAATAATATTAAGAAGATCAATGAATATTTAATCAATTTAATGAACACAATAATATACTGAAAGCTTCAATCTTATTAATGATATAAGACGAATACACTTGATGTGTTAGGGTTACAGAAAACCTTGAAGCTGCGCAAAAATCATTAACCTATCTAGGTCTAAAGAATCTCTATTTATAACATATAGAGTCCTATACAATCTCCTACAAATATGGAATAAAATAACTTCCATAACCGACTCATACTTATCACAAAATCATAAACAGTTTTAACTACCATTCTGATGTAAACAGTTGTAACTGTTACACATTCAGTGGTAACTGCTTCAATTGTAATATACGACTAAGTACAAATATATAATCAGTGTTAACTGTTTCATATATAACTAACAGTTACTAATACATAAGCAGTTTTAACTACTTACAGACACATAACTATCAGTTGTAATCTATCTTCAATCAGTTGTAACACTTGTCTTCTCATCAGTTTTCTTCTATCAGTTGTAACTTCATAAAGACAGTTTTAACCTTCAAAACAAACAGTTTTAATCACTTATACTCTGTCTTCTCATCAGAACTTCAACTCATACCTGAAACAGTTTTGACCCAACAAAAAGTATACGTGGGTGGAAGAAGTATTCCCAAGAAGAAGAGTGGATAATTTTGATGTGGAACCAATTTCGAATCAACCAAGAGTGATTACTACTTATCCACGGGTAAAGTGTTTGAGGAAAATTCCACTTGAAAAACTTCCAATCAATTTCTGGAAATTTGTGAGTTATTGGAGATATAATGGAAGCACAGGTGAAGCTGAAATTGGATGCTATGACAGAGATTACAAAGGAGATATAATGTGGAATCGTGAAACCATTGAATATGTGTTTGATCCTTTGAGCTTGATTAATCTCTCGAAAGATGATTTGGAAGCTTTAAGTGATAATCACATTACTTATGACGATTCTTTTGATGATGAAGCAATGGCTCTGAAATTTCAACGGGTGGTCGATGTATGATGTGCTCAAGTTGTTCACGCTGGATGCAATCTGCCAGGATATAAATAAAGCTTAAAGTTTTGAAGAAAATCAAGTATTATCCAAGGGGTAGTTTGTTGGTGCAAAAATGTATAAAACTTGATTTTATTCTTTTTTGTAATTGTCTAAGTGTTATGCGACAATAAATTGAAGTCCGTGAATAGTGAGTTCCGTGAATGTAATCCGTGAATAGTTTGATTGTCGGAATAGAAGTCAATCCGTGAATAAGCATTGACGGATTGACTGGTCAAAGTTTTTTAAGTCATTGTCGCACAAGTCTGTATGCATAAGTCTATAAATAGGCTTTTGTAGTTCACTTTATAAAAGTCTTTTGTATGTTTGTTCAAGAAATTAATCTCTGTAATTTCTTATTAATACAAACGCAAGTTTGATTGAATACTTCATGTGATCATTTTCTAATTCATTTCTCTTGATTGATTAACTTGAATTCCGCACTTGTTAATCTGTTCTAATTGCAATTCGGAGATCTACGGCGATCACACATTTCAAACAAATCAAATATACTTTGGATAATATCTAAACTATTAAACACTAAAAATTTTGAAAAATGTAAAAATCTTTTAAACTAAATATTTACAAACTAAAACAAAAGAAAAATATTTTTGTTGGGGTAAATCTCATGAATTGGGATCATATTGGGATAAATGAATGTATTTATTTTTATTGTTTAGAAATGAAAGTCTATTTTGATTGTTAGTATTTTTGTCCTCTTTAAATTTACTTAGCATTAATAAAACATACTTTCTAAAAATCATGCTATATGTGATTATTGGTATGTTTGTCCTCTTAAACACTCATGCATTTAAATATCTTCAATTTTTATTATTAGCATGCATATTACTTTATATAATCTAAATAATAATATACTTTTGAGTTCATAATATATTAATATTTTCATATAAAGGGTAAAAATATGATGATATCTTTAGAAGTACATACATATGTTGGAATGACATTTCAGTCACGTATGTCATACCCCGGGTTGGACTTATAAACTGTATCACAGGTGTTGGGACATGTATTTGTGACAACAGATCTAGCTTGTAATAGTACTAGTGATTATTGTAATCAAGTGTGTACAATTGATTTTGAATTGTAATAATTGATATGATATTAGTTTGTAGTTAATATTCGTTAAATATATTAGTAAGATAAAGTGTTAGACGAATATCGATTATGAAAATACAAACTAAAGTCTGTTCTGCGAGATGAGATCTCGAGTCGCAGGATTGGGTTCTGCGAGTCGAGATCTGGGCTCGTAAAGGTGGCAACGAACCGAGATGAATATGGGCTTGGTTTTGGGCTGCGAAGTCAGTCGACTCGCAGAGCCCATCGGGTTGCGAGTCGAGTCGGCAGAAACCATATATATACGATTTTAGGTTTAAACCATAAGAGACTTTTGCCAATTCGTTTTCTAGAGCTTGTTATTGTGATTCTAAGCATTCTAAGGTTAGGTATTGATCGATTCACATTAATTAATCGATACAAAACCTTGGTGAGTAATCAATTCGCTATTATCTTGCGAAACAATTCGTTCACAATCCGTGAACCAAGTATTAAGGAATTCCGCGCCTTAATACCTAAAGATAACCTCGTTATCGATCCATAATACACGGGACTTACAACAGGTCTATACATAGTATAACAAAGTGATAGATTTTATTTTGATTTGATATATATGAATTTTGGAATATTTGCAAGTTCGTTTATAAAAATATACCAACTAAGGTCTGTACTTAGTACAACAAATAGTCAATATATTTCCCCAGATATCATAATATTAAGACCCTAAATCATGAATCATAATATACTAATCCTTCAAAATTTAAGACATTTTATTATCATGTTGATAACCTTTGATCTTTTGATTAGACCTTTGATTGTCATATACTAATTATTTTGAATTATGTAAAATAATGTGCATATATGATTAAAATTTCTTAGACTAGATACTTTAAATGCAAAAATGCCTACCAATATATCACATATAAAATTAATTAGTAGAAAATTTGGTTTAAAAATGCTATGTAAACCTACTAACACATCAAACATAGTACTTATCATTTCTTTTAGGTAATACATTTCCTAATGTACTATCATTTCCCAACTTTTTACACAAAATCTCCCCCGATTTTTTATTTTTCTAATGTTTTTGGATTTTATTGGTTTTCTGATGTTTTTGGATTTTTGTTTTTACAAAAAGAAAAATAAGCAATCAACAAACAAAAATAGAAAATTACATATCCAAAGTTTACTTAATTTGATCCAAATGTTTCATGCCGAGCATCGAAATTAGTTCCTCAAAACGCGATTTTGAAAAAGCTTTGGTAAACAAATCAGCTATTTGTTTCGATGTTTCAACATGAACCAAAATGATCAAGTTTTTCTCATTGCAATCCCGAATGAAATGAAAACGTATTTCAATATGTTTAGTTTTTGAGTGTTGAACGGGATAGCGTATGATACTTATGGCTGCAGTATTGTCAATATTTAAAGGAGTTTTGGTAAGTAATAGACCGTAATCACAAAGTTGTTGTTGAATCCAAAGAATTTGCGAACAACAACTGGCAGCAGCAATATATTCTGCCTCCGCAGTAGAGGTAGAAACCGTGTTTTGTTTCTTGCATTGCCATGTCACGAGTCTATTTCCCAGAAATTGACATCCTCCTGATGTTGACTTGAAGTCAATACCACATCCGCCATAGTCAGAATCAGAATATGCTGAAAGTGTAAAATCATCAACATTCGAGTACCATATACCGAGATCAGGTTTGCCCTTCAAATATCTGAAGATTCTGTGTACGGCCCTCAAATGTGATACTTTAGGATTTGCTTGATACCTCGAACAAATAGATACAGCAAACATTATATCAAGTCTTGAAGCAGTTAAGTACATGAGGGAACCAATCATTGATCGATATTCCTTTTGATCTGTTGGTGTGTCGTCAAGAGCAGGTCCAATTTTCTCAACAAGATCAATGGGAGTGGAAATAGTTTTGGCATCCAACATCTTAAATTTCTTTAAGATGTCATTAACATACTTTGTTTGATGTATGAAAATGCCCTTATCTAGTTGCTGAACTTGCAAACCTAGAAAGAAAGCCATCTCCCCCATTGAACTCATCTCAAACTTAGACTTCATGATACTCTCAAATTCTTTGCACAAACTGTCGTTCGTAGACCCAAATATAATGTCATCCACGTATACTTGAACGAGAAGCAAATCAGCTTTTGTTTTCCGAATGAAGAGTGTACTATCAATTTGACCTCTTGAAAACCCATTAGCAAGAAGATGTTGAGATAAAGTCTCATACCAAGCACGAGGAGCTTGATGTAATCCGTATAATGCCTTATCCAATCGAAACACATAATTTGGGAATTTAGGATCTTCAAAACCTGGTGGTTGTTTGACAAACACTTCTTCATGCACTTTCCCATACAGAAATGCACACTTGACATCTAACTGATACACTTTGAATTTCATGAATGAAGCATATGCTAGAAAAATCCGAATGGATTCAAGTCTAGCAACCGGAGCAAAAACCTCATCATAATCCAAACCTTCAATTTGAGTGAATCCTTGAACCACTAATCTTGCTTTATTGCGAACCACAACTCCTCGATCATCTTTCTTATTTCTGAAAACCCAACGCGTGCCAATTGGATGGATATCCTTGGGAGGTGCCACCAATGTCCAAACTTGCAACTTAACAAACTGTTGCAATTCTTCTTGCATTGCTTGAACCCAAGAAGAGTCTGACAAAGCTATCTGAACATTCTTTGGTTCAATTTGTGATAAGAAACAAGCAGAAGTTTAGTGTTGATGACGAGTTTTGATTCCATCAGAAACCGCACCAATTACATTTGTGAGTGGATGGTTGTGCTCAGAATTAACACGCAAAGTAGGAACAGGATCCACATGCAAGTTGGTTCCTAAATGTGAATCTTCAGGATTACTCACTACTTCATCACTAGAATCATCATGATTGGTGTCTTCTAATTCAGTAGAAGGTTCTTGAAAAATGTCAGTATCATCAGGATTTGAGGTTGTGTCATCTGCATCATTTGCCATAGGTGAAGAAGATTCTTGAACAGCAGAATCCTCTGATGATTGTGGAAGAGTAAGATCAGAAGTAGACACTGGGTGACAGGAGTAAGAATTGGCTCAGCAGGAGAAGAAAGCACCGGAATAACAAAATCATCATAAGCTGCAACAGAAGATGACACATCTTCTTGAAAAGGAGCAAGAGAATTAAAGAACGAGTCATAGTCAAATAACCATTCTTGACCAATCCCATCAGATGGAGAAGAATACCGTAAGAATTCAACCTCATAACATTCTTCTATTCGATGAGATGCTGTGTTATAAACTCTTTTATTATGAGAATTTGCTGAATAACCAAAGAAAAACCCAGATTCAGATTTCTCAGCAAATTTTGAAAGACGATCTTTCATTTTCATCAATAAACACGGGCATCCAAAAGGTTCCAGAAAGTGAATATTCGGCTTTCGATTATTCAATAACTCATAACTCGTTTTCTTCTTGTCTTTGACCACAAGAACTCTATTTAACACAAAACAAGCTGTGTTAACTGCTTCTGCCCAAAAAGTTATTGGTAATTTTGCATCCGAAAGTATAGTTCCTGCAGCTTCAATCAATGTTCTGTTCTTTCTTTCAGCAACTCCATTTTGCTGTGGAGTTAGAGGAGCACTGAATTGTTGAGAAATACCATGTTGAAGATAGAACATTTCCATGAATTAGTTCTTAAATTCCATTCCATTATCACTTCGTAACCTCTTTACTTTTAACGAAAATAAAGTCTCTAATCGTAAAATTAGATACTTAATTTTCTCAGCCGTCTCGTCTTTAGAACTCAGAAAGTAAACCCATGAAAATCTTGAGTAATCATCAGTAATTACCAAGCAATAGGATTTACCACCTATACTCCTCACACTAACAGGGCCAAACAAATCCATATGGAGAAGTTCCAATGGAGTGTTAATTGAATTCACCAACTTAGGTTTATGAGACTTTTAGTTTGTTTTCCCTTTTTACAGGAAATACAATGATAATTTAGTGAGAAAGTCTGTTTAGGAACTCCAATAACTAAATCATTTTTGACTAAAAAGTTCATTTTCCTAAAGTTGATACGACGCATCTTTCTGTGCCATAAAACTGAATCCTTCTCTGATGCTTTTGATAACAAACAAGTATGCTCCACTGAACGAGTTATAGAACGCATGTCAAGAACATACATATCTTTAACCCTAGGAGCCCTCATAAGAATCCATTCCTCCGGTACAACAAATACTGGCTTGATAATCAAACATTCTTCATCATTGAACCATGTTGACAGCTTTTTGTCACACACTTGAGAAACACTAAGTAAATTATGTTGAAGTTGTTCAACATAATTCACCTTATCAAAACTTATTATACCATTCGTAACAGTTCCTTCGCTTGAAATCATTCCTCCTTTATCTCCCGCAAAAGCAACAAACCCTCCATTTTTTATTTTAATATCTTCAAGTAAGGAGAGATTCCAGGTCATATGTCTTGAGCAGCCACTATCAATGTACCACACGTTATCGATAGCTCGGGATGACTGCAAGACATTTGATGGAAACAGTTAGTTGCTAATGGAGACCCAAGCCTTAGAGGCTTTGGGTCGTCCAGTGACTTCATCTAAGATGAAAATGTCAATCTCTTTGAAATTCTTTTTGAAATCATTGGAATGATTGATTGACGCATCATTAGATGATGATTTCTTCTTTGAAGAAACAAATATATTTGATCTTGATTTCTGTGGGTTCTCAGGTATTGTGGATTTATGAACATCTTTGGTATTTGAAGATTTAACTTTCTTTAAATTTTGTCTTGAACGTTTTTTTAGCAAGTTTATGACAATTATTCAAAAGATGTCCACGAATACCACAATAGAAACAACTTCGTGTTTCATACTTTTTTTGAGTATGAAAACGATTATAAGAACCATGATGTGAAACTTTACTTGTAGAAGCGTCATTTTTGGAATATGAGCTTTTACTAGTAGAAGCTTCACATGTCGAAGTTTCACATTTGAAAGCATGATATTGACCTTTTGTTGATGAAGAAGATGATTGTGAACTGATTGGAGAAGAAGTCCTTTTCAAAATCTTGAAAGCTTGTTTCGGAATTTCACAAGTTTTAGATTTTTCTTTATTATTTTGATTCAAAACACACTTCTTATTCTTTTCACAGTTATCACAATCATTTTTCTTCATCTCAGAACTTTGAGTCATTTGTGGTGATTCAGAACTCTCATTAGAAGAAACCTTTTGAGTTACTTCATTTGAGGTTTTGAGTCATCAACTTTTCCCTTCCTATACACAAACTCGGAATCAGATTCATCTTTAACTGGCAATTGAGAATAAGATTTTGGTGGTGGAACAAAATGATATCCAATTCCAGCTTTAGAAGCTGCCTGTGATGCTTTGGATTTTTCTTGAAAATCATTTTAATATCCAAGTCCAGATTTAGATTTAGTATTTAAACGCTGTTTATGGATAATCTCATCAAATACCACTGCTGATATAGAAACATTCAACAATTGTCTTTCAAGATCTAAAATTTTAGATTCAGCTTCAGATTTTTCTTGTTTAAGTAAATCCATCTCAGTTAAATAACTGTTTATGATGGTTTGTTGATTTAAAATTTTAGCTTTCAAATCATGTGTCTCAACATCAGTTGACTCAAAACGCTTATTCAAAAGCTTGTTGTTTTCCACCAACTCCTTATTCTGATTTTTAATCAATTCAATGTCAGTTAAGAGCTGTTGATTTTGAGTTTGGTAAAGACTGAGTTGATCACTCAAGTCAGTACATTTTGAACAGATTTGTTCAAATGGAGAAGAATCAACCTCAGAAACATTTGCCATGAAAGCTTGGTTTTGAGAATATTCCTCCACATGTGCACTCCAGTCATAAAATTCATCAACTGTAGAAACCAGTGCTGATGATGTAGGAGCAGAAGCTGTATCTTTTCCAGAAAATTGTGGTTGAGATGAAGAAGAGTAGGTTTTGGAGGTAGAAGGCTTGGTGAAACCAGAAGAAGGTGCTTTGCTTTTCTCACATTCCTGGGCAAAGTGTCCCAAATTCTGACAGTTATAACACCGAACCTTCGATTTATAAAATCCTGGTTTACCCCCCAACTTGCTTTTTCCAGTTATTTGAAGAAACTTCTTGACCTTTCTTGTTAACATAGCAAGATTCCATTGAAGATCCATTTCTTCAAGATCGTCTGGATGTAACTGATCGTAATCCTCTTCTGTCAAATCTACATTCCCAACCTTTCCAGAAAAAAATGCCTCATATGATGAAAGAAAAGCTGTGACAACATTTGCATGATCTTCAGTAATCTTTGAAACATGTTGGTTAGGATTTTGTTGTTGATGATTGGTAGAAGAAGCACTTCCCGATCCATAAAATCCATAGCTAGAATAACCACTTGTAGCTCCACCAGAATTCCCAACATTGAATGCATCATTACCAGAGAACAAGGCTGTTGTATCTGAAGCTTTCTTAGAACCAAATTGAGAATATTGCATCATCTTTCCAGTCTCCTTTTTCTGTAAAGACACATCATATACTTGCAATTTGTTGATCAAATCCTCGTATGCATATTCACCCAATGATTCATCTTCAAACAAAATGTTAGCCTTAATATCCCACCTTGAAGGTAAGGCTTCAATCAACTTCTCATTGATTTCAAGACGTTCCAAAATCAAACCATGTCTTTTGAGTTCACTGATTAACTGGGAATACCGGACAATTAAGTCATTGAAAGATTCGTTAGGCATGCATGTGAATACATCCCATTGCTTCTTTAACATGTCACGTTTACTTTTCTTCAACTTGTCGTTACGAGAAAAACGTTGTGCCATTGTGTTAAAAAGCTCATATGCAGTAGTCAAATCTTTCCATCCAGCAAGAACATCACTAGGAAGACTCATAGAGATAATTGATTTAGCTTTCTTGTCTCGATCATGTTCTTTCCGTTCATCAGAAGTCATCATTTTGAGTGACTTAGGAGGAGGATTATTATCCCTATAGATTCCTTCAGCTCTAGGATGAATGTATTGCTCCATGATAGGAATCATTAGATCAGGATCATATAAAGCAATAAACGACTGAAACCAATACTTCCAATCATCATAATCATTCTGACATAAGAACTTTGGTGGTTTGGTTGTAGTTCCCATCTCTTGTTCACTCTTCATCATGGCTTGCCAATTCACTTGAGCCAATTTAAACACTTAGAAAACTACTACACTTTGTCCGAGAATACTAAATCCGAGAATACAACACTGAAACAGTCCGTCAATATCAATAATCCGTGAATCCTTAATCAGAGACTAACACACTCTGTCAATATCAATTTTCCGAGAATAAGAATCCGTTATTAACAAAGTCCGTGAATCCTTAATCCGTGAATACTAATCCATCAATACCCAATCCGTCAATACTAAACCGTGAATACTAAAGTTACTATTTGTACGACAATAACAAGTCCGTCAATGAGAGTCCGTGAATAACCAACTAATGTTCATGCGACAATTACTTATTGTCGGACCACACACAGAAACAATCACGGAATCACTAATCACGGAAGAAAACGGTTATTTACTACTCACGGAATACTAATCACGGAAGAATTTTCCAGAAATTGAAAAGTGTTGTAGAATCTTCAATTCTAGCTCATTTTAGCTAAAATTGATATCACTGAACTCAGAATTTGATTTCCGACAATCGTAAACACTCAAATTCATCTTTTACCGTCAAATTTAAGAATCCGAAGCAATCCATACACTTGATGATGAACACGTAAACAATCTGAAGCAATTCCGAAGCAAATTGAAGCAAATTCAGATCAAATTCAGATGAATTATGATCACAGAATCACTTACAGCAGTAATTCGTCGAAATCCGAAGCAAATTGAGCTCAAACGATATCGAAATTAGTCCAAATCAATCAAACATTGTCAAACAGCAATTAAACGATCAATGCTGAAGCTTTCGAGTTCTTTTAATCAAACAAATACCTCAAATTCACCTCTAATTCAATCAAACAGTCCTAATTTCTATTCGTACGGCTCTGATTCCTCTTTGTGAACGCCGTAGATCACCGAATCGCAATTAGAACAAATATAACTTGTGCGGAATACAAGTTATATTACACGAAATATGAATTATAGAATAAGAACAAGAATTATTCGATCAAATTGCTTTTGTATTAACAGAAATCAGAGAGAGAATTCAGAGACAAAATGTACAAAAGACTTAGTTAAAAATGAACTAACAAAAAGCCTATATATAGACTTATACAAAAGTTCATGCGACAATAAAGACTTAAGTGATGACCTGGTCAACTCCGACAATGCTATTTTAGGAGTGACCACTTTATCCGTCAATACATACTCACGGACCACTCTTATTCACGGACTCACCTATACACGTATTCATCTATTGTCGCAATACTAAATGCTTAGACAGATTATAAACAAGATAAAATCATGCCTTAGACATTTTGCACCAACATTTACAACTTTCGTTCATAGAGGATCGAAGAATTTTTGTTAGGGTTACGAAAATTTGTTTTTAGGGTTTTTGGGTATCATCAGCCGTTTCTGCGACACTCGTTGCGACACTTGCTCAAATTGGAATTAGGGTTCCAGCGTCAATTGATCAGGTTTAACTTACGCTTACTGTGTCACTCTACTGCGTCACTCTACTGCGTCACTTAAGTGCGACACTTGAGTGCGACACTTAATTAACAACGCGACACTAACCTCTAGTGTCGCCAAGGTTCGTTTGTGCGTCACTTTCAGCGTCACTTGAAGTTGACCAAAGTTGACTCTGCGACACTTAACCTAGTGTCGCTACTGCTCTGCGACACTCATCAAGTGTCGCCTTTTATTACTGATCAGCTTTTTGTCTTTGTGTTTTAGCTTCTTTTCAGGTATTTTCTAATGGCTACTGATAAATAGAGTCTTCAAAATATTAGAGATATGCTGAAACAGGGTAACGATGTGGGTAGTAGTAGTAAACCTCCAATGTTTTCAGCAGGCATGGATTATGCTTACTGGAGGTCACGGTTTGAGCAATATATAGAATGCCATTGCCCTGAACTATGGGGCCCTCTTCTAGAAAGATATGAAAAACCCGTTGCTGAGGGCAATTATAGAAGGATCCCACCTGCTAAAACTTACAAGGCAATGACTCATGAAGAACATAAGGAGTATGATACTGAATGAAAAGTGCATTCAACAATTTGTATGTGTTTAACTCAAGATGTTTTACGGTTATTTAAGCATCACGAAATAACCTATAATCTCTGGAAGGCTATTGAAACCCGATGCGGTGGCAATGAGAAGTACAAGCATGCAAAATTGGAATTAATCAAGAAGCAATATGACCTTTTTGATATTCTTCCAAATGAAACTGCTTCTGGGTTGTTTACTCGATACTCACAGTTGGTCAGTGAGTTGACTGAAGGTGGATTTACCTTTAAGGAAAGTGAGATTAATAAAAAGCTTTTGGATGCTCTACCGAAACCCTGGGAAATCAAGGTTCAATTCTTAAAGGAGAATCAAGAGTTGGACACAATGAAGTTGGATGATTTAATAGGTATACTCCAAGCTCATGCAATGGAGTTAAAGAAGAAGGAGTGTAAATCGGGTGGTTTTGTTCAAGACCCGTCTCTTTATGGTGGTAAGGTTAGCTCTAGGAAGTCTTATGGTGGAATGACTTTTGTGTCAAATACAAATTCACCATCTAATTCCACTGGGGTGTATTCTTCTGTTTATTCTTCTGGTACATCTCAAGGCTCACAACATCAGCAGGCTCCAATTTCACCTGCAATTAAGGAACAAGCTGCTATTTATACAGCTTTTCTGAGTTCCTATAAGGATTTGGTTTCACAACCAAATACCACATTGCAGATGGCTCAAGAGGATTATGCTCAATTAGATGATGATGATCTTGAGCAAATGGATCTTAAATGGAACATAGCCATAATCACCAGGAGGGTGAAGAAGTTTTTACAGAGAACTGGACGAAAAAGTTTGGAAGGTGATGGGAAATCGGGGTTTGGATTTGATAAAAGTAAGGTTCAATGCTATAACTGTCAGAACTTGGGGCATTTCGCGAGGGAATGTGAAAAGCCTAAAATACCTTCTTCGGGTCTGACCAAGGCATCTCCTCCCAAGACACCAGAAAAGGAGATAGTGAAGACTGGAGCTTCTGATGCTTTGGTCGTCTTCGAGCCTACGCAAACTGATTGCACTGCACAAGCTGAGATGCACCAACTAGCACTTATGGCTCACATCACTCCTGAGGTTATTGATGAACCTTTCTCTTGTACTTCATGTATACAATTGTCTGCTTCTTTAGAAAGTTATAAAGTAGATAATGAAAATTTGAGAGAAAAAGTTGAACTTTTGGAGTCAAACAAGTTTTTGAAAAGTAATGAAAAACTCTATGAGCAAAAAATAGAGGCGTATAAACTTGATACTCAGACCTCTAAATCAAATGTTTTTAATCAGCAAGATGCTATCAATAGCTATCTTAAAGAAATTTCTTTGTTAAATAAAGAACTTGCTGACTCATAGGCCGAGGTTGTAGATCTGAATTGGAGAATCTCAAATTTTTCAACATCCTCTGTTGTCTTTGATGAAATCGTTAACAAGCAACAGACAAATACAAAAAGTAAAGCTGGACTAGGTTATTGATGTGCGGAAAGTATATGCAATTATAATAACAAGTTTACATTAAGGAAATACTAAATAATACTATCACACAATTCAGGCAAGATTGACCCGTTCATGTAATATAGCTTAATAAGTAAGTCCAAATTAGAACACAAGGAACACAAGAAACGTGATTCTTATTTATAACTAATTATCTATTTATTCTAATTACAAATATTTACAATTGATATCGCGTAAAAAGTCATGTTTTTACTACCGATATCTCTCTCATTCTGTAACGATTCTTGGCATATTAATTCAAAAACATTACAAATCACTAACATTATGCCAAGATGGTTAAAACAAGGTTGCACGAGAAAAATCAAGCAAAACGGATGTAAAACGAAGATTCCACATCGACGCAAACGGACGCATAACGAAGAAAACACGCACGAATCGAGAAACGAAGCAAAAGACGGCGCAACGGGGCGGCTACAGGCCAGGCGCCACCGGCCTGGGGCCCTCCGCCGCCGGCCACCCTGCTGGCGCCGCCGGCCACCACAGTCCCGCCCCGGTTTCCGTTTTTGGTAACTTTTGGTACCTGGTGCACCTACTTTTCGTGTTGTACGGTACCCGGTGCGCCTACTTTTCGTGTTGTACGGTACCCGGTGCGCCTACTTTTCGTGTTGTACGGTACCCGGTGCACCCTTTTGGCTATCTTTTCTAACATGCACCTCTTGGTGCTAATGTGAGCCAAAGCTCACCTATAAATAGGAGGCTTAGGTTCATTTGAAATACACACCAAATATGCACACATTCTAGCATATTTCACTCTTTCTTTCTCACTAGAAAATCTTTCGTAGTCTTTTAGTCTTTCTCATTCTAGGAATATTGTAATTAGTCCACGGACTAACGTAGGAGCTAGGGCGAACGCTAGAGATTCGGAGATCAATCTTTGTACGTGTGAAAGAGTTTGTCAATTATAATAATACGCTGCTACGCATTTAATTCCGGGTGATATCTAAACTTTTATTATACTTGTCTCATTTCATATTTTGAATATGTATTATTGCCTGGTATGTGATTTATTTGTTGCCATGAATTGCGAGTAGTTTATTATTGTGATTGCTGATGATGTAGATGATTATAAGTAAGGATGTCATTACACAATCAATGCACGATAATCGTAAAATGATATAACGGCCCCTATTCAACTATTTATTCGATATAGTGCTGGAAATGCTCTATGCAAAGTACAAACGTACGGAAGCCGATAAACGACCGATGGTAGTTATATCATTGGAATCAGCTCTGGTTCAAAAGTTGGAACTCCGAAAGGATAATACAACTACACAACTAACTGGTGCATCCTACGAGAATCAATGCATTATAAAATAATGTTCGTAAAACACGTTCAGATAAAATAGGAGATAATAATCTTTGTACTGTTAGGACCTTGTGAATTTGAGTTTAATTTATGGAGCACCCTTTCCAGTTATCCACGTGACTGCAACCTAGTAATTAGGACTTGATCAACCTTAATTATGGTAAGTAGTTATCTGTGCCCATGACATGCAATAAGTAAGACACAATGAAACCACTCGTTGTATATATTAGGTTTACATTCCTGCACTGCTTTACATTTAATTAGTTAGAGTGTCACTTTCACTGTCAATTACTCTTGACCGCGTGTTGGATATAAGAAGCAGTGGAAATCCCATGCAAAGTACACTGTCTATTATTGAAAGGCATGGTCCTCATATGAAACACGTTTTATCAAACTGCGGATAATCTGGAGATGTATAACTGTTTGAAAAGGAGAACTTAAATCATAAGTCAAAGCAATTAGAGATTAATCGAGCAAAAACAAGACTTAGGAGTAAGAGTAAAGTCCGAGTGATATAGAATCCTTAAAACACTAAGCCTTACATAATCGGCGGTCCAAACATACAAAGTTATTAATCTGCATGCAAATGAAGTAGTAAATTACCTTAGGAGTTAAGAACGGTCGGACCTATGAGACGATACGCTACTGATTCATGCACCTCGGTATAAAACCAAAATAGGTTGTTCATCTTTCAACTAGATGAGTATTGGAAGTTTGCTATTGCTCCGATCAGAATCATGATAACCTAGTTCCAAGTGACACGCCAATGGGAAACTGAGTTGGTAGGGTTCTAGAGTTTACCCCTTGTAGTTTATTTACCACATTATGTATCAACCCTATTTGTTCTGTCATCCTGAAATATTAATTATCGAAATCTCAGCAATCACATCTTTATCTTTACCTGTTTTTTTTCTTTACTTTATTTTCCTGCAATTTACTTTCCTGCATTTTAATTACCTGTCTTTAAACCCCAAAACCTACCTACTTTGTTCCATCCTAAATGCTTCCCTGCTGAAAGTGCCAACTTTAATCGCCCACTCGTTTGGATTCATAGAACGATCTTAGGTCGTACTTACCGCTTACTAACCAGAGTAGGTAGTACGTATAATTTAAGCCCCGCAAAATATAAATTTAAAACCCCTGCTGCGCTCGCATCATCATTTGAAAAACAACGACACGGTGTGAGCACATCATGTTTTTGGCGCCGCTGCCGGGGAATCACAAACGTAGATTCAAGCCACCTTAAGTTGTAGTATTTAGGAGATCCTTCCGATTGATTCCTTCTTAGAAATCTCTCGAAAGTTACTATAAGCAGTTTTAATTTAATTTGCTGTTAATTTAGTGTTAATTAGGATAATATTAGTTTAAATATGACATCTAAAGAACTCACTTCTATTAGTACTTCAAAGGATGAATTATATGCTTCCCTAGAAGAATTTAGGATCCCACATTCCATTCCAAACCATTTCCTGGACTTTGATGTCACGGATCAGCTACCTGACCTGGCATCATCTCCAGACGATCACTCTCCAACTTTGCAAATGCCTAAAGTATCAAATTCTGTCCACTTCGATTATCTTCCCGAAGAAAATCATGAAGTAAAGCCTCCGAAAATGTGTGACCAAATTACCCTCATTCCTGAGACATCGGTATATGCCCAAACTATATCCGATTGTCACAATGACAACATCTTTCCATTCTCTTCATACGAACCTACATACACCATATACCGAGTGGTGGATAAGGTTCCATCCGTCAAAATAGAACAACCTTGTTTTAAAGAACGCCACCTTGGTGCTTCTTTCGATCCTTCCCGAAGGGCGGACGTCTATAAAGCATTCGTCATACAATTGACCTATGCCAATCTCCCGTTTTCCTTCAACCAACAAGAAACGATTGCTGGGTTAGAAAAACAAGTGAACCTTCTTCTTCGTCTGTCAAATCGAGAATGCGAAAGCCCCTCCACAAACTTCGAGAACCAAGAACTGAAGTTTGTAGAAGATTTAAATCTTCTCTTCGAATCATTTGCCGACATGGATTACCTTCCAATATCTATGATATTAATAAATCACAATGTCGCCACGATGATCAACAAACTTGAGTTCTGGATAGAACAAAACCCGTTGATTCCTATCACATTTCTTGGTAAAATTCCATTCTTTGTTGACCCCGCTTCTTACATAATCTCAAAATTGCGAGAAGTTTTTCCTAATTCCACAAAAGAAAGAATCGACACAAGCTTCTTTGAGAAAAGAAAAGACCTTCACGTCAAGCTTGTTCAAATCTTCACCTTCACCAAATACCCCTTCACTTCCACTCAAAAAGTCAGAATTAGTGAACTCTGTAAGCTAGTTAAACTTACAACCGGAGAACCTGATTCACCAGAAGAGAATGCGTTTATGGAAGCTGTGAATAAACTTACTCACAATCTGAACTACAAAAACAAAGGAGAGCGCGACGGTCTATCAAATCCCAAGAAGATAAGGAAGGCGTACAATAAGTTGATTGATGATCTTGTTAATTTTGGGTATGAGGAACGAGAGATCCTAGGAAGTTTAGAGGATCATCATTTTCTAGTTTACAATGTCATCTGGGAGCTATCGAAATGTTTTGTACTGAAAAATGTTCAATTAAGGGAGCAAATCTCGACCCTTTCCCTATGGAGGGATCGGATCGAATCTTAAAACAATTCCTTCCGAAAACGGTCAAGGCTCGCGACTTTTAATGAGCGTATTTTTAATACATATATATATAATAATTTTTTGAAAGTTTCCCTTAACAGAAAACGTTTTTTTAAATTATTGTTTGAAGACACGCACGTCAAAAAGAAAGTACACCTCTTAAATCATTTTGCCTAAATAATTGTACATTCTATAAACCCGCGTCAGACAAAGATTTTTAAAACACCAAAAATAGCGTGAGTTTAATGTTTAACGTTGATTTTGATTGTTCCGCAAAATTTTGCGCGTTTCTTAAATAATTTACAACGTAACAAGAGACTAACAAGTAACTAGTTACAAATAATACATTTAAGATTCATCAACATTATTAGTGGACATTAGGAATTAACCTAGGACATTAATGCTTAACATTTAATTTGCCTTAGGGACCATATGAGTACCATAGTACTTAGGGTAAGTACATGTACCCTAAAGGACCACTATGAACCTCCTTAACTCCCCATAATTCAAATCATCTAACAAACTTCATCTTCTTCCCCCCCCTTTGCTCAAGAAAACCGGCCATGCCATGACCACCATGAATCCACCATCAAAACTTCATCAAATTACATAATCTCTTGTCTTTTCGAGCTCCTCGTTGCATATACTTCTCGGTTGTACTTTCGTTTTTGCATTTCATACACTAAAAGCAAGGTACAACACAAACCCACTTTAAATTTGAAAGAACTTACTTCTTGTAGTTTGCTAAGCTAGTAACTAGGAAATAGAGTTTTTCTTGATTAAATGCTTAGGTACTACATGATCCTACCAATTACCCATGCGAATTCCCATATGTGTGACTTTTTCAATAGGAACAACTTTGACCAATTGATTTAGCTTAGAACTTTGCTTGATTAAGTGTTAGTATGCTACGTATCTTGGTAATTATGGTGTTTTGTGTAATCACTCTATGCTAATTGCTCCATGTGTACAAGTTAGGTTTAGCAATTTCGAATTTTGAAAGTCAACAAAAAGTTGACTAGCTCACATGAAAAATATGATATGTTGAAAATTGCATGATCAGGTTGTACTTGTTTTGACTAGTCAAATAAGGCAATAACTAGAGAATCATCACTTTTGAATAAGAAGTCTTGGACCACACCAAACACATGGGCATGACAACTTCTTTTATGCACAACCTAGTTTATTTATCAATTAGGAAATGCTTAAAATGACTTAGATCATGTATGCATGAATAGATTAAAATTATGGCATGCGGATGTTTGAAAATATCATTTGAAGAAAGCTTTGACCTAAAAGTCAACTTGAAGTATTGAATTTTTAAGACAAACTATTTTATTCAAAAACCTTACTTCACCTTGTATCTCCAAAGTCAAACCTTTTCAATAATGATATTATCATTACTTGCGAATTCTCGTCATTTCAAACTTGGTTTGCACCAAACTTTGTAAATGACAAACTGATGACACGCAAAAAGTCAAGTTTTAACGTGCCATTATCTCACCTTTTTAGCCCAATTATGGATGAACACATTTGAAATATACATTTTTATACTAAATTTCATAATGAAGGCTAAAATATAGACGATGCTTCAAGAATCAACTAAAAAGGCCTAAAAACGAATAAAATAGAGCATAAACGATCTTAAGCAATCCGGTTCACGTATTCTAGCACTTTTTGAGCTCCACTTGGAATTATGACCTCTAACCTATGTCATTTTGTTCCTTAGGAGATTACGATCGCGTGGATATAAAGAACGCTCAAAACGGACATCAGATGAAGAAGTTACACCCAATCGAAGATTCAAGACAACCGACGGACCACGATACGGGAGGCACCAAGCCGTATACGGGCAATCCCAGCCGTATACGGCCAAGAACCAACCGTATACGGCCTGGCTAGGGCGTATACGGCCTGATGCCAGCCGTATACGGCCATTCCCCCTCGTATCCGGCCTTGTCCCTCCCCCGATACGGCCAATCTCTCCCGTATACGGCCAAACTCAACCGTATCGTGTGTTTTGGTCATCCAAGGTGTGATTCTGATACGGTTGAGGAATACGGTTGAGATTTTGAAGATGGAAATACGGCTGAGGAATACGGTTGAGCTTCTAGTATAAATATGGGGTTAAACCTCCTCATTTCAGACATTCTTATACTCTTACACTCTTACATTCTTAGATTCATATTCTCTTATAGGTTAGATTTATATTTTATTTTCGTAGTTAGCGGCTAGTTAGTCACGGCTTTGACCGGACGAATAGGGGGGTAATATTGTAATATTGCTTGGAGGATACTCGAAGTTCTGCTTGTATTTCTTCACGTTATATTCAGCTACGCTGTTACTCTGGTTAATTCTATCCTTTATCTATTTTATGATGATGATTGTTATTACTGTTATCATGCTAGCTTTAGGATCACTTGCCATGATTAGCGAGTAGTTTTACTACGTGTTTGCTATGATGTAATTAGTCGTATTAATTGGGATGATGTCATTATGAAAACAACGGAGGTAACGTTATACGGCTTTCATTTGTATAGCGCCGGAAACATCACGAATGTGTGTAGTACGGAACGTGGAAGCTATGAAAGTCGTGGGCACAATCCGTTGTCGATTAATGATTAATTAATTGTTGATCCACTTTCTATCTATGATTTTAAACCTTAATCAAACTTAACGCCTTTCAACCAATAAACGTGGCTACGCCCTTAATGATAGGACGTCGCGAACCCTATCCAAAGGTGATTAGTTATCTGTGTCTAAAACATGGTCTGATTTGTGAAGAATGTAAACATTGTTTTCTAAATGGAACACCAAGTACATCGTCATCATGGAAATAATGCTTTCACTCGCGAACGCAAACTACATGGTGATTATGGAAAAACGTTTTCTAACTTGAATGCAAAGTACACCGGTATTGTGGAATTATCGCTTTCCTCTCAGAACGCATAATTTACATTGTACCTGTGGAAACACTGTCTTCTCTCGAACGCAAATATTACGCTATTTACAAATTAGGGATTTATTGGGATTTTAAAGTAAGGGCTGGTTTATATCATAGATGGAGAATTTCTGTGCTTAATTACAAACTTAGTTAAAACAAGTCTAGGGTTCAAGGCAAAGTAGGTACCGTAATTCGGCTAAGAACTTGGTATTTCCACGGGAAGAGTCGTAGTTCCCTATTGTGTACAAACGTTATACTTAGACTTTACAAACCCATCGATAGAAAGTGATCAACATACACAAAACATGATCTTGAACTTAAATGTTTCGTTTAATCTAAAGTATTCATGTGGGGTTAAGAAAGGTCAGACATCGAGATTGGTTTGTCGTCATATTCATGCACCCATGATTTATATCCATATAAGGGTCGCTCTTCCGTTATCGGTTGGCGTTGTATGGCCGGATAAACTACTCTGATCAGAATCACGATAGCCTAGTTACTCAGTGACATACTGATTTATCAGTAGGGAGCTAGTGCTTACTCCTCAATACTCGGAATAAATGAAATACAAATCTTTTGAAATCATTTTACAAATCAAACATCATCCCAATTAAGAAAACTAATGAAGTCATAGCAAACACCTCCCCTAGATTATCTGCTAACTACATAAATTTTATCTGCTTTATTTCAATTTCCTGCCTAAGTATAAAAACCAAAACAAAACCTCCAAAAATCTTTTAAAACCATTACTAGTTTGATAAATCGTCTCCAACGTAAACGTTTCACAATACAACTGGTTTATAGAACGACCCTAGGTCATACTTACTACTGTACCCATAGTTTTAAAGTATACTTAGGCCCCGCACTTACAAATTTTAAAACAACCCGTTGGTTGACGCGCCCGGAGGAAGGCACCGCAACGACACGAGTCAAAATCGCGACCGACCTCTAGGCGCCCATCAAGTTTTTGGCGCCGCTGCCGGGGAATCAGTTGTAAGATCCGTAGACGTTATAGACGAACTTTTCTTTCTAGTAAATATCCGTAGCTTAGTTTAGTTTTACTTTCTTAGTTTAGTTATTCCAGACGAAAATTCCTTCCCACAACACACAACGATATTCGACCAGATCATCCGGATCTGAACCTCTCATTTCCATACCCGATCCTGAGTCGATTATCCGAACCACTCGTAAAGGAAAGCGCACTCGACAACCGATGGCTGCTCGCGTCACTCTCGCCGATAGCACCAAACCGTCAATCGAAGGACGAGGAGGACCTATCAACTATCCAGTTATCGAAGGCGCATCTTTCGAACTGAGACACCATATCATTCAGCTGATCAAGGAATTCTGCCAATACCATGGTCTGCCCAATGAAGACCCCAACGCCCACATAAACCGATTTATTCAAACCACCAACTCTTACAAGCAGAATGGGGTTGAGCAGGACATAGTCCGCCTATACCTATTCCCCTATTCACTTACTCACCATGCCTTAACCTGGTTTGAGGGATTAGAGACCAGCTCTATCTCTTCTTGGACGGAGATGGGTAATAAATTCTTAACTAAATACTTTCCTCCGGCCAAACAAACCAAATGCAAAATTGACATCATGAACTTCCACCAAGCTCATGATGAATCTATCTATACGGCGTGGGAGAGATTTAAGAGTCTCCTAAACAAATGCCCAAACCACCTAATTGAGAAAACCAGCCAGCTGTGCACGTTTTACAACGGTCTTGTTCCAAACCACCGCATCACCCTCTACGCTGCCGCTCAAGGAAGTATTATGCTACTCTCCGCAGATGAGGCTTGGAATCTGATCGAGAATATGGAGATGCACCATCACGATTGGAACTCTGGTGAGCGTTCCTCATCATCGGCACCACTTGCCGCATCCAACCCGCTCCAGGCTGAAGCTATCAAGTCCCTAACGGAGAAGATCGAGACTTTGACAAAACAGATCGGCGAATTGAAGAAACCATCCCAGCATGTCCATCAAGTTCAGGAATGCCAGAACTGTGCCAACCTTCCAACTGCTGCTTATCAGGTTGAGTACAAGGATCCCGCTGACGGAACGGTTTACTATGCTCAATTTCCAGCTCGCCCTCAAAATCAGTCGCGTTTCAATCAAACCTCTCCCCCTAGGACTAGAGGCACTCAATACCCACCTAGAAACCAACCACCATTTCAACCCAACTACCAACCTAGATACCCACAACAAAACCAACTCACCTATAACCAACCACTATCATTGACTGCACCGGACGCAGCTCAATCGACTGAACCCACTAAAACCCTTGTGCCCATTACTAGTACAGATGACACCCTAAACAAGTTCATCCAAGGCCAACACCAAATCAACCAAAAGACTAGTGCTAGGCAAGACCAAACTGACCTATACCTTAGGAACCAATTGGCTGTTCTCAAAAATCTTGAGGCCCAAATTGGACAACTAGCCCAACGTCTTGACTCTAGGCCTCAGGGTAATATTCCTAGTAACACAGTACAAAATCCCCACGTAGAAGAGGCTAAACAGATGAGTACTACAGACACGAAGGAGGCACCGGGCCAACCTTCCACTACTTCTCCTGTCCCACCGACAGTCGAGACCACGTCTATCCCTACACCACCAAGGGAAGTACAAATCCCGTTCCCTAGCCGTCTTAAGAAATCCTACAAGGCTAACACCTTCCGTCTCGATGGAAAGTTCATGGACACCGTGTCCAGAACCCCTTCCAGTTCAAAATACATCCTTAAACTCCTGTCTACCAAGGACAAGGTACCTGAAGTATCCAATGTCCCACTGAACGCGGAATGTTCAGCAATCATTAAGAATGACCTACTGGAGAAATTAGGAGATAGAGGACGATTCACCCTTCCTTGTTCGATCTATCACTTGGGCATGATACACTCTCTAGCCGACCTAGGAGCCAGTATCAACCTTATGCCTTATTCACTTTATAGAAGATTGGAATTAGGACCCCTTAAGCCTACCAAAATGAGTGTCCAGCTAGCTGACCAATCCATTAGATACCCTAAGGGAATAGCTGAGAATATCATGGTTAAGGTAGATAAGTTCCTATATCCCACAGACTTTGTAGTGATGGACATTCAGGAGGATGTTCATATCCCTATCATCTTAGGAAGGCCATTCTTGAACACCGCGCGTACTATCATCGATGTTTATTCACAGACTCTCAGTCTTAGATCTCATGGAGAGACTGTTACCTTCAAGATTGATCAAACTGAGCAGGCTTTGACAGAGCATGCGGAGATATGTATGATTTCTACAGGCAGAGTTACTTCGGATGATGATTCTGAACCAGACACCCGAATGTCTGTTGAGCCCACCATGACCGCTTCCGACACTGAGGAAGAAGAAATGGAAGAAGAGGAAGAGACTGAAGAAGAAATAGAAGAAGAAGAGGATGAGACAGAAGAAGATCAAACCACACCGACTTACCTTCCTGAGTCATACCTTCCGACGGCAGAAATAATGCAGATAGACTACACTCAAAGTTTTATTCCACTGCCAGATAGTGATTCAGAGGAAGAAGAACCAATGGAAGATCATTCTTGTGATACCAAACTCATCGCATCAGACCTCGATCCACTCACCTTCCCTAGACTTCGAACTCAACTTGAGCTAAGAAGTACTTCTGGTTCCGGTCATGATTCCGACTCTCAGGATGAAAGGGAAATTGAGATGATCTCTTCTCAGCCGATATCTCAGATCACCGACGAGTCTCACTCACCACCTACCGTTATGGAGTTCCCTGATTCACTAGAGGTTGATCCCACAATGACAGAAAGTGACGAGGACGATGTCGTATTCATTGATGTTCCGATAGATATCCACTCTATTCACCTTCGTCTACCTTCCACCATTCCAGACTCTTCTCTCGGAACGATCCAAGTACCAATCATCGCTAATCACGAAGAAATGATCAGTACTATTGAGCAATACGAAGATGACTTTCGTACCCTCATGGCGATTATCAGAGATTCTATTATTGAGTATACGCCACAACAGAGAGACTTGATAGAAGGGATCGAAGCAGAATATGATGTTTATCGTGCCACCAACTCCCGAAGTCCTCAGCATCTACAGAACAGCATTCATGCCTTCGCTGAAAACCTTGCTGCTCAACTTATGCAAGAACCTCAGATTTCTGACGAGCCATCTACTGACGATCGGTTGTTCTTTGAAAACCAAGAAGTCATCTATGGCAAGGTATATGAAGCACTGATCAGGTCTGCATTTCCATATTCGCCCAGACAGATGGAGTTTCTACACTCTTACAGATACAATATGGACTATGCCACTGGGAACCCTGATGACGAAGTCGACAAACAGATGATGAGTGATCTTCAGGGATTGATGAACTCTATGGCTAATAACAATCATATCAACGATTCTTCACCACACAGGTTTTACATCGACTGCACTCTAGAGTTTCATGCCCATAAGATCATCGAGAGGCTAGAGCGTGTGAGCCAGGATGAGAGGATTCGCAGCATCCCTTCATCTATTTCTGACAGTTCAATGGTTGACCCTGTGAACTTCATCACAAATCAGCTCAGAGACATCTTCGGTACTGTCTTCACAGGAGAGCCCAGACAGCTGTTCCATGATGGACTGCGTGAGGTTTATAATAGAATGATTAACATCTTTCGCAAACCAGACCTCACATACTCCGATCACCAAGAACAGCTTATCCAAGGCATCCTCGAGTCCATTGAAGAATTAGGAAGAAGCATCACCGTAAGCACTCATGAAGACATCCATTTGCGCTTCTTCGGATTCATGGATTCATTAAGACGGGAACGACCAGAGCGTGAGAGACTCGAGTACAACGGGACCTACTTCATAGATTCCGATGGACCCATCTCCAAAGCAGTTTATGATATCACCTGGGACCTCTTATACTTGCAGAGGGTGGCTGAGGAACACTTCGATAGCTTCCCTCTCTTTGTTTCGAGAATCCCGAATATCACCCAAGTCATCACTCGGTATTTCCTCAAGTTCTATCCCCAAAACTCCAGGGCACCACCGAACATCTCTAGCCCTGGAGGTTCCTCTTCTGGCTGATCCAGGAGGAACAAAAGTCGAGCCCTCGACTTTAAATAGAAGCGCTTCTCGGGAGGCAACCCGTGGAATAAATATCCTTTAGTAGTAGTAGTATTTTAATTTCCAAGAAGTGAAATATCTCTGACTATCTTTCACACTTGGATATACAAAAGCTTTCAAAACACCACTTCATTTTCAAACTAACAAACTTTTACCACATCACTAATTCCAGAATTCAAGAAACATTTTCAAAATGATAAGTCATGTGTTTCGAGCATTTGAGGTACTTGTGTGCTACTTTCACACATTATGCTCAAACTCGTTTAAAAACACATGTCTTACAAATGATTTGTAGTAGAAAACATCTTTTCACATTCTGGAATAGTGACACTTTTTCGGTAAAAGCTATAAAAAAAAATGAGAAGTTGGTCAAAAAGTATATCCAACGTGTTCACACTTACGAGATATGTTCACATGAGAGAACGGTGGAGAGAATGAAGAACTGAGCCATATTGTACCAAGAGCTCTTTCCAAAGCCGAATGCACTTCATGGAACTGTCACAAGAAGGATATCTGGCAAGTACTCTTCTTCAAGGCAACATATCTTCAGACTCTCAGCTTCCTTCAACCGCTTTGTTAGGGGAGTTCTCTCGTTCTTATCCTTGTTTTGATATAGATTATTTTGCTTTATTTTTCAAGTAGTCTATGCCATATCCTAAGCTTATCACTAAGTGTGGGATTCCAGCCCAAAATAAACTCTTGAGAAACATTTTCCGATATGTTCAAACTCTAAGTGTGGGATTTTATTTGCAATAAAATCTCAACTCAAGAGAACATTAGAGACAATGTTCCTCTAAGTGTGGGATAGCGGTATAGAATACCTTAGGTCTGATTCTTATTTCCAAAAGCAAACTCGGAAAATGTTCCTCAATTTTAAAACCTCACTTTTGCTTGAAATTTTTCAAAATTTTTGAATAAAAATGTCTTGAGAGAAAGCATTTTCATATATGAGTAGTGTATTTTGGAAGTTAAGAGTAAATAAGTTAGGAATTTCTTTAGCTTGAAATAATAATCTAAAAGGGCAGCGCATGGCTAGGCACATATAACCCAATCTTGTAGTGAGGTATCTTGAGCCCATGAAAAGCATTCATTTTTAATGCTTCACTATTCGTTTGATGAGTGTGTGCCGATGCTTGCATCTGGAATTAGAACTTGCTCTTGTTATGCATGTCAAGACCATATTGGTAGAGTACCGTACGCGGTATAGGTGCAATCAGATGACCTTGACATTTCTTAGGATTTAAACCCCTTTTCACATATCTCTTCAAGCCCAAAACCCTTCCAACACTCATTTTTAGTGTTGATGATCCGCCTAGAAAACCCTGTTGAGCCTTAGCCTTTTCGTTTCTTTAAAACCCAAACTTTCAACCCATTCACTTTCACACCCACCAAAACCTTATCTTAGAAATTTTTAAAATTTTTGAAAAATGATATTTAGGTATTCTTTTTGCTTTCACTCCAAATCCACAAATTCGTGTTTACTCATAACTTCTCGCGTGCGTTTCCATATAAATACTCAAAAATCGAGAGTCTTATGGTGTGTAAAATTGGCACCAAGTAAATTCGAAATTGTCAAAAGTGTGAAAAATGAAAGTCTGAAAAGGTCTCAAAAGGGCAATAAAATAAAATAAAAGTGAAAAATGCCTTAGAAATTCCTTGGCAAAGAAGTTCTAAAGCCCAAAAATACATAGAAAAAGAAAAGAAATGAAAAATATGTAATAAAGCTAAGTGCTTCGATTCTTCCGAAAAAAAAAAAAAAAAAAAACTCCGAGTCTTAAAAGAATATAAATCCTCCGTGTGTTTTTAAGAGATAGAAGTCAAAATAGCTATCTCATTCCCTTCTCGCTATCTGTTTCCGTTTTCATTAAAAAGTTTATCTAAATAAAGTTTCTCATAAGTTTGAAAAGGCCTAAGATAAGTAAAACCCTTTTATTTAAAACCAATTTCCCGCTTATCCATTCCCTTTAACCCTCACCAAACATTACAACCCATCTTAATGTCTCGGGATGATTAGCACCGTCCTCACCTAAGTGGTGGAGATGTGATTCTCGAGCAAGCCTATGACGAAGGATGCAGCATGACTGGCTATTGAGTGATTTCGTTTGATTAGAATGATAGGTAACCCGAAACACTTATGAGTGAATTGAGTGACCACCTGGTGAGATCGCCTAGTCATGTATATCCCAAATAGCTTGCCCTAGAAAATTATTTCATGCTTCTGGAACGAATACCTTATTTCTTCTTGGCTTCCAGGATATATTACTTGTATATGGAATTGTTTGCTCTTAAACATTTTGATTCACCCAAAATGCATTGACACTTTCAAATATTTTCATTGGGAAAGAAAGTGAGAAATTTTAGTTTTGCTTGAGGACAAGCAAAGTCTAAGTGTGGGATATTTGATGACACGCAAAAAGTCAAGTTTTAACGTGCCATTATCTCACCTTTTTAGCCCAATTATGGATGAAAACATTTGAAATATACATTTTTATACTAAATTTCATAATGAAGGCTAAAATATAGACGATGCTTCAAGAATCAACTAAAAAGGCCTAAAAACGAATAAAATAGAGCATAAACGATCTTAAGCAATCCGGTTCACGTATTCTAGCACTTTTTGAGCTCCACTTGGAATTATGACCTCTAACCTATGTCATTTTGTTCCTTAGGAGATTACGATCGCGTGGATATAAAGAACGCTCAAAACGGACATCAGATGAAGAAGTTACACCCAATCGAAGATTCAAGACAACCGACGGACCACGATACGGGAGGCACCAAGCCGTATACGGGCAATCCCAGCCGTATACGGCCAAGAACCAACCGTATACGGCCTGGCTAGGGCGTATACGGCCTGATGCCAGCCGTATACGGCCATTCCCCCTCGTATCCGGCCTTGTCCCTCCCCCGATACGGCCAATCTCTCCCGTATACGGCCAAACTCAACCGTATCGTGTGTTTTGGTCATCCAAGGTGTGATTCTGATACGATTGAGGAATACGGTTGAGATTTTGAAGATGGAAATACGGCTGAGGAATACGGTTGAGCTTCTAGTATAAATATGGGGTTAAACCTCCTCATTTCAGACATTCTTATACTCTTACACTCTTACATTCTTAGATTCATATTCTCTTATAGGTTAGATTTATATTTTATTTTCGTAGTTAGCGGCTAGTTAGTCACGGCTTTGACCGGACGAATAGGGGGGTAATATTGTAATATTGCTTGGAGGATACTCGAAGTTCTGCTTGTATTTCTTCACGTTATATTCAGCTACGCTGTTACTCTGGTTAATTCTATCCTTTATCTATTTTATGATGATGATTGTTATTACTGTTATCATGCTAGATTTAGGATCACTTGCCATGATTAGCGAGTAGTTTTACTGCGTGTTTGCTATGATGTAATTAGTCGTATTAATTGGGATGATGTCATTATGAAAACAACGGAGGTAACGTTATACGGCTTTCATTTGTATAGCGCCGGAAACATCACGAATGTGTGTAGTACGGAACGTGGAAGCTATGAAAGTCGTGGGCACAATCCGTTGTCGATTAATGATTAATTAATTGTTGATCCACTTTCTATCTATGATTTTAAACCTTAATCAAACTTAACGCCTTTCAACCAATAAACGTGGCTACGCCCTTAATGATAGGACGTCGCGAACCCTATCCAAAGGTGATTAGTTATCTGTGTCTAAAACATGGTCTGATTTGTGAAGAATGTAAACATTGTTTTCTAAATGGAACACCAAGTACATCGTCATCATGGAAATAATGCTTTCACTCGCGAACGCAAACTACATGGTGATTATGGAAAAACGTTTTCTAACTTGAATGCAAAGTACACCGGTATTGTGGAATTATCGCTTTCCTCTCAGAACGCATAATTTACATTGTACCTGTGGAAACACTGTCTTCTCTCGAACGCAAATATTACGCTATTTACAAATTAGGGATTTATTGGGATTTTAAAGTAAGGGCTGGTTTATATCATAGATGGAGAATTTCTGTGCTTAATTACAAACTTAGTTAAAACAAGTCTAGGGTTCAAGGCAAAGTAGGTACCGTAATTCGGCTAAGAACTTGGTATTTCCACAGGAAGAGTCGTAGTTCCCTATTGTGTACAAACGTTATACTTAGACTTTACAAACCCATCGATAGAAAGTGATCAACATACACAAAACATGATCTTGAACTTAAATGTTTCGTTTAATCTAAAGTATTCCTGTGGGGTTAAGAAAGGTCAGACATCGAGATTGGTTTGTCGTCATATTCATGCACCCAGGATTTATATCCATATAAGGGTCGCTCTTCCGTTATCGGTTGGCGTTGTATGGCCGGATAAACTACTCTGATCAGAATCACGATAGCCTAGTTACTCAGTGACATACTGATTTATCAGTAGGGAGCTAGTGCTTACTCCTCAATACTCGGAATAAATGAAATACAAATCTTTTGAAATCATTTTACAAATCAAACATCATCCCAATTAAGAAAACTAATGAAGTCATAGCAAACACCTCCCCTAGATTATCTGCTAACTACATAAATTTTATCTGCTTTATTTCAATTTCCTGCCTAAGTATAAAAACCAAAACAAAACCTCCAAAAATCTTTTAAAACCATTACTAGTTTGATAAATCGTCTCCAACGTAAACGTTTCACAATACAACTGGTTTATAGAACGACCCTAGGTCATACTTACTACTGTACCCATAGTTTTAAAGTATACTTAGGCCCCGCACTTACAAATTTTAAAACAACCCGTTGGTGGACGCGCCCGGAGGAAGGCACCGCAACGACACGAGTCAAAATCGCGACCGACCTCTAGGCGCCCATCACAAACACTTCACAATAAGACGATTGCCATTCCATGACTATATTTTTCTAAGTGATGATATTACCTTGACAAATGATTAACTGTTTGCTACATGGGAGCATTATATGTAATCTTTAGATTGCCTAGAAATTAAAGCCCTCACTTCGAAATTCTTCAGAGCGTGCTTTGAATTTCTCTTTCTTAAAGAATCCAGTACTTTAAATGTTCTCAGGTACAGTGGCACGAAAGAAGAAATTAAACCCAGCACGACCCCTTTCAGGATCTTTAGCCTACATGAGTGCCACGCCAGCCTATGACAAAATGGCACGTATATGGAGAGACAAGAAGTTCGGGCGTCTCAGGCACATTGACTGGAAAGTTATGCAAGCATTAGGATTTAAGGAAAAACTCGAAAGCATACTTAGCAACACAATGAATGGGCAGCAGTTTGAATCCTTCAAGAGATTATTTAGCATCGATGAGCCGATATATGTGGAGATGGTAATGGAGTTTATGACCACCTTCAGATTTCAGCAGAGAGAGAGAATTGAAGATTGTTCAATCTCGTTTCAGTACCTGGGCAACCCGCATACTTTATCACTCGCCCAGTTCTCGCTCCATCTAGACTTATACACATCAGAGGAGATACAATCGCCTCTGTTCACCACTGGAGCCACCTCTGCTTCTGTCATCACCACTTGCGCTGAGGCATGGAGTCAATGGTCGCCTACACCATACTTCTCGGGTATTAAGGCAACCTAACTTAAGGATCCAGTCCTTCAGATTCTCCACAAGCTCATAGCTTGTTCATTTGATGGGAAACATACTACCAGCGGACGAGTCTCTGGATTTGATGTCGCACTCATGGCAAGCATTCTCGAAAAGAGAAACATACAGGTTGCTCATCTAGTTGCTCAGAGACTTCTGCAAGAAAAGGATTTTGGCAAAAGAAGATCATATTTGGGCACAGTAATTACCTGACTGATCCGAAAAATGGGATTACTTCGGACAACAGATGTCGAGGGATTTAAAGCAGGATGGAGCTCTAAGCCACTCGACTACCAGTTTCTTAGGAGTATGGGTATACTCCGTATCACGAGAGATGGTGCTGTTTACATCAAAGCACGGTCGGCAGATCCTGACAGTGTTGACACATTGATACCTGACTTGGTCCTACCAAAAGAAACAAAAAAGAGGAAACGCCAGCAAGGACCTAGTGATTCAGATACAGATGACGATGACAGTGATGACAGGGATGATGATGAAGATGATGACATCCCACCACCACCACGTACTACGGCAAGACCTTCTACTCCTGCCCCAAGACCGCAAGGGCCTACATACATCTACCACTACGGGGCACCTCCAGGTCCAGATTATTGGTATTGGTCTATGCAGATGCAGATTAGGATCTATACAGCCATGAGACAGCAGGCAGCTGGGATGCCCATGACCCCACTACCACACTTACCATGTGGGATGGGCCGAGCACCACCACACATGTATCCACCTGTAGTCCCTACTCCAGCACCTCGACCACCGCCCGGCCGTGGGCATGTTATACCACCTAGGATCATCATTCCTAGACCTCAGCCACCTCCAGTGCATATCCCAGTCACCGGACAGACTATCCCCTCAGTTGTTGGGTCATTTAGAGTACACACATCGAGAGGCAGCAGGACATCCAGAGTATCTGCACGGACTGTCACAATTCAGAGTCCCAGGACCCGCAGACACAACGCTGCTTCAGCTACTGTACCTATACCTGTGCAGGTTTCTTCTCATAGGCAGACAGACCTCTTCCAAGAGAACGTACACCAAGGTTCAGCCGTGTTCCCGTTCGGTAGCTTCGAAATACCATCCGGACCACTTATCGATCAGCTTATAGATCAAGGAGCTTTTACCATCGGTATGCCAGACGAAGGAGCTAACCATGATGCATCAAACGAAGGCACCAACGATCAGTATGATGACTCCTCATCAGACGAGACTTCTCCTGGACCTACCACATCTACAACAGCAGTATGATCATGAGCAGAGCAATGGATTGCTCCACTTTCTGACTTCTTTCTACTTTCTACCAAAACTCTTTATTATTGTCTGTATTGATGTACGATTGATGCTTCAACATCACATCTATCTATTTACTATTTTATTATGCTTTCACTTTATCTTTCTTATTAGCAGCTATTATTTAAATGATTGAGTGGATTGTTTTTTTAACCAAACGACTATTTATCGGAGACCAAACCAAAGGAAGCAACGGACCCCACGGCGAAGAACACTGAGAGCCGTAAGCTACAAGTCGCGGACCAGCAAACTTCTAACAAACAACAAACAACGCGCACAGCAAAAGCGGTACACCGTTTCAAAAACCCTTATCCGTTAAAGCTTTGATTATCTCACCCAATATTCCAACACTAAGTGTGGGATACCTCATACCACATAACACTTGTGAAACAATCCAAAGATAAGTAGAATCTCTAAGTGTGGGATACTTCGTCAAGAGGTGCTCAACAAATAGATTCGAACATTAGGGACAATGTTCCTCTAAGTGTGGGATATTCGGTCTACAACCGCAAGTTTTACCTCTTGTCCGTAAGCCAGACAATATTTTTATCAAAAGGCTAAAAATGAAAAAAAAATTCAAATTTTTCGGATTCAAAAACATCGTTTTCTAGAAACCCTATCTTTCAAAACTATGAACTGTAGCTAGAAACGAGTTTTAACAAAGAAACAAAACTGTTTTAGACCAAGATACAGACGAAAAAGGCAACACATGGCTAGGCACATACTGACCAAAACATTCGATTCGTGAGGATTGAGCCCATAACTAACATTCATCTTTAATGCTTCACTTTTCTCTTCATGTGTGTGTGCCAATGTATGCATTTGAATTAGAACTTGCTCTTGTAATGCATTTCGAGATCACATCGATGAGTGCCACACGTGGCATAGGTACAACCTATCTTGATAGCTTCCAAGGAATCCAAAACACCTTTCCACCATCAAACATCCACCCACTCAACACCCACTCTTCACACCCACTAAAGATTTCCTGTCATTTATCTCGAACCTCAAAAGTCTCACAAACCTTCGGAGACACTCCCAAATTCCCAAAACCTTTGCAAAGAAAAGCCAACATAACTCAAGATCATTAGAAACCTTCCAGGCCGCAAAGTACATTATCAAGATCGGCGAAGTAGAAGAAAAGAAATCAAACCAATCACGCCAGCACAATCATGAAAAGGGCCAAGAAAAAGGAAGAATCCAATGAAAGGCTATGTAGTCCTTTCAAAAAGCTAAGGAATTTCGAAGAAAAACTTCAAGAAAACATAAGGAAAACCATCACACTCTTCACCACTTACCTTCTTCAGACCAAAAACCTGATTCCTTCTAAGTTATCTCGAAAGGTTAGTATCGTCCTCATCAAAAGTGATGGAGATTTGATTCTCGATTAAGCCTATGACGAGAATGCTGCATGACTGGCTATCCGAGTGATTGACACTAGTAAGTAGGAAACCCTAAACACGTCGAGTGATTTGAGTGACCCACTTGTGAGGATTACCTAGTCATGATCATCATATAAGTTGCCCGAAGAAGGTATCAAGTCCTATAAACCCGTAGTTTCTAGTAAAAACTCTTTCATAACCATAGTTAATATTTTCGGAAAATAGTATTTTCTAACAACTGATGCAATCAGAATCCTTCCAGAAGTTTTTATGAATGAGTTTGCTTGAGGACAAGCAAAGTTCTAAGTGTGGGATACTTGATATCATGTAAAAAGTCATGTTTTTACTACCGATATCTCTCTCATTCTGGAACGATTCTTGGCATATTAATTCAAAAACATTACAAATCACTAACATTATGCCAAGATGGTTAAAACAAGGTTGCATGAGAAAAATCAAGCAAAACGGATGTAAAACGAAGATTCCACATCGACGCAAATGGACGCATAACGAAGAAAACACGCACGAATCGAGAAACGAAGCAAAAGACGGCGCAACGGGGCGGCTACAGGCCAGCCGCCGCCGGCCACCCTGCTAGCGCCGTCGGCCACCACAGCCCCACCCCGGTTTCTGTTTTTGGTAAATTTTGGTACCTGGTGCGCCTACTTTTCGTGTTGTACGGTACCCGGTGCGCCTACTTTTCGTGTTGTACGGTACCCGGTGCACCCTTTTGGCTATCTTTTTCTAACATGCACCTTTTGGTGCTAATGTGAGCCAAAGCTCACCTATAAATAGGAGGCTTAGGTTCATTTGAAACACACACCAAATATGCACACATTCTAGCATATTTTACTCTTTCTTTCTCACTAGAAAATCTTTCGTAGTCTTTTAGTCTTTCTCATTCTAGGAATATTGAAATTAGTCCACGGACTAACGTAGGAGCTAGGGCGAACGCTAGAGATTCGGAGATCAATCTTTGTACGTGTGAAAGAGTTTGTCAATTATAATAATACGCTGCTACGCATTTAATTCCGGGTGATATCTAAACTTTTATTATACTTGTCTCATTTCATATTTTGAAAATGTATTATTGCCTGGTATGTGATTTATTTGTTGCCATGAATTGCGAGTAGTTTATTATTGTGATTGCTGATGATGTAGATGATTATAAGTAAGGATGTCATTACACAATCAATGCACGATAATCGTAAAATGATATAACGGCCCCTATTCAACTGTTTATTCGGTATAGTGCTGGAAATGCTCTATGCAAAGTACAAACGTACAGAAGCCGATAAACGACCGAAGGTAGTTATATCATTGGAATCAGCTCTGGTTCAAAAGTTGGAACTCCGAAAGGATAATACAACTACACAACTAACTGGTGCATCCTACGAGAATCAATGCATTATAAAATAATGTTCGTAAAACACGTTCAGATAAAATAGGAGATAATAATCTTTGTACTGTTAGGACCTTGTGAATTTGAGTTTAATTTATGGAGCACCCTTTCCAGTTATCCACGTGACTGCAACCTAGTAATTAGGACCTGATCAACCTTAATTATGGTAAGTAGTTATCTGTGCCCATGACATGCAATAAGTAAGACACAATGAAACCACTCGTTGTATATATTAGGTTTACATTCCTGCACTTCTTTACATTTAATTAGTTAGAGTGTCACTTTCACTGTCAATTACTCTTGACCGCGTGTTGGATATAAGAAGCAGTGGAAATCCCATGCAAAGTACACTGTCTATTATTGAAAGGCATGGTCCTCATAGGAAACACGTTTTATCAAACTGCGGATAATCTGGAGATGTATAACTGTTTGAAAAGGAGAACTTAAATCATAAGTCGAAGCAATTAGAGATTAATCGAGCAAAAACAAGACTTAGGAGTAAGAGTAAAGTCCGAGTGACCTAGAATCCTTAAAACACTAAGCCTTACATAATCGGCGGTCCAAACATACAAAGTTATTAATCTGCGTGCTAATGAAGTAGTAAATTACCTTAGGAGTTAAGAACGGTCGGACCTATGAGACGATACGCTACTGATTCATGCACCTCGGTATAAAACCAAAATAGGTTGTTCATCTTTCAACTAGATGAGTATTGTAAGTTTGCGTATTGCTCCGATCAGAATCATGATAACCTAGTTCCAAGTGACAAGCCAATGGGAAACTGAGTTGGTAGGGTTCTAGAGTTTACCCCTTGTAGTTTATTTACCACATTATGTATCAACCCTATTTGTTCTGTCATCCTGAAATATTAATTATCGAAATCTCAGCAATCACATCTTTATCTTTACCTATTTTTTTTTTCTTTACTTTATTTTCCTGCAATTTACTTTCCTGCATTTTAATTACCTGTCTTTAAACCCCAAAACCTACCTACTTTGTTCCATCCTAAATGCTTCTCTGCTGAAAGTGCCAACTTTAATCGCCCACACGTTTGGATTCATAGAACGATCTTAGGTCGTACTTACCGCTTACTAACCAGAGTAGGTAGTACATATAATTTAAGCCCCGCAAAATATAAATTTAAAACCCCTGCTGCGCTCGCATCATCATTTGAAAAACAACGACATGGTGTGAGCACATCAACAATTATAATGCAAATAAATACAAGGATCCAATTTACAATAATCTACAAGATAAGGGGGACGTTTTAGTTCCGAACGAACATATTTATATTTATATTTTTGATACAGATTATAATAGATAAGTTTTATGGAACAACTTAGGTATACTCAATTGGATAAAAGATTATAATTATTCAAATTATTATTCATTAAACTTATTATCTGTACTTATGTCTATTTGCTTTGTTGGCTATTATTACTGGTGATTTACTAATGTAGAAGATCACTAAGGGTTATGTCAAATCCTCATCATAGCAACACAATCATAAGGTTACGCAAAGTGTTACTAATTAATAAGATCTATCATCAATTTATTAATACAATTTCTATGGTTAGGCTTGAATCGCAGTATTACTTTATATTAATGATTTATTCTTAGTTTATCGCATAAGGTTAAGATCAAAACATAAACACAATCACTTAATTTATATAAACAGTTTATGGTCATTCTAGTTTAATATAAATCAGTCTAATTATGTCAAGAATAATCACAAAAATATCATAATAAAGACAATTCATGTATAATAAACATTCAATAATATAGTTCCAACATAAACATATAATTCAAATAATAAACTCAATAAACATTCATTCAAACAATTATAATGAAAACCTAATTCACAATTAAATCAAATAAACAATATCATAAATAACTCAATAAGGTTATTAAAGTTACAAGGATAAAGAAATCTAACCAATTGACGAACTAGCTTTTCCTAGGGTTAAAAACCTTCAAACCCTAGCTCTTTAACCTCCAAAATTGCACCTAAAGTCGACCTAAAACCCTAACTTTCGGTTTTAGTATTCTTGAATCGTATATGGTTTAAGCTGATTTGAGCCTCTATTTATAGTTTTCAAAACCGACCTCCCAACCGCCGGTTGGGTTCTCCAACCGCCGGTTGGGTTCTCCAACCGCCGGTTGGAGTAATTTGTATCCGGGTCCAACTCCACGTATCTGCACCGCCTCTAAACCCTAAAGCCCAACCGCCGGTTGATTAATCCAACCGCCGGTTGAATGTAAATTCCAGAATATTCTAATTTCGGGCTTGGGCTTAATTTTTGGACTCTTAATCTTCATATCCGGACTTTATTGTCTTCGTGGCCCAATTCTTTATTTTAACTCTTTTGGTCTTCATTTCTTCAGGGTTTAAGCTCCTTTTTCTTCATTTCTTCAGTTTCTTTCAGTTTCGGATTAGTTTTTGCTCCTTTTTCTTCAATCTTTAATTAAAATACATTTCTGCAAATATTAACAAAATAAGTATCTAAAATCATATAAATGCACTAAAATGTATATAAAAATAGGAATAAATTACTATAAAATATACTATCTATTTGATGCTTATCAGTTATCACATAGTTCCACCTCTTACTAATTACTTTCCTACGCCTGTTAAGGAAGGAACCAAAGACTTTGTACCTACCTACGCATCAAAGGTAGATACAAAAACTGATAAAGAAGCAAAGAGAAGTACTAACAATGATGCTTCAGTTAGTACCAAAAGCCAAGGAAAGGAGAAAGCCAAAAAGGCAGAATACCCTTTGCCTACTTTTGTTAAGCCTACTAATTCACCTCCAGTTAGTGTTAAGGAGGAATTTGAGATTGAGGATATTACAGAAGAAGAGTATGGAAAAGTTGAGAAGGTTGAGATTAACCCTGATAATGTAATTTTAACTAATGAACCGGTCATTAATGTACAAACTAAAAAGGGTAAAGAAAAGGTTTTTAAAGAATCTTCTCAAACAACTTCACAGATACCTGTGAAAATCTTGAAAAGAAGTACAGATGTTAAAAACTCATTTACTGAAAAACCTTCAACTTCTACTTCTCAACCTGTAAAAACATCTACTAAAGCTTGTACACACAAATGTGCATGTTTTGGAAATGTTTTCCCATCTTGACCTTTTTCAAATAGTCCTCAGTCTCAACCTTTTGTTGAGTGGTATTTCTGTTTCTACTGCAAGAAACAGGGACACTTGATTCGTGAATGTCCAAAGCTTTCTAATCAGCGTTTTGGGAGAGCTATGCCTAGGAATACTGTTTTTAGAAACTCTTTTTCACACTCTCCTCCTAGGCGATTCTCAAACTCTCCCAAACCGGTTGAGAAGCATAGTAAGGTTGAGCAAAACCTTTGTCAATTTCAAAGCTCAACATTACTAAGAAACCAATTTCTGAGCCAGTAAAAGTTTGGAAAAGAAAAGAGTCCATTGTTGACTCTTCAGTCGTCAACAATAACACATCAGGTGAAAATCCTGATTTGTTTAAAAATAAAATTCTATCTGATGTGATTATTGTTGATGACTCCGGAAGACCTAAGTCTGTAAAGGCTTGGGTCTCCGTTTCTCACTAATCTTCTTCTTATTTTGTGTTGCAGCAGTCTGAAAGCGTTAAAGATAGTGAATGGTACATGGACAGTGGCTGCTCGCGACACATGACTGGCAATGTATCTCTTCTGACTGATGTTCAACCGTTGGATGGAGGATATGTTGCGTTTGCAGGAGATGCTGGTGGGCTAATTACTGGTCAGGGAACGCTTACAAATGGAAAAGTAAGCTTTGAGAAAGTCAACTGTGTGGAACAGCTTCAGCATAATTTGCTAAGTGTTTCACAAGTTTGTGATAAGAAATATACTGCAGCATTCACAGATACAGAATGTGCAATTCTGAAGCCAGGGTTCGTAATTATAGAAGAATAGGTGTTGATGCGTGCACCAAGGAAAAAAGATACTTATATTTTGAATATGCGAACTGTTGAGACATCTAACGAATATACATGTCTTCTGTCAAAGGCTTCGGAAAAGGAATCGCTACTTTGGCACAGACGAATGGGACATATTCATTTCCGCAAAATGAATTACTTGGTTAAGAATGATCTGGTGAATGGAGTTCCCAAGCAGTCATTCTCATTAAAAGATTACTGTGTTTCGTGTCACAAGGGAAAATTCCATAAGAAGTCCCATAAGTCTAAGTTAGTGAATTCCATTGCTGCACCATTAGAATTGTTGCATATGGAATTGTTTGGTCCAATTTCAACTTAGAGTATAGGTGGAAAATCGTACTGTCTGGTGGTTACGGATGACTACTCAAGATTTTCTTGGGTTTATTTTCTTGCATCAAAGGATGAAGCTGCAAATATTTTAGTGTATTTGTTTGATAAGTTGGCTAATTTAAGCAACTTACGGGTAAAGAGATTGTGAAGTGATAATGAAACTGAATTCAAGAATTCAACTCTCGAGATGTACTGTGCGTCTAAGGGCATTGAACATCAATTCAGTGCTCCAAGAACTCCACAACAGAATGGGGTAGCTGAACGCAAGAATAGAACCATCATCGAGACAGCTCGAACTATGTTAGCGGATTCCAAGTTACCTATCATTTTCTGGGCTAAGGCAGTTAACACTGCCTGTTATGTTCTGAATAGGGTTCTCACGGTTAAGAAGAAGAATAAGACGAGTTATGAACTTTTCAACAACCGTAAGATGAATCTGCAGTTTCTAGAACCGTTTGGATGTCCCTGTATGATAATGATTACGAAGGATAAAGTTTCTAAGTTTGGTGATAAAGCTACCGAGGGAATTTTTCTTGGTTTTTCTGTAAATTCTCCGAACAAAAGAGTCTACAATAAATCAACTAAACGGATCGAGGAGCATTTTGAAGTCATGTGTTTGCGTTACACCGAGCATCCTCAAGGAACAGGTCCAGAGTGGTTCTTCAAATATGATGATGTGTTCAACTCTTTTAATCTTCCTGAAGAAGATCTGGTTGAAGAAGTAGTGACATTACTTCATGGGATTGATCTTTCCTCTGATAGCTCAACTCCATCACCAAAACCCACTCTTGAACCTACTCCTACACCAATACCGAATTCGGAAACTGCTACTTCACCTACACCGGCCGCAGCAGTTCCTACTCTTGTTAATGCTACTACTGCACCGGCTACCGATGTTCCATCCACTTCAAAAACAGTTCCTATTTCTTCTGAAATTCTAATTCTTCCTGACTTGCCTGTGTTGTCGGAAGAAGAAGAAGAGTTGGAAAGGTCTCATTTCTATACGCATTTTGATGAAGATGAGGATGCCCCAAGGAGACTGTCTTTAACGGAAACGAATATTATACTCGACAAAGAAGATGCTCCTGAGATAGAGGGAGATGATACAAATTTGGAATCGGTCATTGTGCCTGACCTCATTCCTCAAACTCGTGTGCATAAGAATCACCCAACTGATAACATCATTGGTGATCCAAATGCTGGAATCTTAACTCGAAGTAAGAGTGCAACTGAGTTAACTAGCCTTATAGCTAGGGTTTATTCTTGTTTTCTATCTCTGTTGGAACCCAAAAATGTTACTGAAGCTCTAAAAGATTCTAATTGGGTTGAAGCAATGCAAGTAGAGCTTCAACAATTCGAGAAGCTTCAAGTTTAGGAATTAGTAAAAGCACCAAAGGACGCTCATCCTATTGGTACGAGATGGGTATTTCGAGTAAAGAAGGATGATAGAAGAGTTGTTATAAAGAATAAAGCTCGATTAGTGGTTCAAAGCTTCAAACAAATTGAAGGTCTTGATTACGATGAAGTCTTTGCTCCAGTAGCTCGATTGGAATCCATTCGATTATTATTGGCGTATGCTTCTTATAAAGGATTTTGGTTATTTCAACTGGATGTGAAATCTGCATTTTTGTATGGAAAGCTTCGTGAAGTTGTGTACGTTAATCAACCACCTGGTTTTGAAGACCCAAAACATCCGGAGTATGTCTACAAGTTAGACAAAGCTATGTATGGTCTTTACCAGGCGCCACGTCAAAGGTATGAAACTCTTATAACACATTTGCTTCAGAATGGGTTTAAACATAGACAGATTGACGGGACTCTCTTCATTAAAAAGTCTGGGAATGATATGCTGCTTGTTCAAGTGTATGTGGATGATATTATATTTGGGTCCACGAATGAAGTTTTGTGTAAAGATTTTGAAGGTATTATGAAAGATAAGTTTGAAATGAGTTCGATGGGGGAGCTTACCTTTTTCCTAGGTTTACAGGTTGAGCAATCTGATGATGGAATCTTTATTCATCAGGCCAAGTACATAAACGATATCTTGACAAGATACAACATGCTTGACTGTAAAACCTATGGAACCCCCATTGAGTTAAATCACAAGCTTGGTCCGGTAGAGGATGAAGACGACGTAAATCTCCATGACTATCGTTCAGTGATAGGTTCTCTGATGTACCTTACAGCTTCAAGACCCGATATCATGTTTGATGTGTCCATATGCTCTCGCTTCCAGGCAGAACCTAAGGTTTCTCATGAGAAAGCGGTCAAGCGTATCATCAGTTATCTAAAGTTTAAACCATCTCTTGGATTATGGTACTCTAATGAAGATAACTTCGAATTGACTGCTTACTCCGATTCTGATTATGGCAGATGTAATATTGATAAGAAGTCAACTACAGGAGGATGTCAGTTCTTAGGGAATCGGTTAGTCTCATGGTAGTGCAAGAAGCAAACTACGGTTTCCACTTCAACAGCAGAAGCCGAATACATTGCTGCTGCCCGTTGCTGCTCTCAAGTCCTTTGGATTCAGCACCAACTACGAGATTACGGGTTTCTTCTTACTCTCACTCCTATACATATTGATAACACTGTTGCCATATCAATCACTCGCAATCCCGTACAACAGTAAAAAACAAAGCATATTGAAATACGTTTTCATTTCATACGGGATTGCTTTGAGAAACACCTAATACACTTAATTCATATAGACACCTCCAAACAAAATGCGAATATTTTCACAAAAGCTCTTTCGAGGTCTCGTTTTGATGAGTTAGTCTCAATGATTGGGATGAAAGATCCCACTCATAAGTGATCTGTAACTTGGAATTTTGTTTTGTAAAATTTATTGCTTTATTTAAAAAAAAAAATTTGGCAACAGCCACTCTTTATACTTGTTAGTACTAACGAAAATGCAAGGTTGCTAAATTTATAAAAAGACGTTGGGTTGTGTCTGTAAACAACTTGGGACATGATAGTACATCGGGTGACATGCACAAAAATGGAAATTTTAAGTTTTATTTTTGATGTGTCAGTAGGTTTATCTAGCATATTTAACATAGCTTTTATAAAAATTAGCTTCATCATATGATGTATCGGTAGGCATGATACACACTGGTCTGTGAGTGAGTAAGAAGTAATACCAAATCTTGGCTATTACCTTGTGAAAACTGTTATATGATGTATGACATAAGTCTTAATTGATGAATGAAGGTACTACCATACGCTGTTATAATGATTATGTAAGTGCAAAAATGGCATATAGTAATAATAAGATTATTAGCTTAACTAATGGTGACTATTGTTGTACTCACGTACAGACCTGAATCCATTAGTTATGTAAATAGTCTCAAACTTGTTTTGTTCATACTAAGGGACCCTCTGTTGTACTAAGTACATATCTGGGACCACTAGTATCTTCATAATAGGTTTGATGTATGCCTGAATTTAAAGATCAAGTGTATGTTACGAGATAGCCGAGAAAAACTTGGTCTTGTAAGCTCTACCTTGTTTGTAAAATAGGCAGCGTTATGAGTTTTACTAAAATTTATCAGTATATCATATAATAGGTTTCACAAAATTAATATTCACACTAACAATAAAGGTTAGCTCACAGATACGGATGTAATATGTTTAAGTGGACAAACAATACCGATGATCGTCTTGAACTAATTTTTATAAAAGGTGCTTTAAATATGTCAAGTAAATTTAAAGTGGACAAATATACTGATGATCGAAATAACACTTATCATTTCGTAATAACTGCATGTTATACTGATATGATCCCTAACCAGACTCTAAACAATCGTGTCACTAAAAAGAATGTGAGTGATATGTATGTAATTTAATTTTAGGTTTTCTTTTTCTTAAAATTTTTCTTTTACCTTTATTTTTATTTTTCTCCAACTTACGAATTTCTATCAAATCGAGTACCAAAATCCAAAGGCACAAGATTAAAATTTTTTCTCAAAATTACTGTCTTAGCGACACTCAATTAAGTGTCGTTACGGTTATAATAAGTGCCGCAAGTCGAGTGCCACATAAACTGTATTTCGGTATAAATACTACAGGAAGCGGAACTCTACCTATTCACTTTCAAAATCATACTTGCGACACTCACCAAAAAAACCTGCGTCACTCGCTCTCGATTTAGCGACACTCGATCTGTGCTTGAATTTTGGTATCTTTGGCGATTTTTGTGCGATTTCTTCGTGATCGGATTTTATACACTTGTTCTACTCATCAATCCGCACATTTTGGTATAACTTTTAACCCTTTTCATAGTGTAATTTGAATTTAATTGGTATGTTTATATTCGGGATTAGGGTTTCGGTTAAAACGAGTAAATTAACAACCTTTTCGTGTGTTCAATGTGATAATAAAGGGTGTGTTTTGGTCGGTTACGCATGCCCCACCGTTTGTTTTGTTTGTTTTGCAAAAACCCCAACTTTTAATTTTGAGATTTCTAGGTTGGGATGCGTTTCTGGGCTCGTGTTCTTCATTGCGTCACTTGCTGCAACACTTGGTTGATGGACGCATAAATGGTAATTTGAAACACTCAGCGTCACTCACTCAAGTGACGCTAGTTGTCTTAATTTTCACCTGCGACACTTCACTAAGTGCCGCAATGCACTTCTTTAAGTGCCGCATCGTTCAAAATTAATTTTTTAATGTGAAACTTAACGAAGTGCCGCCAAAATTTTCATTGCTCAGTGACACTACATCGAAGTGCCACATTCTTATTTTTATCTGAATTGCAAGCGTCACTCCTTTGAGTGCAGCATAGTATCAAGCGACATTTCATTAAGTTTTGCCAATAATTCAGATTTAGTAAGTTTTGATATAATTTTTTGGAAACAATTGAACCTATTCTATAACGATATGTTTGTCTATGTTCAGTTGTTTTACAGTTTTAGATGGCAGAACTTGTTGCTTATGTTGCTCTTACCAATCGCCGCCACAACATCGTAGCTTTTCTCAACGCTACGCATGCCAAATCAGTTCCCTTCCATCCTATGATTCAGTTTCTCCAGCGCTCGAGGATTCACTTTTCTATTATTGAGAATCCCCCAGTATATCTGAATCAAGTTAGCGCTTTCTGGACGAATACGGTTATTGATTGGACGTATAAAGTCACGTTTTTGCGTACATAATTATCACCTTTTTAGCACCAAACTTGATGAAAACACTTGATATTAACACTTTTTCATCTTAAATCATCATCAAGGCTAAAAATAAGGCGTTGCTTTAAAAATCAATCAAAATGGTTAAATAACGTGCAAAATAGAGCATAAACGATACGGTCACGTTCTACAAGCACTTTTTAAGCATATTACCTCAAAATTATTCTTTGATTATCTCATTATGATCTTCAGGTAAATACAAACACGTGGATATAAAGAACTCTGAGAACAGATCAAGAATGAAGAAGTTAGAGCCAAACGAAGATCACAAGAACTACGACCAATGCACAAGACTTACGATCCAGCACACAAGACCACGGACCAACGGCATATACCCCCACAGGGGCCGTATATGCCCCTTAGAGGGCCGTATACCCCCCTTTTAAGGCCGTATACCCCCTCTTTGGGGTGGTATACCCCCCTTTTTGGTGCCGAATACGCCCTATTTGCTACCGGATACGCCCTATTAGCTACCGAATACGCCCATTTTGGTGTCGAATACACCCCTTTTTGGTGTCGAATTTCATAGCTCAAGGGTGTATTTCAGTGTAAATAATGGATCAGGGGTGCTGTATGTAAAATCGGTTACTTGAAGCCTATAAATAGAGGCTTAAACCTCCTCATTTCACAACAATTCCACGATTCAAAAATCACTCACACACTTCACACACATTTTCTCTCTTTTAGTTAGTTAGTTAGTAGTTAGTTTCTCGTTAATATTTAACGTGACTAACGGAGAGGCTACTTTGTAATATTTGTTGGAGATACTTAGAAGGGTGCTTTTGTAATATTCGAGGCTGTGCTCGTTGTAATCTTTTAGCTTATATTCAGACTACACATTTATCACGGTTATCTCTTTCCTTATCTGTTATAATGCATGCTATTGTTGTTATACTAGATTTAGGATTTGTTACCATGATTAGTGAGTAGTTAGCTTGTGTGTTTATAGTGATGTAGTTAGCCGTTATAATGGGGGATGATGTTAATTTAATATATAATTGAAAACTATGTTCTGTTTAACTTTTCATCTATGATTATAAACTATTTTCAAACTATCGCCTTTCCTCCAATAAACGTGGTTAAAACTCTGAAAGACAAGGAGTCGCGAACCTTGTTCTGAGAGTAATTAATTATCTGTGCTATCTATGCATGGTCTGATTTCGAAGCTTTGGAAATACTGTTAAACTAATGTATAGTACAACGTGAATTAATCAGGGATTTATTGGGTAATATTGAGGGCTGGTTTATATCATAGATGGGTAGACTTTAATACAAACTTAGTTAAAACGGGTTCAGAGTGACCTGAATGTGCAATACGCGTGGAACACCATAAAACGTTCTATTACTTAGTATAGTGCTGGAACCACCTCTGGTGTAGTACAAACGCATGGAAGCTACGGAACGGTCGTTGGTGTATACACTCTAACTTGCATTAGTGCGCAAGGCATGGAATGCCGTAAAATGTCCTAGTACCTCGTTTAGTGTCGGAACCATCCTTCTGGAACGGTTCCGATACACCAAAGCTATGGAACGGCCGTCGGTGTATACATTCTGAGCAGCACTGGGTCATCCACCAGCTCTGAACCTAACAAACCATCGATGAAAAGTTAACAGACGCTTTCCGAATTAGGTCTTAAATGCTCTACTTGAATTAGAATACTTTATGGTGTTAAGAACGGTCAGAAATTAAATATCGGTCTGTTACCATATTCATGCACCCAGGAGTTAACTCCAAGAAGGGTCACTTGTCTTCACAGATAGTGTTGGGGGTAGAGCAGCCTGATCTGATCAGAATCATGATAGCCTAGTACTCAGTGACATACTGTGTGAGAAATCAGATAGTAGGGTGCTAGTGTTTACACCGTAAGTATCTGAAACAAGTAGAATACAAATACCTAGAAAGAACGTTTTCAAAACATTAATCCTAACATCATCTCCCCTTAAGGCTAATGAAATCACAACAAACACTCCTCTCCATACTGATTATCACCTACTACTTTATATTGCTGTTTATTTAGTTTAATTTAGGATCTAAGTAGTTAAAAACCAAAAATCAAATCTCTTGTTTACAAACCCTACTAAATCGAATCGATCGTCTTGACTGCTTGGTTTCACAATACGGTTGATCTTAAGAACGACCATGAGTCATTACTTATCGCTAACTGCCCTTAGCTATAGTAAAACTTAGGTCCCCAGCTCTATAAATTTAAAACCACCCTCCGATCGTCCGCCCCGACGGGAAGTTCCGCAATGACAGGGAGCGATCCCTGAACCGACCGTTGGGGCGCGATTAGGTTTTTGGCGCCGCTGCCGGGGAATCAATCGTAAGACTCTTAGGCATCTAGATGAACTTTTCTATTTAGTACCACCTGTAAATACCCGTAGTTTTCTTTTCCTTGTTCCAACCAAAAATTCCTTCCCATAACACACAACAACGTTCGACCCGATCATCCAGAACTGAACCACTCATTTTCACACCTGATCCTGAGTCGGTTGTCCGAACAATCCGCAAAGAAAGACGCTCTCGCTTCCAACAGATGGCCGCACGGATCACTCTCGCCGACCACACCAAACCGTCTATCGAAGGACGAGGAGGACCCATCAGCTATCCGGTAATCGAAGGCACATCTTTCGAACTTAAACACCACATCGTTCAACTTATCAAGGATAACTGTCAATTCCACGGTCTACCCCGTGATGACCCTAATGCCCATATCGACAAATTTATTCAGATTTCCAACTCTTATAAGCAGAACGGGGTTGAGCAGGATATAGTCCGCCTCTACTTGTTCCCCTATTCTCTCGCTCTTCATGCCCAGACATGGTTTGAGGGACCTGAGACCGGCTCAGTCACCTCATGGACGGATATGGCTACCAAATTCCTAACCAAATACTTTCCTCCGTCCAAACAAACCAAGTCCAAGAATGACATCACAAACTTCCATCAAGCTTATGATGAGTCTATCTACACGGCATGGGAATGATTCAAGATCCTTCTGAAGAAATGTCCAAACCACCAACTCGAAAAAATTGCCCAGTTATGCATGTTTTACAATGGTCTTATTCCAAACCACCGCATCACCCTTGACGCCGCTGCTCAAGGCAATTTCATGCAACTCACGGATGAAGAAGCTTGGAACCTGATCGAGAATATGACGATGCACCATCACGACTGGAAGAAAGATGAGCAATCCTCATCACTACCTCTATCCTCCTACAACCAAATCTAACCTGAGACGATCAAATCCTTAAGTGAGCAGATTGAGTTGTTAACGAAACAGTTGGGAGAGCTAAAGAAACAACCGCAGCAGATCCACCAAGTTCAGGCTTTCCAGAACTGTGATCACCTTCCCACAGAAGAATATCAAGTTGAATACGAAGATCCAACTGACGGCACGGTCTACTACGCACAATTCCCAGCTTGACCGCAGAATCCACCTGGTTTTGCTCGAACATCTCTACCTAGGACTCGAAACACTCAATACCCTTCACGAAATAACCAACCAACCTTTCAACCCAAATACCAACCAAGATACCCAAACTACCCCCAACAACCACAACTTACCTACAACCAACCCTTATCCTTAACCGCACCAGATGTCAGCCCATCTAGTGATACCACAAAGACCATCGTGCCTATCACTAGTCAAGATGATAATCTCACAAAATTTATTGAGGGTCAGACAATATTCAACCAGAAAACCACTGCTAGGCAAGACCAGACTGACTTATTCATCAGAAACCAACTCTCGGTTCTTAAAAGCCTTGAGAACCAAATTGGTCAGTTGGCTCAGCGTCTTGACACTAGACCCCAAGGAACCCTTCCTAGCAACACCATTCACAACCCACAAGTAGAAGAGGCCAAACAAGTAAACTCTAAAGAACCACAGGTGACACCCAGTCAAGCTAATACTCCTTCTCCGGTGAAGGAAGAATCTCTTGTCCCGAAGACAGTTGAGACCCCATCTATACCCACTCCTGAAAGAGAAGTGAAAATCCCATTTCCTAATTGTCTAAAGCAAAAGTACAAGGTCAATTCCTTCAAACTCGACTCAAAATTCTTAGACACCGTGTCTAGAATTCCTACCAGTACCAAGTACATTAGACAAATGCTTTACACCAAAGATAAGATACCCGACGTATCTAAAATCCCTCTGAACGCAGAATGTTCAACCGTCATAAGCAACCTGCCCGAAAAATTAGGAGACACTGGTCGCTTTACTCTGCCCTGTTCTATCTATCAGTCAGGCATGATCCGCTCCTTGGCCGATCTTGGAGCCAGCATCAATCTCATGCCTTATTCTCTATATGTCAGATTAGAATTAGGAGACCTTAAGCCTACAAAGATGAGCATGCAGCTAGCCGATCAACAATTCGATATCCATGAGGAATAGCCGAAAACATAATGGTTACGGTTGATAAATTCTTTTTTCCCACTGATTTTGTTGTGACGGATATACAGGAAGATATCAATATACCAATCATCCTAGGCAGGCCTTTTATGAACACTGCTCGCACTATCATTGATGTATACTCGCAGACTATTAGCCTTCGAGCACACGGAGAAACCATTTCTTTCCAAGTTGACCAGGCTGATAGTTCCCTATTAGAGCATGCTAAGATATACACAATCTCTACTAGCAGAATCACCTCCGACGATGATACATCCGAGTCAGAACATTCAGACTCATACGTACCCGATGATCATACCTGTCTCATCTCTGTAACCGAAGAATCGGACTCATAAGAAGATAAAATGGAAGACTCAGAGACAGAAGAGGAAATGGAGGAACCCGAAGAAGAGCAAGAAGAAGATGAGCAAGAAGAAGATCTAGAATAAGAGGACGTATATCAATCTATACCACCTCATGAGTACTTCCCTGACTCTCAGCATCCGACAGAAGAGATCATGCAACTCGAGTACATCCAAAATCCAATCATTTTGTCAGATGATGATTCAGAAGAAGACCCATTGATTGATCACTCTCACTGTAATTCTGACACTTAGAATGAAAGAGATATAGAGATGGACTCTTCTCAGCCAACATCACAAATCATCAACGAAACCCATCCACCATCCGATACTGTTGAGTTCCCTGATTCTCAGGATTCTGATACTCTAGCAAAGAACAGTGATGAGGATGACGTCGTCTTCATGGATATTCCGATAGATGTTTGCTCTATCCACCTTCGTGCATCTCCCGCCATTCCTGACCCTCCTCTCGAGATCATCCAAGTTCAGGTCGTCTCTACTCATGAAGAATTGATCAGTGCCCTCGAAAGATTTGAGGATGATTTTCGCATGGTAATGACTGTCATCAGAGACTCAACCAGTGAGTACACCCCACGGCAGAGAGAGTTAATCGAAGAAATTGAGGCTGAATACACGGTCTATCGTGCTAATAACTTTCGAAGTCCTCAATTCCTACAAAACCGCATTCATGCCTTCGCCGAAAATCTAGCAACTCAGCTCCTGCATGAACACTCTGATAATGAAGAACCAACTGCAGACGAGCTGGAGTTCTTTGAAGGACAAAAAGTCATATATGGCAAGGTTTATGAAGCCCTCATCAGGTCTGCATTTCCATATTCTAATCAGCAAATCAGTTTGCTACATTCTTACAGATATAATTTGGACTATGCTTCTGGGAACCCTGATGAGGAAGTAGACATTCAGATGATGAATGATCTCAAGGGATTGATGGATTCCATAGCTGATAACGACCACATTGATGACACCTCGACACATAGGTTTTACATCGACTGCACTATTGAACACCATGCCCACAAGATTATCGAAAAGCTCGAGTACGTGAGTTTAGACGAAAGAACACGTGCCATCCCGTCTTCCATACCAAATGGAACGATGATCAACACTGCAAACTTTGTCACGGAACGACTCTCAGAAATCTTTGGTACTGTTTCCCCAGAAGAACCCAGGCAGCTATTCCATGATGGTCTATGTGAGGTTTACTACAGAATCTTGAACATCTTTCAGAATTCCAACCTCTCGTATTCCGATCATCAGAGACAGCTTCTCCAGGGTATTCAAGGATCTATCCATGCACTAAGAAGAGATCCCAGCATAGCCGATCATGAAGACTTCCATCTGCGCTTCTTTGGTTTCATGGATTCATCAAGAGGAGAACGTCCCTAGCGTGAGGTTATCAGATCCAATGGGATCCTCATCTTTGATCCCAACGGAATCATCTCAAAGTCAGTCGATGATATCACCTGAGATCTCCTTCACTTGCAAAGGGTTGCTGAAAAACACTTTGAAAGCTTCCTTCTTCATGTTGAAAGGATCCCAAACATCACTCAGGTCATCACTCGCCACTTCTTGAGATTCTATTCCAGGATCTCACCTTCCAGCACCATTGGCCCTGAAAGTTCCACCACCCACTGATTCTGAAGGAAGGAAAGTCGAGCTCTCGACTCTAAAAGCAGCGCTTCTCGGGAGGCAACCCATGGAATAATACGTGTGCTTTTGTGTGTTAATAAGTGAAGATAAATCTCTGAATATCCTTCACACTTGGATCTACCTCAAAAATATTTTCAAAATATTTCAAAGTCACAAACTCATCTTTTGTAAAAATCACTTGTCTCAGATAAGTAGGAAACACTTTTCAAAGATTAGTGCATATGTTTCGAGCATTTGAGGTACTTGCATACTACTTTTATGCTCTATGCTCGAACTCGTTTAAAAACATATGTTCTACAAAATGATTTGTAATAGAAAACATCTTTTCATTCTGAGACAGTGATTCCTTTCCATTGCAAAAATGTGAGTTAAAGTTAAAAGGTATATCCAACGTGTTCACACTTAAGAGATTGATTCGCAAATGATTGGTTGAAATGGAAGGCAAGGCTCTTAATTAAAGGCAAATCCCCCTAAAGCTGAATAATCCTCACGGAGTTACAGCAAAAGAAAGACTTTTCTTCTTCTCGGCACATATTCAGATATTCAGCTTTAGCTATTTGGGGAGTTTCTTCATCCTTTCTCTGTTTTTATCTTTTTGCTTTACGTAGTACTGTTAATTAATAAAAGTAATCTATACCATATCCTAAGCTTATTACTAAGTGTGAGATTCCAGCCCAAAACAAACACTTGAGAAACATTTTCTTACATGTTCAAACTCTAAGTGTGGGATTTTACTTCCGGTAAAATCTCCACTAAAGAGAACATTAGGGACAATGTTCCTCTAAGTGTGGGATAGCGGTATAGAATACCTTAGATATATTTTTATGCCCAAATAGCAACTCAGAAAATGTTCCTCATTTTAAAAATTGAATAAATTTTTCAAAATTTTTGCTTTAAACAAAGAAAAGCATGAGCTCAACTTCAACAGTAGATAGCTACTCATTCAGTTAGCTCTGTTATTTTTGAATTTTTATGTTTTTAAGAGGAGCCATTCTGAATATGAGTAGGTTATTTTAGAAAGTAGTGTAAATAAGGTAGGAATTTCTCAAATTAAGAAACAATTATCTTAGGGGTAGCGCATGACTAAGCACATACAACCCATATTAATTGCAGTGATGTATCTTGAGCCTATAAGCATTCATTATAAATGCTTCACTATTCATTTGTTGTGTGTGCCGATGCATGCATTTCTGAATTAGAACTTGCTCCTGGTATGCATTTCGAGACCATATTGGTGAGTACCGTACGCGGTATAGGTGCAATTAGATGACCTTGACATTCCCTAGGAAATAAACCCATTTTCTCATATCTCTTCAAGCCTAACCCTGCCGATACTCATTTTTAGTATCGATGATCCGCTTAGTAAACCCTGTTGAGCCTTAACCTTTTCATTTCTTGAAAACCCTAAATTAAAACCCATTCACCTTCATACCCACCAAAATATTATCTTGGAATTTTAAATCTGTGAAAAATGCTATTTAGATATTCTTTTTGTTTTCACTAAAAAATCAAAAATTTTGTGTTTCACTCAAAACTTCTCGTGTGCATATCCATAATCAAAATCTCAAAAAGATCAAAAATTCTTAGGTGCGAAAAAATGGCACCAAGTGAAATTCGAAATATCAAAAGATTGAAAAATGAAAGTAAGAAAGGATCCCAAAAAAAAGGGAAGTAAGAAAAATAAAAATTCCTTAGAAATTCCTTGGCAAAGAAATTCTAAGCCAAAAATATATCATTGAAATAAAGCTAAGTGCTTCAAATCTTTCGAAAAACTCCGATCTCAAAAAGATACAATCTTCCATGAGTTTTCAAAAAGATAGAAGTCAAAATAGCTATCTTCCTTCCTTACCGTTATCCGTTTTCGTTTTCATTAAAAAGCATATCAAAATAAAAATTTTCATGAATTTAAAAGTTCTAAGATAAGCATAACCCTTTTAACCTAAAAACGTCCAACTATCCATACCCTTTAACCCTCACTACACACACAACCCCGATGAATGTCCTGGGATAATTAGCACCATCCTCACCTAAGTGGTGGAGATTTGATTCTCGATAAAGCCTATGACGATGAATGTTGCATGACTGGCTTTTGAGCGATTTCGTTTGTTTAGAATGATAGGAAACCCGATACACTTTTGAGTGAATTGAGTGACCACCTGGTGAGATTGCCTAGTTATGTGTATGCCAAAGATCACGAGAATCAGAAGCATGCCCAAAGATATTCATTTCTTATTTCTAGAACAAACATCTTATTTGTCTCGATTTTCTGAAACAAGTTACTTGTATGAAGAATGGATGTTCTTAGAAATATTTTAATTCGCAAAAATCGGGACTAAAAACATCTTTTTAAGTGAGGATAGTTAAAGTATTGCTTGAGGACAAGCAACATCTAAGTGTGGGATATTTGATTGGACGTAAAAAGTCAGGTTTTTGCGTACATAATTCTCACCTTTTTAGCACCAAACTTGATGAAAACACTTAATATTAACACTTTTTCATCTTAAATCATCATCAAGGCTAAAAATAAGGCGTTGCTTTAAAAATCAATCAAAATGGTTAAATAACGTGCAAAATAGAGCATAAACGATACGGTCACGTTCTACAAGCACTTTTTAAGCATATTACCTCAAAATTATTCTTTGATTATCTCAGTATGATCTTCAGGTAAATACGAACGCGTGGATATAAAGAACTCTGAGAACGGATCAAGAATGAAAAAGTTAGAGCCAAACGAAGATCACAAGAACTACGACCAGTGCACAAGACTTACGATCCAGCACACAAGACCACGGACCAAGGGCATACACCCCCACAGGGGCCGTATACGCCCCTTAGAAGGCCGTATACCCCCCTTTTAGGGCCGTATACCCCCTCTTTAGGGTGGTATACCCCCCTTTTTGGTGCCAAATACGCCCTATTTGCTACCGGAAACGCCCTATTTGCAACCAAATACGTCCTACATGCTACCGAATACGCCCCTTTTGGTGTCGAATACACCCCTTTTTGGTGTCGAATTTCATAGCTCAAGGGTGTATTTCAGTGTAAATAATGGATCAGGGGTGCTGTATGTAAAATCGGTTACTTGAAGCCGATAAATAGAGACTTAAACCTCCTCATTTCACAACAATTCCACCATTTAAAAATCACTTAAACACTTCACACACATTTTCTCTCTTTTAGTTAGTTAGTTAGTAGTTAGTTTCTCATTAATATTTAACGGGACTAACGGAGGGGCTACTTTGAAAAATTTTGTTGGAGATACTTGGAGGGGTGCTTTTGTAATATTCGAGGTTGTGCTCGTTGTAATCTTTCAGCTTATATTCAGACTACGCATTTATCACGGTTATAATGCATGCTATTGTTGTTATACTAGATTTAGGATTTGTTACCATGATTAGTGAGTAGTTAGCTTGTGTGTTTGTTGTGATGTAGTTAGCCGTTATAATGGGGGATGATGTTAATTTAATATATAATTGAAAACTATGTTCTGTTTAACTTTTCATCTATGATTATAAAATGTTTTCAAACTATCGCCTTTCCTCCAATAAATGTGGTTAAAACTCTGAAAGACAAGGAGTCGCGAACCTTGTTCGGAGAGTAATTAATTATCTATGCTATCTATGCATGGTCTGATTTCGAAGCTTTGGAAATACCGTTAAACTAATGTATAGTACAACGTGAATTAATCAGGGATTTATTGGGTAATATTAAGTGAGGGCTGGTTTATACCATAGATGGGTAGACTTTAATACAAACTTAGTTAAAACGGGTTCAGAGTGACCTGATTGTGCAATACGCGTGGAACACCGTAAAACGTCCTATTACTTAGTAAAGTGCTGGAACCACCTCTGGTGTAGTACAAACTCATGGAAGCTACGGAACGGCCATCGGTGTATACACTCTAACTTGCATTAGTGCGCAAGGCATGGAATGTCGTAAAACGTCCTAGTACCTCGTTTAGCGTCGGAACCATCCTTTTGGAACGGTTCCCATACACCAAAGCTATGGAACGGTCGTCGGTGTATACATTCTGAGCAGCACTGGGTCATCCACCAGCTCTAAACCTAACAAACCATCGATGAAAAGTTAACAGACACTTTCCGAATTAGGTCTTAAATGATCTACTTGAATTAGAATACTTTATGGTGTTAAGAACGGTCAGAAATTAAATATCGTTCTGTTACCTTATTCATGCACCCAGGAGTTAACTCCAAGAAGGGTCACTTGTCTTCACAGACAGTGTTGGGGGTAGAGCAGCCTGATCTGATCAGAATCATGATAGCCAGTACTCAGTGACATAAGGTCTGAGAAATTAGATAGTAGGGTGCTAGTGTTTACACCATAAGTATCTGAAACAAGTAGAATACAAATACTTAGAAAGAACGTTTTCAAAACATCAATTCAAACATCATCTCCCCTTAAGGCTAATGAAATCACAACAAACACTCCTCTCCATACTGATGATGACCTACTACTTAATTTTGCTGTTTATTTAGTCTAATTTAGGATCTAAGTAGTTAAAAACCAAAAATCAAATCTCTTGTTTACAAACCCTACTAAATCGAATCGATCGTCTTGACTACTTGGTTTCACAATACGGTTGACCTTAAGAGCGACCCTGAGTCATTACTTATCGCTAACTGCCCTTAGCTATAGTAAAACTTAGGTCCCCAGCTCTATAAATTTAAAACCACCCTCCGATCGTCCGCCCCGACGGGAAGTTCCGCAACGACAAGGAGCGATCCCTGAACCGACCACTGGGGCGCGATCAGGTTTTTGGCGCCGCTGCCGATTTTGTTGATGTTGCTGTGCAGGAACAGCTTCAGGATATTGAGAACATCCCGAATGTGGATGCTGGTGGTGATGATGTTGGTGGTACTACCCCAGCTGATTCTGAAGGAGACGTGCCGCCACCAGATACTCTAGCGGCAATTCAGTTGGTAGATCCTCAGCGTTCAAACGTATTTTGAGGAGGATGTCCCAGGGGCGAGTTCATGTGCCCCCTAGGACCGACAAAAGACCACGTTCGGTGGATTCCGATTCTGATACAGATTGTCCACTTACTCGCCGCTGACGTGGGTCCGGTATCGAGATTGAGTCTGACCCGCAGCCACAGCCACAGCCTGCAGTTCTTTAGCAGCTTCTAGCTCAAATAGAGCCGGTGAACAAGCGCTTTGATGATCAAGCTGCAGTTATTAAAGCTCAGGCTACACAGATAAAAAATTTAGAGATCAAGGCTGCTCGAGTTGCTGAGTTAGAGGTTCAGGTTGCTCGGATTCCAGGTCTAGAGTCTAGGCTTCTTGAGTTGGAGTCTGTAACTACTGTTTTGGGGGAGTCAGGCCTACGTGCCTTGGAAACATCAACTATGACTCCCCCCAGCCTAAAAATGTAGATCCTTCTGACATTAATGAAAATATTGCTTTGGATTATTTTGCTTCTTCTGGTTTTATTCCAGGTCAACCGATTCCGCTAAATATCGACTATTCTCAAGTCAACTTGGATTTTCTGCGGAGTATTATATATGAGGATAATCATACGGTACCTGAGCAAGAAGAAGAGGTTATTTTTGATGACGATGCAAATGTTGAAGTTGAACAGGAAACGGTTAACGATGAATTCGTAAATCCTGATAAGGTGTTCATGGGAGAAGAGCTAGAGGTTTCTGATAAGGAAGAAGTTATGGAACCTGAACTGTCAACAGCCTCTGTTCCTGTGTCGCACCCCCAATTACGGGTTAAGGAAGCGAATCGGGTTGGGGCGTGACTAATCAATATTCACAGCACAAAGTTATAATGAACGACCACTACATGCGTCGTTTTAAACTTGTATTGATTAAACAAAAGTTTACATCAAAATATTAAGTACATTAGCTCAGTTTGAAATTGAGAGATTTAAATACATAATTAATTTATACAAAATATAATAATGCAGCTAAATCTCTGATAGTTTGCATGCTGACTCGAGCTAAGTATCATGTTGGGCAGTCCAAACTACTGCTGAGTACCTGTGATACAAGCTAAAATGGGTCAGCGAAACGCTGGTGAGCTCACAAGTTTGTATGTCAAAACATATTGGATGAACCGCAAGATTTAATTGAATTTAAGTTGCAATAAAGCAAAATAAAAGTAACTATACAGTCATGAGCACATAGTCCGAGCTTAACGTCGGGTCCAATGAAGGAATTCCGATCGAGGTGCCTCCTACGAGTGCCTAATCCACACTCGTCTACACAAATGCTAACGCGTCCGTTTGACCAGTTAGTGCTTGCTAACCCGGACAAGGATCGTCAATCCTATATGGTACCATACACTAACATTCACGCTACTACGTATTACCAAACTATGTTGTGGAGGGCTTTAAATTGATTAGTGAAAACAACTCATGCAGTATTTGATTTTGATTTGTACTTGCATTCAATGGTAAATAAAACGAGCATTGATATCACACCCCTGAGTAAAACAGTAAAATAGGGGCCATGAGACTCACCTGAGTCTTGAGAGTTTAGCTTAATAAACGTGATTGATTTGCCGAGTATTGTTGTCCGAAGACTTGTAACCTGAGGGTGCCCACTACACGCGATGGTTATTAATATGAGTAGGTAGTTACAAAGACTACCTTTGTAGTTGTTCGTTCAACTAGAATGTCCAAATTACTATGATTTGGTTGATTAACTTGTCCAAGTTACTACGACTTGGTTGATTAATTTGAGTTTAGAAAATGTGTACGGCCCGTTGGTGATTGTTTGTACTAATAATCTCAACATTTTCATTATGTTTTCAAAGTGTTATACTTAAAAGTATATCCCAAAGTGTGTTAGCGGTCGTATCGTATAAGTGTTTGAGGTTGTACAAGTTCGACACTTAGTATAAAAATAGTTTGTCAACTTTCTGTTTTTAGCGTCACTTATTGCGACACTTAGGATTTAGGCGACACTCAGGAAGTGTCGCATACAATAGCGAATTCTGATTTAAAGGCGTCACTTGTGGAAGTGACGCATATAGGGCGACACTTAAAGAAGTGTCGGATGTAAGTGTCGGTGTTAGGGCCAGGAGTCACTAAGGTTAGTGTCGTATGAAATCAATTTTCAATTATAGGCGTCACTTAGACAAGTGACGCTATAAGTGTCGGTTTGGAGTGACTGATATTGAATTTGCAACACTTAGGAAAGTGTCGGAAAAAGGGATTTTATGCGGCACTTAGGCAAGTGACGCTAAATTAGGGCTTTTTGCGACACTCAGTGCGTCACTTAAGTGACGCTACGCTGCACGCGTCTATGCGACACTTACGTCTGATGTCCGGATTTTGAGACGAAAACGAGTATTCCGGCCACCGTTTGGTCCAAATCTTTTACCCAACCCATATTTGAATATTTTAATTTTATACAAACAACAAGCTAGTGAAAATATACAAAATCAAAGAGTTTCGAGATTTGTCGGGAATCTTACTAGTTAACGCCGGAGAAATCCGGAAAGATAGAAAGGTAGATCGTGACGAGGTGAATCTTTTTCTCCAAATGAGCAAAGTAATCCGTGGTTGTTTGGTGGTGTTATTGTGCGATTTAAGTGGTGGAGGTGGTGTGGGTTTGTTTTAGAGAGAAAAGAGGAGAGGAGAGATGGTGATGATGATGAAATGGGGACAAAAGGGTGGGATCCCCCCCCCCCCCCCCCCCCTTGTTGGATGATTCGGGTGGGGCCCACTGATGTGTGGGTCTCCAAATTTTGATTCCGTGTATTCGCGCTCTGTGCGGTGTTCGTTTTCCCGATTGTTTAAACGCTAAATAATTATTTAAAACATTTAATTATACGTTTTAAAATGCAAATAATTACTCGACAATTTGGTTGAAGTATTTTATCAAAATACTTAATATTGGAGTTATAAAATATAACTTTACTTTGTTTTGTTTGCGCGTTTAATATTTTAATCACGTAGTCACCGTTTGTACGATACGATTTGTGTACGAAATATTATAAAAATAATATTTTGGATATAATAGCGTTATTAAATAATGTTATATTATTTAATAAAATTGTTCACCAACGTCCGTATTTACTTGAACCGAATTGCGTTCGATTTAAATTGCGTACGATTTAATTAAATCGCATAATTGTATATATTCAACAATATATATATATATATCGATACATTAATTAGCCTAACACAGAACTAATTAAATGTGATTAGGCACTAATTACTAGTCCTAATTTTATGGGTGTCACATTCTCCCCCTGTTGGAAGAATTTCATCCCGAAATTTAGTTCGAAGTCGTGTTTGAAGTAGCGTTAGTGAATAACTGAGGATACTTGAGTTGCATTTTGTCTTCCCATTCCCAGGTGAATTCCGGACCACGCTGCGAATTCCACCTGACCTTAACGATGAGAATACGACTTTGCTTGAGTTGTTTGACCTCACGTGTCGCACCCCCTAATTCGGGTTGCGGAAGCGAATCGGGTCGGGGCGCGACTAATCAATAATCAAGCACGTAAGATATATAATGAACGACTCTATATGCGTCGTTTACAAAATACACTTATATAACATAAGAGTTTACAAACTGTTTACATTAAATTTGAGATCACATGATTACCCTGAGAGATTCTAGTACATTTCCAATTATACAAAATATAGATATGCAAGGAAATCTCTTGATGTTTAATGATTGCATGCGACTCGAACTAAAGTATCCTGATGGGCAATCCAACCTACTGTTGAGTACCTGAGATAACATGCTAAAAAGGTCAGCTATAAAGCTGGTGAGCTCACAGGTTTAATATGATAAGATATGATTTATGAACCGCAAGATTTAATGAATTGATTTACAAACATGTAAATAGATAAATAATGAGTATCGCTGCCATGAGCACATAGTTTGAGCTTAACTGAGGGGTCAGGATCCACATTCAAGGACCTGAGCGAGGTGCCTCTCTATGAGTGCCTAATCTACACTCAATACTGAACAAATGATAATGCGTCCGTTTGACAGGTTAGTGCTTGCTAACTCGGACGGGGGTGGTCAATCCCATATGGTACCATACACTAACATTCACGCTAAATCATATTAACAGGACTATGCTTCAGAGGACTTTGATTGATTAGATGATAACAACTCATGCAGCATACGTGATAATTTGATACTTGCGTTCACATGTAAAACAAAACGAGCATGTATCTCACCCCTAGGTAAAAGCATTTAAAAAGGGGCTATGAGACTCACCTGAGTCTATTGAATTGTTAGCAAACAATTATGAAGGTTCACAATGATTTGATGTCGTTTCGACGACTGAAACCTGCTGGGCGTCCTAACGCGCAAGGTTTAATGATTAGATGTGGAAACCTGCCGGGCGTATTAAACGCGCAAGGTTTAACTGATTAGATGTCTCAACAGACCATCTATGCTAGTTGTTCATTCAACTATCAATGTCCAAATACATTTGATTTGTTTGTTTGAGTTTTGAAAATATGTACGGCCCGTTGGTGTGATTTGAAATAATTATTCCAAAATATAATTATTATAATGTTGTCATAATGTACTTATAAAGCATGTTTTATATGAGTTGGAGTCGCATCGTATAAGTGTTTGAGGTTGCGCGTGTTCGACACTTAGTGTACAATAGTTAAGACTACCAGTGCAAGTTATGACGCACGTTATCACTGTTTGTTATGGTTAAGGCTGTTAGTTATGAGTTATAACTGCCTTTGTATGTTGCGATCTCAGTTATTACTCCCCTTTATAACTCGTTATTACTGCCCTTTATAACTTGTTATTACTCCTCTTTATAACCGTTATTACTGCTAGTTATAACTTGTTATTACTCCTAGTTATAACTTGTTATTACTCCTAGTTATAACTCGTTATTACTGCTAGTTATAACTTGTTATTACTCCTAGTTATAATCTCGTTATTACTGCTAGTTATAACTTGTTATTACTCCCCTTTAGTTTTTCCAGATTTTTGACTCAAAGAACTCCTCGTTTTCTACACTTTTTAGTCCGAACCAAGACCCACTAAAAATCACAGATGTTCCCCTACGGGTCTAGTGTAAATCTGCACTTTATGATAATTTTATAAATTCATTTAGTATTTTTAACAAAAATGAACATGAGACGTAGTCAGATTGTGTTCGGAGATGAGTTCAGTCCAAAGATCCACGTTTTTCACCATGATCCGTGAGGATCTGGTCCGAGAGCCAAAAATAAAAGTTGTAGCTGATATCCTAATGAACATTTTTCGTTTAGATGTCGAGAGTTGGTTCTTCCTAGTTTTCAAGATATAGACGTTTTGGTGTGATGAAAATTTCTGGACAGAATCTGTCTTCATTCACATATGTTCGAAAAAACGTTTTCCGTTATGATTTTTGGACATCCCCAAGTTGTATGAACAATATAACATCTATATAAACATAATAAAAGTATTTTTCGAAGGTGTCGGGATTTCTTACAATGCTCGTATGGAGAATCCGAAAAGATGGAAACGTAGCTCTCGTTCTCGTGATCGTTTTTGCTTCAATCGTCTTGATGATCCAAGGTGATTTGAGAAGAGATTATGGTGATGATGATGGTGCCGTGAGGTTGGGGAGGAGAAAGAGGGAGAGAGTTTTAGTGAGAGGAAGTAGAGAGATGGAGGTGTATGATTGAATGAGAATTTTGGTGGGAGTTGTTTGTGGTTTAAAGTCAAGAACAAGATCCATGTTTCATGGATCTTGTTTGGCTGATTTTTCCAAGTCAAAAAGGAGGTGGATTTTTGTTATATTTTGTCTCAAATAATTGGTATTATATCCGTGTTCGTTTACCCGATCGTTTAAATGTATATTTAGACGTTATGTATTATATATACGTTTTTAAATAACGAATAAACTTTCGATATTTTTGAGTTGAAGTATTTTATCAAAATACTTGTTATTGAGTTATAAAAATATAACTTTGGTTGGTTTTGATTATCGAACGCGTTTCACTCATTTTTGGTTGCGTATGATTGTTTTATACGATACGAAATACCTTTGAAATATTATCGGAATAATATGTAATAAATAATGAGTTGTATTAAATAATAATTCTATATTACTTAATACTTGTTTTCACCAATGCCGTATAGATGAATCGGAATTCGGCCGATTTGAAAAGGCACGATTTAAACAAATCGCGTACTGATATATATATATATATATATAACAATATACATATTGATACATACAATTAGCCTAAGACATAGCACTAATTACATGTATTAATAGATGATTAGGAACTAATAACTAGTCCTAATTTGATGGGTGTCACATTCTCCCCTTGTTAAGAGAATTTCGTCCCGAAATTGAGCTCAAGTCGTGGTTGGAGTAGAATCAGTGAATAATTGAGGATACTTGAGTCGCATTTGATCTTCCCGTTCCCAAGTGAATTCCGGACCACGCCGCGAATTCCACCGGACCTTAATGATGGGAATACGACTTTGCTTGAGTTGCTTTACCTCACGATCCAGGATTTCCGCTGGTTCCTCGACAAAATGAAGCTTGTCATCGATTCGAATCTCATCGAGAGGTATAATGAGTGTCTCATCAGATAGGCATTTCTTGAGATTAGAAATGTGAAATGTGGGATGCACGCTGCTGAGCTCGGGTGGCAGCTGTAGTCGATATGCGACTGGACCAATCCTCTCGAGGATCTCAAAAGGTCCAACGTATCTAGGGTTCAACTTTCCGTGTTTTCCAAATCGAATGACACCTTTCCAAGGTGATACTTTGAGCAATACTCGATCCCCAACTTGGAACTCAAGATGCTTGCGTCTCACGTCAGCATAACTCTTCTGACGATCACTTGCGGCCTTCAGCCGGTTCTGAATACCAACGATCTTCTCGGTAGTTTCATGAATGATTTCTGGACCAGTGAGTTGGCTATCTCCAACTTCGGTCCAACAAATAGGCGAGCGACACTTACGACCGTACAGTGCCTCGAATGGTGCAGCCTTGATGCTGGTGTGGTAACTGTTATTCTACAAGAATTCGCACAATGGTAAATGATTTTCCCAATTGACACCGAAATCTACTACGCAAGCTCGTAGCATATCTTCCAGTGTTTGGATGGTTCGTTCACTTTGACCATCGGTTTGTGGATGATAGGATGTACTCATATCCAAACGAGTACCCAATGACTTTTGCAATGATTGCCAAAAGTTGCATGTGAAGCGACTATCCCTATCCGAGATAATTGAGAGAGGTACGCCGTGTCTAGATACGATCTCCTTTAGATAGATTCGTGTGAGGCGTTCCATTTTGTCGGTTTCTTTGATGGCGAGAAAATGAGCCGATTTTGTGAGCCGATCAACGATCACCCAAATGGTGTCGCACGCGCTAGCTGTTTTAGGGAGTTTTGTGATGAAATCCATGGAAATCTGCTCCCATTTCCATTGAGGGATTTCCGGTTGCTGGAGCAAGCCGGAAGGTTTCTGATATTCGACTTTGACTTTGGAACATGTGAGGCACTTGCCGACATAAGTGGCTATGTCAGCCTTCATGTTAGGCCACCAGTATAGTTCCTTAATACCATGATACATCTTGTCCGATCCAGGATGTATGGAATAGCGAGATTTGTGAGCTTCGTCCATCACCAAATCTCGGAGGTTTCCAAATTTAGGTAACCAAATTCGTTTTGCGAAGTACTTGACCCCATTGGGTTTGATTTCAAATTGATTCTCCATGTTTCGCAAGGCCTCATCTTTGTGGTTTTCAGGTTTCAAGGCTTCGAGTTGAGCCGTAAGAATCTGAATGATTAAATCATTATGAATGGTCATACTGAGGGCTCGAACTCGAAATGGTTTGGTGCGCTCCTTTCGACTTAGGGCACCGGCAACTACATTAGCCTTCCCCGGATGATACTTGATCTCACAATCATAATCGGTAAGCAATTCGACCCAGCGACGTTGCCTCATGTTGAGATCCTTCTGATCGAATATGTGCTGGAGGCTTTTATGATCGGTGAAGATGGTGCATTTTGTGCCATATAGATAATGTCTCCAGATTTTGAGTGCGAACACCACGGCCCCCAGCTCGAGGTCGTGAGTCGTGTAGTTCTTTTCATGAACTTTGAGTTGTCGAGAAGCGTAAGCTATGACCTTGTCTCGTTGCATCAACACGCAACCAAGACCTTGATGTGAAGCATCGCAGTATACCACGAAGTCTTCATTGCCTTCGGGTAATGATAGGATAGGTGCACTGCAAAGCTTTTGCTTCAATAGCTGAAATGCTGACTCTTGCTTATCAGTCCAATTAAACTTCTTTTCCTTCTGAGTCAGTGTCGTGAGAGGTTGAGCTATTTTTGAGAAATTTTCAATGAAGCGCCGATAATAACCAGCCAATCCTAAAAATTGGCGTACTTCGGTCGGCGTTGTCGGTGCTTGCCAGCCCTTGATAGCCTCAATCTTTGAGGGATCAACATGAATTCCCTGACTGTCAATCACATGACCAATGAATTGGACAGTTTGCATCCAGAACTCACACTTGGAGAATTTTGCATATAACTCTTCGTGTCTAAGAAGTTCTAGGATGGTTTTAAGATGCTGCGCGTGCTCTTGATCATTGCGCGAGTAGATAAGAATGTCGTCGATGAAGAAAATGACAAACTTGTCCAGATAGGGTTTACACACACGGTTCATAAGATCCATGAATACTGCCGGTGCGTTTGTCAAACCAAATGCCATTACCCGAAACTCGTAATGACCATAGCGAGTTCGAAAAGCTATTTTCGGAATATCTTCGTCGCGAACTCGCAGTTGATGATAACCTGACCGTAGATCAATTTTTGAATAAAAGCTCGACCCCTGAAGTTGGTCGAATAGGTCATCAATACGGGGAAGTGGGTAACGGTTCTTGATGGTTAATTTGTTCAACTCTCTGTAGTCGATACACATCCTGAGTGAACCGTCCTTCTTTTTCACAAACAGGACCGGAGCTCCCCAAGGTGAAGAACTCGATCTTATAAAACCCTTATCCAGGAGTTCCTGTAACTGAATAGACAACTCCTGAAGTTCCGAAGGGGCTAAGCGATATGGTGCTCGTGCCACGGGTGCTGCTCCGGGCACAAGGTCAATTGAGAACTCGACTAGCCTTGGTGGTGGAAGACCAGGCAATTCTTCAGGAAAGACTTCCGGAAAGTCCCTAACGATGGGCACATCCTCAAGTCGCTTCTCTTCCGACTTTTTCTCAATAACATGAGCGAGGATTGCCTGACAACCCTTTCTCAGGTATTTGCGGGTTTTCATGCAGGATATGATATTCAATCTCGTCCCACCGGTTTGTATGATCAAAGTACCACCAGTGACGAGAGGAATACGAACAATTTTGTCATAACAGACGATTTCAGCTCGGTGCTTGGATAGCCAATCCATGCCTACAATGATATCAAAACTTCCAATCTCGACAGGTATGAGGTTTATGGAAAAGAGTTCGTTTGCAAGGTTTAAAGTGCAATTCGGTATCACACTATCGGTCTCAATCAATTTGCCATTAGCTAACTCTACAGTGTACTTAGCTTCTAAGGCAACTGGGGTAATATCTAATAGTGGGCTAAACTCCTCAGATATAAAACTCTTATCAGCACCAGTATCAAACAGAACTGAAGCAGTTAAATTGTTGAGAAGAAACATACCCGTGACCACATTAGGGTCTTCACGGGCGTCTCCAGCATTCAGCACAAAAGCTCTGCCCCTAGCATTGTTGTTGTTGTTACCCTTGTTCTTCAACTTTGGACACGCATTCCTGAAGTGTCCAGCGTTTCCACACTCATAGCAGGCTCGGGGTTGGTTGGTGTTAGTGTTGGTAGTGGGGTTGGTTGCAGGTGCTCGGCAGTCTTTGGTAAGATGTACATACCTCTTGCAGTTGTTGCAGGAGATACCACAAGGACCATCATGATTACGGTTGCACTTGGAACAGTAAGGTTTGTTCCCATTGTACCCTTTCCTTTCTCCAGACCCCGATGTGTCATTCTTGACAGTCTTAGTCTTTTTGAAGGTTTGCTGGTTCTAATTTCCAGACCATTTCCTCTTATTGTTGTTCCCAGAAGACGAGACAGGTGTTTCTTGGCTCTCTTGCATAGCCATGAGTTCATGGGCCAATCGGATTGCTCCCTGAATAGTGGTTTTGTTGGAAGAGGCGACGTTCCCCCGGACAGGTTCCGGAACACCGCTGATGTACCTCTTGACCTTGTCAGTCTTAGTGCTTACTAAAGCTGGGCGAAGGGTTGCAAGTTGTTGGAACCTAGTAGTATATCCAACAATGTCGGTTCCTTGAACCTTGAGATGCCAGAACTCCTCATCTAGCTTCTGGAGTTCTTCAGTCGGGCAATACTCCTCTGTGAGCATTTTCTTCAGATCCTCCCATGGAAGTAGATAGGCGGTGTCGATACCCACAGACTGGGCATACGAGTTCCACCAAGTGAGGGCACCGTCAGCAAGGGTGCATGTGGAAAATTGAACTCTATCCCCTTCCGCACATTTACTGATGCGGAAGACGGACTCCATCTTTTCGAACCATCTGATTAGGCCGATGGCTCATTCAGTTCCTTTAAAGTTCAAAGGTTTGCAGTTCTGGAAGTCCTTGTAGGAACAAGGCTTGGCAGTAGAAGTGGTGTCGACAGTATCACTATTCCTTCTGGAGGTCTCTGACGACTGTCGCGCCAAGGCTTCAGTTACAGCCTGGGAAATGAGGGATGCCATTTGGGCATCGGTGTAAGTCCTTGACTTTGGCGGCATGATTTTCCTGAGAACAGAAGGATAGAGTACATGAGAGATTGTCCATAAATGATGATTATCATAGATGTACATATATAAATGCGGTAATATACAACATCACAATATGACAATCAACATTTATAGAACAATCAAGGGGTGTTGAATAACCATCACTACTGACTAGCAACTGCGTGCTAACTAGCCTGGTTATTTGAATTGTTGTGAGTTGGATAAGGTCTTGCTCGAAGTGACTCGGTGGTCCTCCTAGCTACCTATGAGTTTCGTGATCTCAAGAGATGTTGTCGAGAGTGGGATGAAGTAGAAGATGTTTCGGTGGGTGTGTTTGCCATCTCTATGACAAAGCGTTTGGAAATATGAGTGCCTATATATATAATATAATAGACTAGCGTACAGTGCTTGAGCGATGACTATGTATGTATATATACATATATCACATAATAGTCTTATGAGTATCTAGCACAAACAATTATGAGTCCCGGTTTCTCTCGTGGTCAGAGTCAACTAATGTATCCCTATTCCAGCATAACCATTTCAAGCCTTTCATCATCTTTATTTAATTGTACATAGTTGATCAGGCTATGTTAAATTAAACTTGCATGACGAAACTCTTGAACCAATCATACTTAACAGAAAATACTGCCTAACGGTCATAGTCTAGGCCCACTAATGCAACCTAGTTCACTATAACCTTAGGCTCTGATACCAATCTGTCGCACCCCCTAATTCGGGTTGCGGGAGCGAATCGGGTCGGGGCGCGACTAATCAATAATCAAGCACATAAGATATATAACGAACGACTCTATATGCGTCATTTACAAAATACACTGATATAACATAAGAGTTTACAAACTGTTTACATTATTTTTTGAGATCACATGATTACCCTGAGAGATTCTAGTATATTTCCAATTATACAAAATATAGATATGCAAGGAAATCTCTTGATGTTTAATGATTGCATGCGACTCGAGCTAAAGTATCCTGATGGGCAATCCAACCTACTGCTGAGTACCTGAGATAACATGCTAAAAAGGTCAGCTATAAAGCTGGTGAGCTCACAGGTTTAATATGATAAGATATGATTTATGAACCGCAAGATTTAATGAATTGATTTACAAACATGTAAATAGATAAATAATGAGTATCGCTGCCATGAGCACATAGTCTGAGCTTAACTGAGGGGTCAGGATCCACATTCAAGGACCTGAGCGAGGTGCCTCTCTATGAGTGCCTAATCTACACTCAATACTGAACAAATGATAATGCGTCTGTTTGACAGGTTAGTGCTTGCTAACTTGGACGGGGATTGTCAATCCCATATGGTACCATACACTAACATTCACGCTAAATCATATTAACAGGACTATGCTTTAGAGGACTTTGATTGATTAGATGAAAACAACTCATGCAGCATACGTGATAATTTGATACTTGCGTTCACATGTAAAACAAAACGAGCATGTATCTCACCCCTAGGTAAAAGCATTTAAAAAGGGGCTATGAGACTCACCTGAGTCTGCTGAATTGTTAGCAAACAATTATGAAGGTTCACAATGATTTGATGTCGTTTCGACGACTGAAACCTGCCGGGCGTCCTAACGCGCAAGGTTTAAAGATTAGATGTGGAAACCTGCCGGGCGTATTAAACGCGCAAGATTTAACTGATTAGATGTCTCAACAGACCATCTATGCTAGTTGTTCATTCAATTATCAATGTCCAAATACATTTGATTTGTTTGTTTGAGTTTTGAAAATATGTACGGCCCGTTGGTGTGATTTGAAATAATTATTCCAAAATATAATTATTATAATGTTGTCATAATGTACTTATAAAGCATGTTTTATATGAGTTGGAGTCGCATCGTATAAGTGTTTGAGGTTGCGCGTGTTCGACACTTAGTGTACAATAGTTAAGACTACCAGTGCAAGTTATGACGCACGTTATCACTGTTTGTTATGGTTAAGGCTGTTAGTTATGAGTTATGACTGCCTTTGTATGTTGCGATCTCAGTTATTACTCCCCTTTATAACTCGTTATTACTGCCCTTTATAACTTGTTATTACTCCTCTTTATAACCGTTATTACTGCTAGTTATAACTTGTTATTACTCCTAGTTATAACTTGTTATTACTGCTAGTTATAACTTGTTATTACTCCTAGTTATAACTTGTTATTACTCCTAGTTATAACTCGTTATTACAGCTAGTTATAACTTGTTATTACTCCTAGTTATAATCTCGTTATTACTGCTAGTTATAACTTTTTATTACTCCCATTTAGTTTTTCCAGATTTTTGACTCAAAGAACTCCTCGTTTTCTACACTTTTTAGTCTGAACCAAGACCCACTAAAAATCACAGATGTTCCCCTACGGGTCTAGTGTAAATCTGCACTTTATGATAATTTTATAAATTCATTTAGTATTTTTAACAAAAATGAACATGAGACGTAGTCAGATTGTGTTCGGAGATGAGTTCAGTCCAAAGATCCACGTTTTTCACCATGATCCGTGAGGATCTGGTCCGAGAGCCAAAAATAAAAGTTGTAGCTGATATCCTAATGAACATTTTTCGTTTAGATGTCGAGAGTTGGTTCTTCCTAGTTTTCAAGATATTGACGTTTTGGTGTGACGAAAATTTCTGGACAGAATCTGTCTTCATTCACATATGTTCGAAAAAACGTTTTCCGTTATGATTTTTGGACATCCCCAAGTTGTATGAACAATATAACATCTATATAAACATAATAAAAGTATTTTTCGAAGGTGTCGGGATTTCTTACAATGCTCGTATGGAGAATCCGAAAAGATGGAAACGTAGCTCTCGTTCTCGTGATCGTTTTTGCTTCAATCGTCTTGATGATCCAAGGTGATTTGAGAAGAGATTATGGTGATGATGATGGTGCCGTGAGGTTGGGGAGGAGAAAGAGGGAGAGAGTTTTAGTGAGAGGAAGTAGAGAGATGGAGGTGTATGATTGAATGAGAATTTTGGTGGGAGTTGTTTGTGGTTTAAAGTCAAGAACAAGATCCATGTTTCATGGATCTTGTTTGGCTGATTTTTCCAAGTCAAAAAGGAGGTGGATTTTTGTTATATTTTGTCTCAAATAATTGGTATTATATCCGTGTTCGTTTACCCGATCGTTTAAATGTATATTTAGACGTTATGTATTATATATACGTTTTTAAATAACGAATAAACTTTCGATATTTTTGAGTTGAAGTATTTTATCAAAATACTTGTTATTGAGTTATAAAAATATAACTTTGGTTGGTTTTGATTATCGAACGCGTTTCACTCATTTTTGGTTGCGTATGATTGTTTTATACGATACGAAATACCTTTGAAATATTATCGGAATAATATGTAATAAATAATGAGTTGTATTAAATAATAATTCTATATTACTTAATACTTGTTTTCACCAATGCCGTATAGATGAATCGGAATTCGGCTGATTTGAAAATGCACGATTTAAACAAATCGCGTACTGATATATATATAACAATATACATATTGATACATACAATTAGCCTAAGACATAGCACTAATTACATGTATTAATAGATGATTAGGAACTAATAACTAGTCCTAATTTGATGGGTGTCACATCACGGTCCATGATTTCGGCGGGTTCTTCAACAAAGTGAAGCTTGTCGTCAATACGGATTTCATCGAGTGGGATAATTAGTGTCTCATCAGACCAGGATTTCTTCAAGTTAGAAATGTGAAAAGTGGGATGCACGCTGCTGAGCTCGGGTGGCAGCTGCAATCGATATGCCACTGGACCAACCCTCTCGAGGATTTCAAAAGGTCCAATGTATCTGGGGTTTAGTTTTCCTCGTTTAGAGAATCGAATAACACCTTTCCAAGGTGAAACTTTTAGTAGCACTCGATCCTCAACCTGGAACTCGAGTGGTTTGCGTCTCACGTCAGCATAACTTTTCTGATGATCATGTGCAGCTTTGAGTTTGTTTTGGATACCAACGATCTTCTCGGTGGTTTCATGAATGATTTCAGGACCAGTGAGTTGACTGTCTCCCACTTCAGTCCAACAGATAGGTGACCGGCACTTACGACCGTACAGTTCCTCGAAAGGTGCAGCTTTGATGCTGGTGTGATAGCTGTTGTTGGACGAAAACTCGCACAATGGTAGATGTTTTTCCCCGTTTACACCGAAGTCAACTACGCAAGCTCGTTGCATGTCTTCCAGTGTTTGAATTGTTCATTCACTTTGGCCGTCGGTTTGAGGATAGTAAGCAGTACTCATATCCAGACGATTTCCCAACGATTTCTGTAGTGACTGCCAAAAGTGAGATGTGAAACGACTATCCCTATCAGAGATAATTGAGATGGGAATGCCATGTTGGGAAATAATTTCCTTGATGTAGATTCGTGTGAGGCGTTCCATTTTATCGGTTTCCTTAATTGCAAGATAATGAGCAGATTTCGTGAGACGATCGACGATCACCCAAATGGTATCGCAACCGTTCGATGATTTCGGTAGTTTGGTTATGAAATCCATTGCGATTTTTTCCCATTTCCATTCAGGAATTTCGGGTTGTTGGAATTTCGGGTTTTTGATATGCAGCTTTGACTTTTGAGCAAGTAAGACACTTGCTGACATACGTGGCGATTTCGGCTTTCATATTCGGCCACCAATAAAATTCCTTGATACCATGATACATTTTATCGGACCCCGGATGGATAGAATATTTGGACTTGTGAGCTTCATCCATCACTAAGTCTCGCAGGTTCCCAAAATTGGGCAACCAGATTCGATTAGAGAAGTATTTGACCCCATTAGGTTTGGTTTCGAACTGTTTATTCATGCCTCGCAAGGCTTCGTTTTTTATGTTATCGGTTTTCAGAGCTTCGAGTTGAGCAGCGAGAATCTGAATGTTTAGGTCGTTGTGAATGGTCATACTGAGGGCTCGGACTCAAAGTGGTTTCGATCATTCTTTTTGACTGAGGGCATCGGCAACAACATTTGCCTTCCCTGGATGGTATTTGATTTCGCAATCGTAATCGGTAAGCAACTCAACCCATCGACGTTGCCTCATGTTGAGATCCTTCTGATCGAATATGTGTTGGAGACTTTTGTGGTCGGTAAAGATTGTGCACTTGGTGCCGTAAAGATAATGTCTCCAGATTTTGAGAGCAAAGATGACAGCTCCTAGCTCAAGATCGTAAGTGGTGTAGTTCTTTTTGTGAACCTTGAGTTGTCACGAAGCGTAAGCTATGACCTTGTCTCGTTGCATCAGCACGCAACTGAGACCTTGATGGGAAGCATCGTAGTATACCACGAAGTCATCGGTGCCTTCGGGTAATGATAGAGTAGGAGCACTGCAAAGCTTTTGTTTCAGAAGTTGAAATGCTGACTCTTGCTTATCAGTCCAATCAAACTTTTTGTCTTTCTGAGTCAGTGTCGTGAGTGGTTGAGCTATTTTAGAGAAGTTCTTAATGAATCGCCGATAGTACCCAGCAAGACCTAGGAATTGCCGTACCTCGGTTGGAGTTGTTGGTGCTTGCCAGCACTTGATAGCTTCGATTTTTGATAAATCAACATGAATTCCCTGACTATCGATAACATGACCAAGGAATCGAATAGTTGGCATCTAGAACTCACACTTAGAAAATTTAGCATAAAGTTCTTCGTGTCTGAGTAGCTCTAGAATGGTTTTCAGATGTTGCGCATGTTCATGTTCGTTGCGCGAGTAAATGAGAATGTCATCGATAAAGACGATAACAAACTTGTCGAGATAAGGTTTGCACACCCGATTCATAAGGTCCATGAATACAGCCGGTGCGTTGGTTAGACCGAATGGCATCACCTGGAATTCGTAATGCCCATACCGGGTCCTGAAAGCAGTTTTTGGGATATCGATGTCATGAACACGTAGTTGGTGATAACCTGACCGAAGATCGATCTTTGAATAAAAACTCGACCCTTGAAGTTGGTCAAACAGGTCATCAATACGAGGAAGTGGATATCGGTTTTTGACGGTCAACTTGTTCAACTCTCGGTAGTCGATACACATTCTGAATGAACCATCTTTCTTTTTCACAAATAAGACCGGAGCTCCCCAAGGTGAAGAACTCGGCCTAATGAAGTGCGTGGGATACGGGCCAGCTCGAGGCAACCTAAGGTTCCTCCTAGCTACCCTCGGGTTTTGAGATCCATGAGGATGAGATTGTGATGAGTTGGATGATGTGTTTGCCATTCTGAGACAAAGCGTTAGAGAGAGTGAGGCCTATATTTATATAGTACTTATACAAAATAGCCTATTAGGTGTCTAGCACAGACATGTTTGAGTCCTGGTTTCTCTCGAGGTCAGAGTCAACTAGTGTATCCCCGTTCAACATAATCGTTTCATACCTTACATCATCTTTCCTTAATTGTACATAGTTGATCAGGCTATGTTAAATTAAAATCGTATGCTGTAATTCCTGAACCAGTCATGCCTAATAAGGAAATACTGCCTAACGGTCATAGTCTAGGCCCACTAAATGCAACCTAGTTCACTATAACCTTAGGCTCTGATACCAATTTGTAACACCCCCAAATTTACTGTTTAGCGGAAGCATACATTGGGTGTTACTAACTAAATATCAAAGCACACAAGATATAGCAAAGGACTCTATATGTGTCGTTTTAACAAAATATATTAATATAAAAATGTTTACAACATTTAAAGCTGTACATAGCTCGTGTTCGATTAAATGAGAGATTTCAGTACATAAGTACTTGTACATAATATACTAATGCAAGAAAATCTCTAACGTCTGCATGCTGACTCGAGCTATAGTAATCCTGAGGCAGTCTAATCTACTGCTGGGTACCTGTGATACATGCTAAAATGGGTCAGCTAAAGCTGGTGAACTCACAGGTTTGAAATCAGATAATATCGTATGAACCGCAAGATTTAAGTAATGATTTGCATCCAGCAAATAAATAGTATTGTATATAGCCATGAGCACATAGTCTGAGCTTAACTCAAGGGCCGGGTCCCATATAGAGAATTCCGAGCGAGGTGCCTCCACGAGTGCCTAATCCACACTCGTCTGAACAATTATTAGTACGTCCATTTACCCAGTTAGTGCATGCTAACCCGGACGAGGAGGGTCAATCCTCTATGGTATCATATACTAATAATCACGCTACAACGTATTACCAAACTATGCTGATAGAGGGCTTTGAAATGATTAGTGGAAAACAACTCATGTAGTATATTGAAAAGTTTGTACTTGCGTTCACATGTTAAGAATGAGCAATGGATCACACCCCTTAGTAAAAACGATAAAAGAGGGGCCATGAGACTCACCTGAGTCTGGATGCGTTTAGTCAATAAACGTACGGTGCTTAATCAAGCAGTGAGATGTCCGCAGACAGATAACCTGAGGGTGTCCTAAGTCTGTATTGTTTCGTGTGATTGTATGATGTGATTATTGTTGATAACTCCGGTGTACCTAAGTCTGTAAAGGCTTGGGTCACCGTTTCTCACTAATCTCCTTACTTTTGTGTGTTGCAGCAGTCGGAACGTGTGAGAGATAGTAAATGGTATTTAGACAGTGGCTGCTCGTGACACATGACTGGCGATGTGTCTATTCTTGTGGATATTAAACCATTTGCAGGAGGATATGTTGCCTTTGCTGGAGATACAGGAGGAACGATTTCGGGTTGTGGAACGCTAACAAATGGGAATGTTAGCTTTGAGAATGTGAATTATGTGGCACAACTCAATCACAACTTGCTGAGTGTTTCACAAGTTTGTGATAAGGATTATACCATTGCATTCACAAAGACTGAATGTGTTATACTGAAGCCGGGTTTTGTCATTCCTGAGGAATGGGTGCTAATGCGAGCACCGAGGAAAGATGACACCTATGTTTTGAATATGCAGACTGTTGAGACAACTAGCGAGTATACTTGTCTCCTTTCAAAGGCTTCTAAGAAAGAATCACTTCTTTGGCACAGACGGATGGGACATATTCATTTCCGTAAAATGAATTTCCTCATAAAGAATGATTTGGTGAATGGAGTTCCAAAACAGTCTTTTTCTTTAAAGGATGACTGTATTTCTTGCCACAAGGGCAAACTCCACAAAAAGTCCTATAAGTCTAAGATAGTGAATTCTATTGCTGCACCATTGGAGCTCTTACATATGGATCTGTTTGGTCCCATTTCTACAAAGAGTATTGGTGGCAGATCTTATTGCTTGGTAGTTACGGATGACTACTCAAGATTTTCGTGGGTTTACTTTCTAGCTTCAAAGGGTGAGACGGCGGACATTTTGGTTTATCTGTTGGATAAGTTGGCAAATCTGTGCAACTTAAAGGTGAAGAGACTGCGTAGTGAAAATGGTACCGAATTCAAGAATTCTACTCTCGAGTTATTTTGCGCTGCAAGAGGCGTTGAACATCAATTCAGTGCTCCAAGAACTCCTCAACAGAATGGAGTTGCAGAACGTAAAAATAGAACTATCATTGAGACAACTCAGACCATGCTAGCTGACTCCAAGTTACCTATAATCTACTGGGTTGAGGCAGTTAACACTGCTTGTGATATCGCTTAAAAAGTCATGTTTTTACTACCGATATCTCTCTCATTCTGGAACAATTCTTGGCACTTTGAACTCAATTATGGTTCAAATAAATAACATTATGCCAAGATGGTCAAAACAAGATTGCACCATAAAAATCAAGCAAAACGGATGAGAAACGAAGATTCCACACACGTTTGAAGATTCAAGGCATCAAAACGAGATTTCAAGACTAAAGTGCCCTTCACCAACATCCATTCTATCCAAGATGTTCGTTTTTGAATTACGAATCCAACAGAAGAAGAATCAACTAAAACGGATAAAGAATGAAGATTCTACGCCCGCCGGAAGATCCAAATAATTCGTACGCAATATCTGGAGCTAGGGACCTCATCTCAGGGCCTATCTTATGTCAAAATCTTCGTTTTTGAATTACGAATCCAACAAAAAAAAATTGACGTAAACGGACGCATAACGAAGAAAATACGTACGAATCAAGAAACGAAGCAAAAGACGGCGAAACGGGGCGGGTGGCAGCCAGCCGCCGCCGGCCACCTGCTGGGCGCCGCCAGCCGGCTGACCCCCACCTCGCTTTCCTTTTTTGGTTAATTCCCGTACCTGGTGCACCTACTTTCCGCGTTGTACAGTACCCGGTGCACCACCTTTTCTCGTTGTACAGTACCTGGTGCACCCATTTGGCCACCTTTTGCTAATGTGCACCCCTTGATGCTAATGTGAGCCAAAGCTCTCCTATAAATAGAGGGCATGAGGCTTCATTTCAACTTGCACCATATGCACCTCCTTTCTTGCATATTTATCTTTCTCTCTCTATAATTCTTTCTCTAGCACTACTCTTAGGAGTTAGAGGAGAATTATTCTTGTAGTTAGTTCTTCTCTCTAGTCTCTCTCTCTAGCACTACTCTTAGGAGTTAGAGGAGAACTAGAGAGAAGATTAGGGTCCCTCTACTTTCTCTCTCTAAGTTAATTTGGAGAGAGATAAGTATGAGATTAATTATGTAATAGTTAGTAGTAGATAGCTTATCAATGTAACGCTTTGGATTATTCGGAAGTAATATAAGCATCGTTTGGCTCGTAATAATTACGGGTAATATCTATCCTTTTCTCTTATTAATTAATTGTAATGTTCTTGTTTGATGTTTATGATTTATTAATATTGGAAATGTCTATTGCCATGATATGCGAGTAGTTGTTTATATGTTTGCCATGATTTAGATAGTTATAATGGGATGATAATAAATGTTGTGAAGTAATATGACGGCCCCTATTCGACTGTTCTCGGATATAGTGCTGGAAACGCTTTAGGCGGAGTACAAACGTACGGAAGTCTGAGAACGACCGAAGGTAGTTATATTACGGACCAATACTTTAAATGTGCTAAATGAATATCTATTTATAGTTTAATTATAACATTATGAACGAATGATGGCATGTTTGGCCAACCGCTTTTGACCAGACTACCCCAACTTATTCCGGTAGGGTAAAACCTATTTATGTGACTATTTATTCAATAGACCATGCCATGATACGAACATCTCTGACGACCGAGATTGGGGAATAGGATTCGAGGGTAGTTGTTAGACGATATGTTCAGTACATTTGGGAGAACTTCCAGTGTATTGTAATTGTTTGTGTTTACTATCCATGTGACATATCTTCTATCTGATTGCGGAAAACTCTACGTTAGTTAGTTGATAGGATCGTAAAAACAACTCATTCCAACATAGTCTAAATTCATAAAAAGAAACCTACATGAATGAGAATTATTATACTTTGTTATTGTTTAAATATATGATACTAGACCTAATTTATGGAGTACCCTTTCCAGTTATCCACGTGATTGCAACCTAGATATTAGGGAGTCCGGAACCTTAATTGGGGTAAGTAGTTATCTGTGCCCACGACATGCAATAAGTAAGACACAGTGAAACCACTCGTTGTATATATTAGATTTACATTTCTGCACTGCTTTACATTTAGTTAGTTTAGAGTGTCAACCTCACTGTCAATTACTCTCGACCGCATGTTAGACGTAAGAACTCGTGGAACTACCCTGTAAAGTACACTGTCTATTACTGAAAGGCATGGTCCTCATATGAAACATGTTTTAAACAAACTGTGAATAATCTGGAGATGTATAACTGTTTGAAAAGGAGAGGTCTAGGTCATAAATCAACGTAATTGGAGCTTAAGAAAAGTATTAACAAGGTCTAGTGAGGAAAGTCCAAGTGATTTAGATTTATCAACCCCCTAGATTTTACATATTTGATTCTTTAAACATAACAAGTTAATAATTAGATACACTATTAGAAGAACGAGAGATAAGCTTAGGTTTTAAGAACGGTCGGACCTATGAGACGATATGCTGCTTTATTCATGTACCTCGGTTAATCACCAAAATAGGTTGCTTATCTTTCAACTAGGTAAGTATTGGGAGTATAGCGTATTGCTCCGATCAGAATCACGATAACCTAGTTCCTAGTGACATGCCAATGGGAATTTAATTGGTAGGGTTCTAGTGTTTACACCAAAGTCTGTCAATCTATTAATCTGAAAGTGTCCCCATCATAAACACAATCCCGATATTATACTATTCCAAGTCATGGTAAACCACGTCTTCCCTATCCTTAGTTGTTCCTTATATGCTAGCTAGTTCTTTTTAATTTTATTGCTTTAGTTATTTTAATTAGATAAAAACCAAACAAAACCAACTATCTGAACCCAATCTTGAGGACTGAATTATCCAAACGAGCTCCGTTTCAAATTCGACCGTCTGGAGACGACCCTGATCATCCTTACCACGTACTAGTATCAGGTACTTGTGCCTAGTACCAGTAGGTAGTTCGGAGGTTTAGGCCCCGAGCAAAATAAATTTTAAAACACCCTGATCGCACCCTCGGTCGTTACAACAGCACCGACGACACCGACGGCTGAGGGCGCATCAAGTTTTTGGCGTCGCTGCCGAGGACGGTAGTACGATTTGGAGCCTGTTTAGATAAGTTAGTTTTTAAGAGATCCTTTTGACTGGGACTCACCATCCTTATCAGAAGTTACATTTTGCACGTAGTTTAGCGTAGTTAGGATTGCCTTAGTATTAAGTTCCCTTCTCACCCCCAACTTTAATTCTGAAACCTTCTCCCTATGCCACCTGTTATTGACCCTTGGGAAATGTTAAATCAATGGAAACGATTAGATCAAATGCAAAGTCTTGTTAATTCAATCGAAAATAGATGTAGGATGTGCGGTAATACCCACTTAGATGGAGAATGCCAATGCCAAAGTATGATGTTTTCGGATAACATAGGGTACTTAGACCCTCAAATGCAATATCAATATGACCCCCATGCTACCCAACCACATCCATACAAACCTTTTTATCCCCAACCATTCGAAATCTACCCACACTCAACTCACCCTGTAAGTATACCACAATCCTGTGAGAACCCTGACTTGAGAGATATGCCCTTAGCCTGTCTCAGCAGTAATGCTGCTTTCTCACCTCCTTCCGAATCACTTGAAGAAATGATTAGAGAACAAGAGGACATACTTAGAAGTCAAACTTATAATATGTCTAAATTCTCTACTGAACTACCAACACAAGCCCAAGAGAGTAGTGAGGAGAGTAGGAGTCAAGCTGGAGCCAACTCTAGGATACAGAAAGTTGAGACACACACACACACCACATCTAGCACACCAGATACAGACTTACATTTTCATGAGTTCGGTTTCAATATCCCTTCGACTCCCACACTAACCCAATCTTCTAAACCTACAATTTCACATATTCCCGACCTATCAACGTCAAAGATCGACGGAGGGTTTGTTCTAGAAGAACTTTCCGAACCACTACAACTCGAAACTTCTGGCCAGAGTGACGAGGATGACGAAGTAGACGAAGAGATCGAGATGGAAAGCCCGAATTTGGAGATTTACATAGAAGACTCGGCTTCGCATGGACTGAAGGAATACATACCGACTCTGAGTAATGAACTCATTCAAACTGATATGGTTGAACACGTCCCACAACCAGTTGTGGTTGACTGTATCCCAAAATTCTCTTTGATTGATTCACTTCCTGATCTAATCGACTCCACTAGTACCTTAGAGGAGACAAACACCCAAGTATTTGATGATAATGTTGCTACAAGATTGGAGATACTAATGGACATTGTCCCACCTCCATGCCCAGAGTACAACGTTATCATCCAACCAAAGGCTTTAGGAAGCAAGGTGGGTTTTGCATCAAGAGCACCCTACAAACCATCTCTCCCTTACATAATGACGTACATGTCATGGAGTGATGAGGGACTCTTTGACTAACCCGAACAACCCAAAACTCAAGAGATAGAAAAAGTCGAGAGCTTTGTTTTACCTCAAATAAAACAAATCACTCACTTTACCATGCCTCTTCCACTGATTGGACATACCCTGACCATAGTCCACTTTAATCCCCTAGGTATGTACCAATACTTCCGCTTGTATCTACTGATGGATGCAAAGGAGCCCCATAGATTTCCTGAGAAATAGGTTTGGAGTCAAGCTAGTGACTCGAACAAAAACAAGCGCTTCTCGGGAGGCAACCCGTGTCTAACATAGGATTATTAGTAGTAGTTAAAGTAGTTTAAGTAGTGAACTAACCCCAATAAGTAGAAATGAAACCCCAAAATGAATGTTTCAAGTTTTCTATCTTTATGAACAAAAATGGATGGTTTGCGAAATTACTTCGTTAAAAGTCAAAATTTTGTCAAACCTTAATACTTCCTACTCCCAGTCGTTTGGAATTTATTGCAACATCTATTTTTCGCCATTTTCTAAAGTTCTTGTTATCCCTTTCACTCACAAAAATGGAAACCTACTAGGAGTTAGGAGCCTTAGTCATTCTAAACACCCACTGACATGTTTCGAGCATTTGAGGTACTTACATATATTATTGTGAACATACATGAGATACTAATGCTTAATCTGATAACATGATTTGTATGTCAATATGTGTATTATGCTCGAACTCGTTTAAAAATATGTGCTTTGGATATCTTTATACCTGGCTACCTGATTCAACTGATAATACTGGTATTTCCATGTCTGCTATTTGTATTGCGGTGAAATTATAGGCAACTAACACTTTCTGTGTGAGATTAAACTCAAAGTCATACACTGGTTTGTTTCATCTACAAAGCACTCACTTTGATAGGTTCTTCGCAAACCAGTGAATCTATGATTTGGAGAATAATCACTTGTTTGTTAGATCACGTTTATTTGATCTACTTGTAATAGACAGGGACCGACACCTATGGATAAAGAATCTTTAAAGATAATGGAAAGACGACAAGAGGAGCTTACAGTTCATTGAGTATGAGAATCTTTGGAGCATTGCTTTGCGGGGGTCAAGTGATGACAATTCTAGATATGAAGATGATTTCTAGTTGTCTAAGACTGGTTCATCAAGTTGACCAACTCAATACTCATCATATATGCCCACAAATTCCAAGTCCTATAGCTAAACCTTGCCACATAATGGAACCCTAAACCATCATCACCATATCCACCCACATTCACCCATCCATCCACCCCTTCACACATACAATCATCACCCTCAGGGACTATTCATACAAAGGAATAGATACAGGGACAATTTGGAAACTGGAGATCTCAGTCGATAAAAGAACAACATCAGATTCATTACATCAGTTGTCGGCAAAAGATCTCGGGTAATAAAGATTCATGGTCATTGGATTCAACACTTTCAGATCATTAGGAGCAGTTGAGTTACAGCAGCGACTCTTGAAGATTAGGATCTTTGGCCATTATCATCTATCCAACATTTGGTGTTTATTGGTTAATTATGCTTATGTCCGGAGGGCGATATCACTTCATTTTCTGCAATCTATCCTTTAGTTCTTAGTTATTTTCGAGAGGAAACTAGTTGAGGTATTGAAGAAAGGTTATACTGCTGGAGCTCGAGTTCGATACATGAAGGCTGACGCCAACCAAGTTCAGAAACCATTGGAGCTGACACAGTCAACCACTCAGATCCTCAGCTCACGGTCATAGGGGAGTTCTGCGTTCCTTTCTCTAGTTTATCTATCTGTTTTTGCAAGATTATATCGACCTATATCCCATTCCAAACACTAAGAGTGGGATCCTTAGAAACCACAAAATACTAAGAGGTATTTTCCATAATTAGTAGAAATTCTAAGTGTGGGATACTTCGACAAGAGGTGTTCAATACACAGATTCGAACATTAGGGACAATGTTCCTCTAAGTGTGGGATATATGGTCTGCAACCGCAAGTTTAACTTCTTGTCCGTAAAATAAACAATATTTTCATTAAAAGGGCTAAAAATGGAGAAATTTTCAAATTTCTTTTGATTCAAAAGCATCATTTTTAGAACCTCTATTTTCCAAAAATGTAAATTACAGCAAGAGATGAGTTTTAACAAAGAAACAAAACTGTTTACTTAGAATAAGATACGGACGAAAAGGGAAACACATGGCTAGACATTGACCAAAACATTCGATTCGTGAGGTTTGAGCCCGTGACTAGCATTCAAAATGCTTCACTTTTCATTTCATGTGTGTGCCGATGTAAGCATTTGAATTAGAACTTGCTCTTGCAATACATTTCGAGATCACACCAATGAGTGCCATACGTGGCATAGGTACAATCTATCTTCATAACTTCTTAGGAATCTCAACACCCTCTCACCACCAAACATCCATGCACTCATCACTCACTCTTCACACCCAATCAAAACCTCCTACTATTCATCCCGAACCTACAAAAGTTTCATCTTTCAACAAATCTTCAGAGACACTCTCAATTTCCTAAGACTTTTACAAGAAAAGCCACCACAACCCAATATCGTGAGAAATCCTCCGGGTCATGGAATACATATCTATCGATGAGGTCGGCATAAGAGAAGAAAAATGAAAGAGAAAGAAACCAAAGAATCATACATGCCGGCACCACCAAAGAAGAAGCCAAGAGAAATCCAAAAAGGGTTATACTACAAAGCCTTTTCAAAATCTAAGAAATTTCAAAAGAGACTCTCTTAAGAAAAACACCCCAGTTTCAAGAAAATACAAGGAAAACACATCACACCCCTCATCACACACCTTCTTCAAAACCACACACCCGATTCCTTCCAAGATATCTTGAAAGATTAGTACCGTCCTCATCAAAAGTGATGGAGATTTGATTCTTGATCAAGCCTATGACGAGAATGCTGTATGACTGGCTATCTGAGTGATTGACACTAGCAAGTAGGAAACCCTTAACACTTGAGTGATTTGAGTAACACACTGTAAGGATTGCCTAGTCATGATTACCATCTAAGTTGCCCGAAGAAGGTATCAAATTCTATAAACCCTTAGTTTCCAGTAAAAACTCTTTCATAACTGTAACTTTATATTCTTTGATAGTAGTATCTCTAAAAACTAATGCGACTAGAATCCTTACAAAAGATTTTTATGAATGAGTTTGCTTGAGGACAAGCAAAGTTCTAAGTGTGGGATACTTGATATCGCGTAAAAAGTCATGTTTTTACTACCGATATCTCTCTCATTCTGGAACGATTCTTGGCACTTTGAACTCAATTATGGTTCAAATCAATAACATTATGCCAAGATGGTCAAAACAAGATTGCACGATAAAAATCAAGCAAAACGGATGAGAAACGAAGATTCCACACACGTTTGAAGATTCAAGGCATCAAAACAAGATTTCAAGACTAAAGTGCCCTTCACAAACATCCATTCTATCCAAGATGTTCGTTTTTGAATTACGAATCCAACAGAAGAAGAATCAACTAAAACGGATAAAGAATGAAGATTCTACGCCCGCTGGAAGATCTAAATGATTCGTACACAATATCTGTAGCTGGTCACCTCATCTCAGGACCTATCTTATGTCAAAATCTTCGTTTTTGAATTACGAATCCAACAAAAAAAGAATCGACGTAAACGGACGCATAACGAAGAAAATACGCACGAATCAAGAAACGAAGCAAAAGACGGCGAAACGGGGCGGGTGGCAGCCAGCCGCCGCCGGCCACCACCAGGCCGCCGCCGGCCACCTGCTGGGCGCCGCCGGCCGGCTGACCCCCGCCTCGCTTTCCTTTTTTGGCTAATTCCCATACCTGGTGCACCTACTTTCCGCGTTGTACAGTACCCGGTGCACCACCTTTTCGCGTTGTACAGTACCTGGTGCACTGTTGAGTGTTTCAACGGGTGATTTTAAAATTTATAATTTCTGGGGTCTAAGTGTGACTTACTAGTACTGAACCAAAAGGTTAGTAGGCGGTAAGTTGGACCTAGAGTCGTTCTTAAAGAGAAACTGAATTGAAACGGAGGTGATCCAATCAATCTTTCTTTCCTAGTAAATGTTTTTAAAAGAGTGCGTTGGGGGTTTTGGTTCAGTTAATTAAGTAAAGTAAATAAAGCGAATAAAATGTAATAAGATGTCAGATAATGCAAAGTAGTATTTGTTGTGAGTTCGTTAGTTAATAATTATGGGATGATGACTCTTACGGGAAAACGATTAACTAAATTGGGTTGCTTATGAGATTCATTAACTTATGGTATAACCAATAGATTCCTTATTAGTCGGTTATCAACTAATATGTCACGAGGAACTAAGGTATCATGATTCTGACCAGACAGACGATGCTCAACTCTCCACACTCTCCTGTAAGGGAGTCAGTGGCCCATATTATTGAACGTATTCGCTCGTGGGCGAAGGAATAGAGTAGCAAGTCCATAACATGTCTAGCCGTTCTTAATACCACAATAATTATGAATCCACTTAGAACTTATGTCCAGACTTATTTAATTAATTTCTACCAATGAAACTTAAGCGTGATAAACGAGGGAAAGCATTTAGGTTTCTTGCATACCGTACTTTAGGTTTCATGGTTTTCAGGAAAAAATATTGGTTTAAGTTGGATTTCAAACTTGCCTTTCTTAATACAATTAACAAATCCCTAGGTTTTCGTAAATGATCATTTAGCCTATAGCCTACCTAATCTAATCTAATCTAAACTAAAACAACTAATTAAAATGCTGACGGCTTTTTACAGAAAGTCAAACCCAGACCATGTCGGAAAATACTATGGTGGCTCACATCGTATTTAATCGTTTACCGATGTTTCCGTTGTGAGTTTAATTGCTTCGCGATGTTTACATGATAAGTACATTGTGATCAGAAGTGTACAATACTCATGGCAAGTCCACATAATCACATTGCATTTTATAATGCTTGCATGACGTTACAATTAAAAACATAGTTTTTACACAAATAACTATTGACCGAGTATTGAGGTTCGCGACTCCTCTTTACAAGGTTACAATCACGTTTGTTAATCGAAAGGCGAATATAAGTTTTAGGTTTAAAATCACAAGATAAGTCCGTTCACAAAGTTTCCAATTTTATAACGTCGATCAATAATACAACTACCTTCGGTCGTTACCAGCTTCCATATATTTGTACTATGCCCAAAAGCATTTCCAATACTATACCGAGTAATCAGTCGAATAGGGGCCATCGTATTATTTCACGACGCATTTAAAGTCATCCCACAATTATATATACTAACTACATCACAACAAATACAATAGTAATCTACTCGCTAATCATGGTAATAACGATCGCAAACATAATTAAAGCAAACATGTTTAATTAAGATAGATAAGGATAGAGATAACCGAGATTAATATGCGAGAAGGAATAGACTTGAATTAATGAGTGTAACTCCAAGCGTACACCAAAGATTACAAAACGTTCATAGCTTTCTTTCTACTCTAAACAAAGTGCTAAACTAATTTAATGCTAAATTTAAAGTAAGAAAGTAGAATGAGAAAGTAAGAAAGTAATATGACTAGTGCATATGGGACATTTTGAAATGAAGCCTAAAGCCTCCTATTTATAGGTGAGCTTTGGCTCACATTAGCATCTTGAGGTGCATGTTAGCAAAAGGTAGCCAAAAGGGTGCACCGGGTATCGTACAACACGAAAAGTAGGCGCACCGGGTACCGTACAACACGAAAAGTAGGCGCACCAGGTACCAAAAGTTACCAAAAATGGAAACCAAGGTGGGTACAGGCCAGCCGGCGGCGGTGGGGGTCCAGCCGGCGGCGGTGGGCTGGTGGCCGGCGGCGGTGGGCCCACCCCCGCCCCGTTGCGCGGTCTTTTGCTTGGTTTCTCGATTCGTGCGTGTTTTCTTCGTTATACGTTCGTTTGTGTTGATTCTTTTTTTGTTTGATTCGTAATTCAAAAACGAAGATTTTGACATAAGATAGGCCCTGTGATGAGGTCCCTAGCTCCAGATATTGCATACGGATCATTTGGATCTTCCGACGGGCGCGAAATCTTCATTTTTTACCCGTTTTGTTTGATTCTTCTTCTGTTGGATTCGTATTTTAAAAATGAACATCTTAGAAATATTGGATGTTGATGGAGGGCACTTTAGTCTTGAAGTCTTGTTTTGATGCCTTGAATCTTCAAACGTGTGTGGAATCTTCGTTTTTCATCCGTTTTGCTTGATTTTTATCGTGCAACCTCGTTTTGACCATCTTGGCATAATGTTACTGATTTGTGCTATATTTGAATTAAAATGCCAAGAATCGTTCCAGAATGAGAGAGATTTCGGTAGTAAAAACATGACTTTTTACGCGATATCAAGTATCCCACACTTAGAACTTTGCTTGTCCTCAAGCAAACTCATTTTCAACATGGTTAAAGATAAGCAGATAATGAAATATTTTAAGACGGGAACTTTTTACTAAGGGGGGTTTCGGAAAAAATAAAGATATTTAATTTTTGAAAGCAAGGTTGTAATCTTTAGGAGCATGCTTTTGATCATTGATCGTTGATACATGACTAAGCGATCCTATCAAGGTGGTCACTCCAATCACTCAAAGTGTTTAGGGTTTCCTATTCTAGCATATCAATCACTCAGAACGCCGGTCATGCATCGTTTATCATCATAGGCTTGATCGAGAATCAAATTGTTACCTTTATGGGTGAGCGTGAAGTCGATCTAGCCACAATCATTCTTAGGGGAGTGATGTAGGGTTTTGGAGTGAGGTGCGATGTGAGAGGGGGTTTTGTTAGGTTTTCTTTCTTTTCGTGAAGTTGGAAAGCTGAAGTTTTTGACTTTTTAGGACGATTGACGCCCTTTTTCTTCTGGTTATTTTCTCCACTTTGACTTTCTTTCGAGTTTTCTTGGGTAGTTTTGACTTCGTATCCTTGTAGCTTTTCTTCTTTCATCTCTTTATGAAGTTTGAGGGATGCTTTTGAGTAGGTACGGGATGACGTGTTTATTTTGGGGTGTATGGAAGGGTTCAAGAATGATGTGATTTGATCTCCTTTTTACTCACTAGTTTGGCTTTGAAATGCATTACAGGAGCAAGTTCTGATTCTAAACGCATACATCGGCACACTCAAGAATCGAAAAAGTGAAGCATTAAAAGTGAATGCTTTTCATATGGCTCAAGATACCTCACGAATCGAAAGTTGGTTTGTTGTGTGCTTAGTCATGCGATGCTCTTTATGGGATTGTCAACTTGTTTTTCAAAAGAACTTATATTTTATTTTTCTTTCTTCCCCAAAGTAAATCATTCTTTAAAATTTTTCATTTTCTACATATTTTTAACTTAGTTTTGAAAAATTTTGTTTACTTTTATGGGAAAGCAAGGTCTTATAAAGAGCAACGATTTAGAATCAAGCATATACCAATGTCCATTTAACAGTAGTGCAACTACTGCTATCCCACACTTAAAGGAACATCGTCCTCGATGTTATACTAAGCTCTGAATGGGGTAAAATCCCACACTTAGGGTTTTAAACATCCACAATTCATTCTTTCAGTGTGTGTGTTGGGTTTGAATCCCACACTTAGTGATAAGCATAATGGATATGGCATATTTAAAACGAATGAAAGAGATGGCATAGAAGTACTCCCTGGTAGTTGCAGTATTCTTTTGGTTGCATCTGCCGGTCTTTATCTTCTTCGGTGCTTCTTTGATCAAGTCTTTTTGAGATTGGTCTCGTGAGTGTGAACACGTCGGATATACTATTCTTTGGTTGTTGATGCTTCCTTGCAGGCTGGAGCATTCTTTGTATGATCCGAGTGTGAAAGATAGTCGGAGATTTCATCACTTCTTGGAAAGTAAAATTGCAGAAATGTAAAAACAAACACGGGTTGCCTTCCGAGAAGCGCTCTTTTAAAGTCGAGAGCTCGACTTAGTCCTTTTCTTCTTCAGATGATGCTTGATGCATCCGTAGTGGTGGCGTGGTCACTGTGGTTCCTTGGTAGAGAGTATCGTGGTGGATAGTACTGTAGGAATTGCTCTATCATGTCAGCAATGAGAGTTGGTGGGTTGGTGGATAGCATTCTGAAGCTTTTGAAGTGATCGGTGGCGAGTCGGTCGAGAATTGCCATTCCATAGCAGATGTATCGAACTGCCCTTGTGACTGGTTCGTTAGGGTCAATTCGAGTGCATGTGTAAGTTCGAACTATTTCACGCTGTGGGTGGTTTCTTCCTATCGAGGCAATTAAAGCCATGAATTCGGTTTTCACTTCTTCAAAATCATTAGCCCAAGGGTCTCCTCCGAAAGATCTAGTTGCTTGGCACACTTGTCTGATTAGTTGATGTTGCTCGCGGTTGAAGGGAAAATCCGAGTCGGTGAAGATGCAAATTAACTTGCTGAATATCTCGCGATATCCATTTCGGTAGACGTCGAGTTCTACGTCTTCTTCTTGGTACATTTCGCGCAGTCGGGTAGTCACATAAGTGGCTAAATTGATTTGTGACATGTGCGGGATGAATCTCGGTACCTCACGAGTTTCCTCTTCATAGGTTGGCTCATTCAGCTCATCAATTATTAGTTCAATGTGGTGCCCAATGGTGGATTGAATGACGATCCTGCAGTTCTCTGATGCTGTGAGGTGCTCTCCAGTTTCGATGAGATCTAGAAGAGTTCTAAGATCTCCCACCATTCTTATGTCGGCATAACTTCTTGGGTTCCCTGTGGCTCTTTCCAGATTGGTTCTCATTGATGCAAGAATAGCTTTTTGACTTGATGAGTACGGAAAAGCTGACCCGGCTAAGGCACAATATACTTTTTGGTATATTCGCTTTTGGTTTCCGTAGAATTCGATTTCTCCCATTGGGTAGTTGGGTCTTTCTCGCTGTCGAGCTTCTCTGGTAAGTTGTTCTTGAAGCAGGTCAGAGAATGCTCGAATGTTTCTCCGAAGAGTGCTGGGCTCTGGTTCTCCATAATTGGCGAGGTATGAATCGTACTCGTATGATTGCCCTTATCATGTGTCTCTGTGCGGTGTTGTAGTCGTTAGTTGACTCTTTAATAGCTTCTACGATGATTCGGACATCGTTGTATTCGTCAATCATTTCGATCATGTCTTGATGACTATCTATCAGAGGAATTTCTAGTCTCTCAGTTGTGACGGCAGGGGAATTTGGTGGAGCAAGAGGAGGTTGTGGAATAGAGTGTTCATCAAGAGTGATGTTGACGTAATCGTTATCGTATCCACTGTTGCAGTCGGAGTCCTTATCACTTGAATCGGGAAATTGGTGGAGTTCTTCGTCTGAGGGTGCGTTGTTGAAGGGTCGAGAACTATCAATTTCGATGGTTCGGACTTCGGTTGTTATGTCATGGATGTTCTCTTCGGCAAAGCTTCCTGGTTGACGTGCCTTATATGCCGAAATTCTCTGTAGTAGTTTGGCATACTGGTCTGGGTGTGGTGATGATCGGAGTCCTTCTTCAAAGATTTCTATGTCTCGGAGTAGTGTTCTGGTGAAGGGTTTTGATGGATTGAGATAGGAATTTAGGATGTTTCCCATTCTTTTAAGATGAGAGGATCTGAGCTCTTGACGGATGACTCCGTAATCAACTGATTCTTCAGATGAAGAGTCATCGTCGCAGTTTTGTATCCTCTTAACTTCGGCCATTTGTGGCGAATCAGTGTGATCTTCATCTTCTTCCATTTCTTCCTCTTCTTCTTCCTCCTCAGGATCAGATTCAATTTCTTCATCTGCTTCCTCGTATTCTTCCTCTTCTGGGTCGTATTCGGTGTCAGAAATGAGAACTGATGATCTGGTGAATTGCGGTTCCTCCTCTGGTTCTGATTCATCATCGGAACAGGCTTTTCCTGTGGATATAGCACAACATTCTTCCTCTTCTGGGGTGCATTCCGGTTGGTCAATCTTGTAAGTGATGCTTTCACCATGCGATCGTAAAACAATCGTGTGGTTATACACATCAATCACTGCTCTAGCTGTATTCATGAATGGTCTTCCAAGGATAATTGGGATGTTTATGTCCTCGTGGATATCCAGTACCACGAAAGCCGTTGGAAAGAAAAATTTGTCAACTTGAACAAGGACATTCTCAGCTATTCCCTTGGGGTATCTAACAGATTGGTCGGCTAGCTGGACGGTCATCTTAGTGGGTTTCAAGTTTTCAAGTTCTAGCCTTTTAAACAGGGAGTATGGCATAAGGTTAATGATGGCTCCTAAGTCGGCTAAAGCGCTCATATTTCCGGAATTGTAGATAGAACAAGGGAGTGTAAATCTACCAGTATCTCCTAATTTTTCGGGAAGGCTATTTTTAAGTAGGGCTGAGGTTTCAGAACTAAGGGGAATGTTGTTCACTTCAGGCAATTTATCTTTGGTGGATAGTAACTTTCTAATATACTTATTACGACCAGGAACTCTAGACATGGTATCAAGGAATTTTCCATCTAACTTAAAGGATGACAGTTTCTTAGGTTGAACTTTAAGTCTAGCGGGGTAAGGAATTCTAACCTCTTTGTTCATTGTTTCCACAGCTGGTATCTTGACCTTTGGTTCTTCCTTTACTTGAACAGCAGCAGGTGGAGTAGTAGCTGCTTCCTTTGGTGTTGTAAGTTGCTTTGCTTCCTCAACATGCGGATTTTGAACCGTGTTGCTGGGCAAACTTCCTCGGGGTCTATTCTCAAGACGTTGTGCCAATTGTCCAATTTGAGCTTCCAAATTCTTTAGCACAGCTAATTAATTTCTCATGAAGAGGTCGGCTTGATCTTGTCTAGCAGACGTCTTTTGGTTGAGCAGGTGTTGACCTTGCATGAATTGGGTGAAGGCGTCGTCTGAACTTGAAGCTGGGGCATTTGTCTTGGTGGTTTGTTCAGTGGTTTGGTTTGTGTCGGAAGTGGGTGCAGGAAGTGCAAGGGGTTGATTATAAGAAAGTTGTGGCTGTTGTTGGTAAGGTGGATATCTAGGTGGGTATCGGGGTTGGTATGGTTGTTGGTTGTTTCTCGGCGGAAAGGGAGGTCCTCTAGGTTGGTTGTTGTTCTGGTTGAAACCGGGTGGTCGAGCTGGAAACTGAGCATAGTAGACGGTGCCATCTGCTTCTTCGTATTCAACTTGGTATTCGCCAGATGGTTGCGGATTGGTGCAGTGTTGACAGACTTGCACTTGGTGTACTTGGTGCTGTTGTTTCTTAAGTTCTCCAAACTGTTTGACGAGCGAGTCCATTTTCTCTGTCAGTGTCTTAAATGCTTTGACTGGAATCGGGTTTGCAGCAGCGATAGGTGTGGAAGATGTTGAATGATCTCCAGAATTCCAATCGTGGTGATGCATAGTCATATTTTCTATCAGGTTCCATCCTTCTTCGTCGGTTTTTGCCATGAAGCTTCCTTGTGCAGCAGCATCGAGGGTAGTTCGGTGGTTAGAATCTAAACCATTGTAGAAAGTGCACAATTGTGCAGACTTATCGAGTCGGTGATTAGGGCATTTCTTCAAAGCTCCTTTGAATCGTTCCCATGCGGTATATAATGACTCATCGAAAGCTTGTCGAAAGTTCATGATGTCATTTCGGAGTTTGGTTTGTTTAGAAGGCGGAAAGTACTTGGTTAGAAACTTTGTCGCCATCGCAGTCGATGAATGGATAGAGCCGGTCTCTAGACCTTCAAACCATGTTTGCGCATGATGGGTGAGCGAATAAGGGAAAAGGTATAAACGGATTGTATCTTGGCCAATTCCGTTTTTCTTGTAGGAATTTGAGAGAGAGATGAACTTGTCGAGTTGAGAGTTTGGGTCATCACTGGGCAATCCATGGAATTGACAGTGGTTTTGGATTAGTTGGATGATGTGGTGTTTAAGCTCGAAAGATTGACCAGGGGTTTCAGGGTAGAGAATTGGTCCTCCTCTTCCTTCGATAGAGGGTTTACTGTTGTCAGCGAGAGTGATGCGTTCAGCCATTGCTTGCTTAAGTGCAGATTGCTTCTTTTCTCGTCGAATAGTGCGTATTATAAGTTCTGGATCGGGAAAGTTAAATAGTGGTGCAGATCTAGGGGAGCAGATCATAAACTAAAAGAAAAGACAATAAAGAGAATAAACAATAAAGGAAATGTTTTTGTGTTTTTTTTAGAAGGTTTTATCCTAAGGGTTTACTAGAATTGGGATTGGTTGGGCCTCTGGATCGGACAGTTAGTCTCCCCGGCAGCGGCGCCAAAAACTTATTGAGTGTTTCAACGGGTGGTTTTAAAATTTATAATTGCTGGGGTCTAAGTGTGACTTACTAGTACTGAACCAAAAGGTTAGTAGGCGGTAAGTTGGACCTAGAGTCGTTCTTAAAGATAAACTGAATTGAAACGGAGGTGATCCAATCAATCTTTCTTTCCTAGTAAATGTTTTTAAAAGAGTGCGTTGGGGATTTTGGTTCAGTTAATTAAGTAAAGTAAATAAAGCGAATAAAATGTATTAAGATGTCAGATAATGCAAAGTAGTATTTGTTGTGAGTTCGTTAGTTAATAATTATGGGATGATGACTCTTACGGGAAAACGATTAACTAAATTGGGTTGCTTATGAGATTCATTAACTTATGGTATAACCAATAGATTCCTTATTAGTCGGTTATCAACTAATATGTCACGAGGAACAAAGGTATCATGATTCTGACCAGACAGACGATGCTCAACTCTCCACACTCTCCTGTAAGTAGTTGTTTATATGTTTGCCATGATTTAGATAGTTATAATGGGATGATAATAAATGTTGTGAAGTAATATGACGTGTTGAGACATAGATTGTGACAACAGATCTAGCTTGATATAGGACTAGTGTAATTATTATTACGTTTGTATATTGGTTTAGATTTGTAAATAAATATTTGTTTTGTTAGTAATATTCGTTAAACATATTATTGTGTTAAGTTAGACGAATTATTAAATACGAAATAAATACATTCTGTGCGAGTCGAGTTCTCAGGTCGCGAGATTAACGAGCCGAGATGAGAACTGAATTCGTGGAAGTCTGGCGAGCCGAGTTCCGAGTTGGGCTTGGGCTGCGAGTTGGACCGAACTCGCAGGCCCTTGCGAGTCGAGACGAGCTGGACATATATAATGTTTTTCAATCGGTGAAAAACATAACTTTTGCATTCTGATTTCAATTGCTGCGAATTCAACAAACCAGAGAAAAACATAACCTAAGGCTAGGCTTTGACGATTCGTTGTTTAAAGCTAAGTCTAGTTAAAACGCAATACGAACATATTCGTTGTTAGTAAAATAACACCGTATTGAGGGATTCCGCACCTTAATACTACAGATAACGAAGTTATTGATCCTAAAACTAGGGGACTTACATCTGGTATCAGAGCTTTCGGGCTAGATACGAGTGTGTTCGTGAGTTTTAGTTTATTGCGTTTTTGATTCGGGTCGTTTTTACGTGCATTATTGCAATACTAACGATCAAAATCATTCTCTGGAAGTTTTAGGGTTAGTTTACAGTCGAATTTCTCAGTTTCGTTCGTAAAAATACCTTAAAATTCGTTTTTCGGGTTTAACAGCCGTTTCGCGAGTCGAGATTAGGGTTCCAGCGTCGCCTGCGAACCGAGTTGAACTAGCGAGTCGAACTGAGGCTTGCAAGTCGAACTGAGATCTCTCGCGAATCGACATCACTTGCGAATCGACATCTTTTAGCAATCCGAACTGAGACTTGCGAATCGACAAATTCTGCGAGTCGAGCTGAGATTGCGAGTTGAGCTGAGTCTTGCGAGTTGAGATTTCTGAATTCGCTGAAACAGTTTAATTTTACGTTTTTAAGATGTCTGACTTAAGTAGAATGATCGAAATGGACCACGAGGTGGGAAAGTCAAACGTTCCACCTAAGTTGTTAAGAATCGAGGATTACTACAATTGGAAGGACAGATTTGAATCTTACTGTAGATTCCATGATCTGTCTATCTGGATGTGTATCAAGAGTGGATACACCCCACCTACTCAAACTGTTCAAAATGCTACTGTAGTTCTTACCTATGCAAACATGAGTGATCAAGAGAAGGAAGCGTACAGAAATGAGAATAAATCACATTCCTGCATAAAGATGTGTCTTCCTAAATCCCTTGCTCATCAACTCAAGTCTTTTCATACTGCTAAAGCGCTCTGGGAAGCTTTAGAGAAAAGAGGTGAGGGAAGTCCACAGGTGAGAGCTGGCAAGAAGAGTCTTCTTAAAAAGCAGTTTACTATGTTTAAAGCTTTAAAAGGAGAAGATCTTGATGCCTATGTTACACGATTCTACCATCTGCTAAGTGAATTAGAATACCATGAAATTTTTGAAGAAGAAGTATCTAAAACCGACAAGTTCCTTGAGGGTTTGCCTTCTAAATGGGAAATGTATGGTGTTATGATTAAGGATAACGAAACTAGGTATTCTACTATGACCTTAGAGCAAGTCATTGACAAGCTGAAAGGTTATGATTTCTCCAAGAAGTCAAGAGATAGTGATTCTGATCAGGTTCAGAACCCTGGGCTGTATCATGGAAAGTCAAGTCTTTCGACTGCGTCATCGAGTTCGACCACTGCACTGTTAGTTGGTGATACTAATGAAAATGGAGAGATGATCACTGAAGATCTGTGCTTTATTTCCTCCTCTGGTGATGAGACAAAGGGAAAGAATTCTGAGAAGTCACCTCAAGAGCATCAGAAGATGCCGATGAGTGTGAAATCTGCTGAACAGCAACTGTCTGTTCTTGCTTCCTTTGTGGCATCATATGAGAACTACATAGAAGGAAAGATCAATGATCCTATTCTATTTGATGAGGATTATGAGCAGATAGATTCTGATTATCTTGAGGAACTGGAACTTCAAGATCAACTAGCGTTGATATCTAGAAAGGTGAAGAATTTCCTCAAGAAAACTGGTAGAAAGGTGTTGGGCAATAGATCAGGGTTTGATAAAACCAAGGTCAGATGCTTTAACTGTCAGGGTATTGGTCATTTTGCTAGAGAATGCCAAAGACCTAAAGTAGAAGCACAAGGAAAACAAGGTTCGGGAAGTACTCTTGCTTCCAAAGCCTTAGTGGTGAAGCAGTTGGATGGCTCGTATGATTGGCAAGCTCATTCTGAAGAAGCTTTGATGGCCGAGATCGAAGAAACAACTGCTGGATCAGTGTCCTACATGCCCACTGACATGGAACAGAGAGTAGAGGTGGCTGAGTCTGAAAAAAAGGCAAGTGATGATGATGTGCTATATATGGATTCAACTCCAGATATGAGTCCTGAAGAATTAGTGGCACGTATGACTGAATTACAAACTGACAAGAAGAAGGTATGTTTAGATATTCTTAATCTTGCTGATGTTTGTTACTTAGTTACTGATTTACAGTCTCAGAATAGTGTCTTAACTGTGTCAAATAGTAATCTGTCATCACAATTAAATATGGATAAGGAATCTTATAAGACTGTTAGATCTGAACTTGATCAAGCTATTATGGATGTTCGTAGATTAAGTGATGATAAACAGGTCTTAAAAGATAAAATTAAGTCTGATGCGTTGGATAGAACAAAACTTAGAGATACCATAAGTGAAAAATCTGTTGTCATAGATGGTCTCTATATGAATATCAAAGACTTAAATGAGACGATTGCTAGTAAGGATCAGGAAATAGTGAACCTTAATTTAAGGTTAATTGAGCAAAACCGTAAACTTGAGAATTATAGGACATCTCAAATGGATAAAATGTTAGATGCTCAACGTAGTGTAAAGGACAAGACTGGGTTAGGTTACAATGATGTATCCCCGCCTTTTAATGCCAATTACACTCCTATTCCTGAGGACTCTGAGATGACTGAAGTTAATCCTGAGATTTTAGTAGCTGATAAACCTGAACAGTCAGAGGCACAGAAAGATGTTATTAAGAACGTATCATTAGATAATAGCAAGGCTTCTCAGTTCACCAAAATACACTTTGTATCGGGTGGAGTGATTAACGATGCTAAGATTAATGATAAAGTTGATAAGGAACAGCTTAAACCTTTAGTGCCTAAGACTCCGGATGAGAAAGCAAAAGTGAGCAAATCACGCAAGCAGATGTCATGTTTCAAATGTCATCAAAAAGGACACGTGGCTTCGTGTTGTCCTAACAAAAAGCCTGAAGCACCACATAAGCTTGTGATTGAGGAAAAGACACAGACCGACTCTGATATGACTGTAGACGGGTTAGATACCAAACCTAAGTTAGGTAATAAACCTGTGAACATTCTTAAAAGAGATGGTAAGCATAGTGTCTCCCCACCTAAACCTAAACGGTCATATACTCAAAGTGATAATTATGTCCATAAGTCTAGGGATGTGACACCGTCGAGGTTTAGAACTCCAAGTAGAGGCCATAGTCATTATGAAAGTGGCACTACTTCGCGATCACATGAGTTTAATAATAATTATCATAATAGAGCTCATACTTTTATACCTAAGAGGTTCTCCTCAAATTCACCTCTTAAGGCTGATCGTCCACAAACTCAAGCTACTTCGAAAGTAACCAAAGCTCCTGATGGGAAGAATGGTTATTTTAAAGAGCTTAAGTTTGTTGATGATAAGGGACAAACCAAGACCGTAATGGCTTGGGTCCCTCTTGATAACTGATCGTGTTTTGTGTTATGTGCAGGAGCATGCTGTGAACAAGGACAGTTGGTGGTATGTAGACAGTGGATGCTCGAGGCACATGACCGGTGAAAGAAGTCTACTGAAGGACTTCAAGGATAGTCTCAAGCAAAAAGTAAATTTTGCAGGAGATAAAGGAGGAGTAATTTCGGGAAAAGGAAAAGTTTCAAATGGAACTTTGACTCTTGAGGATGTGAACTATGTTGAAGAACTTACACACAACCTAGTGAGTGTTTCCCAAGTCTGTGATAAAGGTCATCCAGTTTATTTCAATGAAAAGGAGGCCTTAGTCCTGAAGCCAGGTTTTAAAATTCCTGATGAATGGATATTGATGAGGGCGCCAAGGAAGAAGGACATCTATGCTATCAACATGGGTGTTCCTAACTCTTCAATGGTGTCTACATGTTTATTGTCCAAGGCTTCGGAAACAGATGCTCTGTTATGGCATAGGAGAATGGCACATCTAAACTGGAGAAAGATGAATTATATAACCAAAAATGGTTTGGTTCTAGGTGTACCACAAAAACGTTTCGAGTCTGAGGATAAGTGTGTTCCTTGCATGAAAGGAAAGCAGCACAAGAAACCACACAGACCTAAGACTGAAAACTCTATCTCCTCGCCATTTGAATTGCTACATATGGATCTCTTCGGCCCTATAAGCAAGAGAAGTCTAGGTGGCAAATGGTACTGTTTGGTTGTCACAGATGACTATTCTAGATTCTCATGGGTATTCTTTTTGGGATCAAAGGATGAGACTCCTGGAATTCTAATTGAGTTCTTTGATCTAGTAGAGAATGTCTATAAAAAGAGAGTTAAGCGTATTCGTAGTGACAATGGAACAGAGTTTAAGAATTCAACGTTGAATATCTATTGCTTAAGCAAAGGGATATTACATCAATTCAGTGCACCTTATGAACCTCAACAGAATGGTGTTGCTGAAAGGAAGAATAGAACGTTGATTGAAGCTGCTAGAACAATGCTTGCTGATTCAAAGCTTCCGGTCATCTTTTGGGCAGAAGCAGTGAATACAGCATGTTATGTTCTTAATAGAGTTCTTACGGTTAAGAGACATAACAAGACTTGTTATGAGCTTTTGAACAATAAGAAACCTAACTTAAAAGGGTTTGAACCCTTTGGAGTTTCATGCACCATATTAAAGACTGGACATCAAGCAAAATTTGGTGAGAAGGCTGACGAAGGATTTTTCCTAGGTTATATGCCCAATTCGCCAAATAAGAGAGTCTTTAATAAAGTCACAGGACGTTTGGAGGTAGTTTATAATATTGAGGTTACAAGCTATTCACCGGATGTTCATAAGGGCTTAGATTGGCAATTTGATTATTCTGATCTTTTTGCATCATTTAAAGTTCCTATTAGTGACTATGTCAGTGATTCAGAGATAGCTGAACATTTAGTGTTTGAAGATGAGAATATTGGTCCCGCTTCAACATCGAGTGTTAAGCAGTCTGGAATCAAGACTACTGTTGACTCAGATAAAGCTTCCACAAGTGAGTCACAAAAACCTTCAGAGGATAAGTCTCTAGAAACAGAAGATCTTGATGATCTTCATACAAAGTTTGATGACATACTTACTCCTTTGAAACATCTAAGAATATCTTCAGCACGTACGGAAGATGTACCTGAATTGGAAGAAATTGGTACTAATTTGGAAGATGAGATACCAGTTGAACCAGTTACTACAACTAGAACGAGTAAGAATCATCCAGTTGAAAACATCATCGGTGATATTAATACTCCGGTTCAAACTAGGCATCAATCCAGAACTAATACGTCTGAGAATTCTGAATACCAAAGCTTGTATACTGCAATGAAAGAGACAGGGATTCCTAATCAATGTCTATATTCATGCTTTATCTCACAAGTCGAGCCTAAAAATGTTCAAATGGCTTTAAAAGAAAACTCGTGGGTAGAAGCAATGCAAGAAGAACTATCTCAGTTCTCTAAATTACAAGTATGGGAGTTGGTTGACCTACCAAAGGGAGAATATCCAATTGGAACTAGATGGGTATTTAAGTGTAAGAGAGATGATAAAGGTATCGTTACTCGCAATAAAGCTCGTCTAGTGGTTCAAGGTTTTAATCAACAAGAAGGTATTGATTACAATGAAGTGTTTGCACCAGTTGCTAGGCTAGAAGCAATTAGAGTATTCTTAGCATTCGCATCATATTATGGTATAAAAGTGTATCAGTTGGATGTTAAGAGTGCCTTTTTGTATGGCAAAGTGGAAGAATTGGTGTATGTTTCACAACCGCCAGGGTTTGCTAATCCTGAGTATCCAGATAGAGTATATCGTTTGAATAAGGCTCTATATGGATTACATCAAGCACCTAGGGCATGGTATGGAACACTATCAACGTATCTACTTGAGAATGGATTTACAAGAGGATCAATTGATAGTACACTATTTGTGAAGTGGAAAAAGAAAGACTTTCTTCTTGTACAAGTGTATGTTGATGACATTATCTTTGGATCGTCTGATGAAAAGATGTGTCAAGAATTTGAGAAAGTCATGAGAAAAAGGTTTGAAATGTCTGCAATGGGAGAGTTGAATTTCTTCTTAGGATTACAAGTTGATCAAAAGAAGGATGGATTCTTTATTCATCAATCTAAATATACATATGAGCTATTAGAACGTTTCAAGATGGATGAAAGTAAGGTCTACAATACTCCAATTCCAGTCAATCATGGATTAGGTCCAGATACATCGAGTGATAGCGATGTGGATCCAACTCTTTATAGAGCCATGATCGGATCACTAATGTATCTTACAGCCTCTAGGCCTGACATCATGTTTGCTGTTTGTTTATGCGCAAGATATCAGGCTAATCCGAAAGAGTCACACATGCAAGCTGTTAAACGAATCTTTCGTTACCTCAAAGGGAAACCTAAGCTGGGTCTTTGGTATCCGATTGATGGAGACTTAGATCTCGTAGCTTATACTGATTCGGATTATGGAGGATGCAATCAGAATAGGAAATCTACGACTGGAGGATGTCAATTCTTAGGAGGTAGATTAGTATCCTGGCAGTGCAAGAAGCAAACCTCGGTAGCCATTTCTACATGTGAAGCTGAGTATGTTGCAGCTGGCAGCTGTTGCTCGCAAGTTCTTTGGATTCAACAGCAACTGCGGGATTACGGGTTAAATATAACCAATACTCCTATGATGATTGATAACGAATCTACTATGTCGATCACCAATAATCCAGTAAAGCACAGTAAAACTAAGCATATTGATATTCGACATCATTTTATTAGAGATTGTGCTGAAAAGAAATTGATAAAGTTAGTTAAGGTTCCATCATTGGATAACTTAGCAGACTTATACACAAAGGCGTTCGACAGAGCAAGATTTGAGACGTTGGTTCAACTAAACGGAATGAGAAATCCAGAGTGATTAGTCTTCCAAGGGTATTCTTGTAATAGTTAGTATTTATGTGTTTATTATTAAAAAAAAAAAAAAAAAAAAAAAAAAAAAAAAAAAAAAAAAAAAAAAGGCGTATGGCATTCATTTGCTTGTTACCTAAGGGGAATCGCCTTCATTTAAGTTTTTATTTGCAAAAACTACGGGAAATGATAGTACATTAGGAGAATAAGCTTCACAATAATAAAGCTTAAGTCCTAAGTATGATATGGTAGTAGGTTCAAATAAAGTTGCTTTAGAACTACAGCGGTTCTATCAGGTATGTGTTTATATTTATTTGATTATACACCTATATCCACAAGTTATAATTTGTCTATTTTTAGTAAAATTTTAGATGGCTTCATCATATGATGTACTGGTAGGCAAATTATATGAAATTTTCTAAGTCTTAAGAATTTAATTAACTACTTGTTTATTATTTTGTGTAACTATTCTATGATGTATGACATTAAGTCTTAAATGTTGAATGATGGTATTACCATACACTGTTATCATGCATTTTAATTAAAGTGACAAATAGTAGCAATATGGGTATTAATTTAATTACTGGTAACTATGTTGTACTATGTACAGAACTGAAACCTTTAATTAAATTAATATTCTCAAATATATTTTGAATTATGCTAGAAGGAATCTTCTGTTGTACTACGTACAGACTTAGATAACATAGCATATTCAAAGTATGTTTGATATTTGTCTAACCGTAAAAATTCAAGTGTATGTTATATGTTTCGAAAAGATACATCATTTAGTAACCGCTACCTTGAAAATTTAATGATGCAGTGTTATGTGTTTTACTTGAATTCTTCAGTATGTCATATAATAGGAAGCACTTGATAATTCTCATACTAACAATAAAGAGTTTGCTTAGAAAATTGAGTATAATTTGTTTATGTGGATCATATACTGGTAATCGTCTTGAACTATCTATAATTAAAATATTTACTTTATGTGCGTAATGCATTTATTAATTATGCTATGTGGATAAAGGTACCTAAGATATAGTTTTATAAATATAAATGTATAAATGATATATTTAGTTGTAATTTTATAGTAATTTATTTGAATTTCATGAGGTATGTATACTACCAATCTGCTTAAACTTTTTAAATATATCATGAATTGCTTATTCTTACTAATATGATCCCTAAGCAGATAAATTCTTATTCATTTTGTGTATGTATTTTATTTTGTTTCAAGTGTTTAATAAAATGGTACTTGATACCTATGATTATGTAATTTTGTTTTAGTTTTTAATTTTTGTGTTAATTATGCTTACCCTTCGGAATTAAATCATACTGAATGTTTTTGAGTTGAACAACGTGACAAATACAAGTGAAAATTAATTATAATTTAGACTTGTGAAAATATCGGGTTTTTATTTATACTTAGAATTAAAATTCGCGTTTTTAATTATTTCTGCGAGTTGACTTCGACTTGCGAGTCCGCTTCAAATCTCGCAAATCGAATGTAAAGTATAAAGGTGGTCAAACGAGTCAGACCAACCCACCGAACCCACATACTTCGCGAGTTCAGTAAAGCTTGCGAATCCGTCAACAAGGCGAAACGAGGCGATTTATTGTTTTCGTTTGATTTCGATTCTTAGATTACGGGAACGAGTTATTCAATCCGAGGACTTTATACACCTTCATATTGCGAACATTTTGAGGTATAAACCAACGGATTTCACCGTGTAAATAACAAGAAATCGAAGTTTTTATAAAACTTAGGGTTTCGGGTTAAAAACTAAACGATTTGCGTCGATTACGATGTTATTGGACATAAATCCTTGTGGTTTATGTTAAATGGATGTTAATAAACGTAAATCAATTGATAGATCATGTTAAATTCAACAGATTAATCGATTTTAATTAAAAATTATCGACGGCTGTTCATCGAACGAGTTGAGATTTTACCTCGACTCCCTGATTGAATGAAACGAGTTGACATTGTGAATCAACTCGCAGCGAGTTGACTAGCGAATCCATGAGATTAGCGAGTTCACTTCAATAGCTGCTTTATAAGTTTAGCGAGTTCATAAGCAAAACGAGTTGACCTCACCTCGTTAGGCCAGTTTATGCGAGTCTAGTACTTAGAAAAATTTTATTTTTTAAAGTAGTGATATAAATGTTAAGACTTTTTAAGTAATAACTTTTATGAAATGGATTTGTGTTAATTCCTATATGATTATATCGAAAGTCTACTAATTTAAGAAGAAAATTAGTGGCGTGTCCTAATTTCACATTAGCGGTATAATTTTTAACGTTAACGACTTGAGATTTTTATTAAAATAACAAGTACCTAACGTGATTTAAATTAGACTTAAGACTTTTTAGTTATAAGTAAAATTTTTATATACGACTTGAGATTATTTTTGTATCAAGTTATATATAATTACAATTTTAAACTAAGATGTTTGATGAATCTCGATTCATAATACATAATAGTTTAAATATTTTTTATCGTGCATTAAATTATATCTGTTGTTTGTATTTATTACAGATATGGCTAGAGCATTTGATAAGGGTCACAACATCCTGGTTGATCTGAACCTTGAGGCCAAACGGGCTGACAGGGTTGCTGATATATTACGTTTTCTAGCACGATCAAGGATTAGATATGCTATTACGGCCAATCCTCCTATCTCACAGACTATACTGAACGATTTCTGGACGGATATTGTTTATGACGAATCTGTCACTCCGCCAGAGATTCGAGCTACAGTTGGTGGACAACCTGTTACCTTTTCAGCTGGTAATCTTCGTGAGATTTTGCAGCTAGGTACGGTAGAACAGGAGAACGGGGATATTGAGTATCCTATGGACTTTATTGAGGGTGCTATTGGACGTATGGGATATACAGGAGACAGGCGTGGACGTCAGTTCCAGAAGCCTCTGGTCATTGGTCAGTGGAGGTTTCTTTGGCACGTGATGAATATAGTCTTCGCAGCAAAGAAAGGTGGCTTTGATGAGTTGAGCCCTGCGATTCTATCGGCTGTACTGTCACTGGTTTACAATAAACCATACAGTTTTTGTGATTACATTTTTGGAGAGATAGCTAGACAGATATCGGGTTCTGTTAGATCTAGATTTATGATCTACCCGAGGTTTTGTATGCTTATCATACGTGCGCGTCTACCGAACTTGGTTATTCCTGAGCCGTTTTTATCGGTGAATACCATTGATCAACGTGGTTATAATGCCATGTTTATGCAGACGATTAGGAAGGAAGGAGTGGTGAAACCGGAAATTAGACCACTTTTTGGATATATTGTTGATCCGAACTACGTTGCACCGCCAAATCATGGGTGGTTGGACGTAGCTCCTGCTGCTGTTGTTGCTCCTGCTGTTGCTGATGTTGTACCTGCACCTGTAGCTGAGGAAGCTCAACCTGAAGATCCACAAGGGCTCCTTGAGGATGTTCTTATTCAGGCTGGTCAGGTGGATCAGCAGGTGAATCAAGAGGTTGCTGCACAGGTTGTGCAAGAAGTTTTGGAGCAGAATGATGATGAGACAAATCCTTTGCTTCAAGACATTGAGAGTTACTTGGCACCACCTGAGGTAATCTGTTACTTATGTAATAATATAGATGCTTAGTTGATAGATTGTTTTTATTGATCATAGATGCATAATATTATTATATAATGATTCTGATATTAGATATTTAGTAAATTGGATATTATTTCTGATTTTAAAAATATAAATATCATTATACGAACAGGAAGCTGAAGCTGAGGCTGCACATCCAGAAGTTATATTACTTGAGGATGAGCAGATACAGCTTGATAGATCAGTTGTTGTACCAACTGAGGTATTATATCTGATTAATCTTAAATATATAGAACTTGTATGATAGAGCTTACGCTAATCATAAATGTTTAATATATTTAAAATTTAGGATCCTGTTAGATCATCTAGAGGTCGTGATGGTGAGACGGCTTCAGATGAAGATTCTGATAATACACCTTCTCCTCCTCCATCTGCTTCTGAAAAGAAGAGGAAGGGTAAGAGTATTCTGGAGGAAGGTACTGAGGAAGTTGAGATTCCTTTGATGAAGCGTCCGAGAACGCTTACTATTCGAGAAGGTTAGTATTAATTAAAGTTAAATAATCTTAACTTGTTGTTTATCAGGAGTTGAACTGAGACAGTTAATTCTGTATACAGTTTCTCAGGATACACCACAGGTAGAGATGGTTGCACCGGTGGTTACGGAATCGATGTCTTTACCGCTTCAAGTATGAGATATAAATTCTATAACTATGAGTGTTATGCAATTAATTAGAGTTTGAGACAGAGTAATCTGTAACAATAACTGATTTTAATTGTGTTTAACTTTACAGCATGAGGTTGCTGATTTAGTTCGTGGAGCTAATTTTCCAACAAATAAAACAGCTAGATTTGCGACAAGTTTGCTTACGCAAGCTTTGTCTCAACCTCATACACCGCTTACCAGAGACTGGCATATTGAGTCTCTTACACCGCCTGGACCCAGAACGATACCTGTTACTCCAACGACTGATGCTGAAAGGATTACATCCTTAGAGTCGAGGGTAAAGGATTTGGAGAAGCTTACTTCTCAGATTCCAGAGCTGGTGTCGAGCAATCTTCTTCTTTCACAACAGATACTCAAGCAGAGTGAATCGTACAATCTGTTGATGAAGACTCATGAGACGTTACTTGCGGACTTCACTGTACAGAGACTGAAGTTATCTTCTTTAGAGAGTCTGGTCTTGAGATCGCATTCAGGACAGCCTGCTCAGGGGGAGATATTGGTATATCTGGAGTCTTGCAGAGAGAATGAGTTGAAGAGAAAGAGAGATCAAGACAAGGACGATGATCCCAATGCACCGAGTGGTGAGCAGACTGGTCCTTCAAAGACTAGTGAGCAAGCTACTATTCAGGGGGAGTCTGGTGCTGGTGCTAGTGGTTCTGGAGTGGGTACAAGTGCAGATAAGACTGTATCGGGTGATACTGAAGCTGGTAAGATAGCTTAGTATTATCTTAGTACTGTAATATTTGTAATAGTTTGTAGTGAACAAGTGTAAACTTAATTATTGTGTAAATATATTTGGCTTAGGGTTATTATTATTTTAAGTAAAATATGTTTGGTAATTTAAGTTTATAAAATTATGTTAAGATAAAATAGTGATCGAAAGACTTCTGACTTATTGAGTAGTCGAGCGGCGTGTTCCGATTAATTTCGGCGGTCATAATTTTATAATAACATATGCATTTTAGATTTGATTATAGACTTAAGACCGTAAGGTTTATAAGTAATTAACAAGTTAAAAATGTATTCGTATTAACTAGACAAATGATATATAATTTAAAGGTTAAATTGATAATGAATGAGATCAATTAACACTTGGAAATTATATAAGGTAATTAATAGTAAATTTAAATGTTTGGTGATTATTCACAATGCATTAGAATTTAAAATTAATTAATATTTGTTAAGTAGACTTAAGAGATTTTAGATTGATTCAGGGTAATCAATAAAAGATTTTATAAGTTATATTTATATTGCGTTTATATGTTAGGTTAAAATATACAAAAGAATTAATAAAGAAATTCTTAGATTGGTTCAGGGAAATCAATAAAGAATTTGAATTATTAATATATTTGTATTTATGTTTTTCTCTAGGAATGGAAATGCTTAATCTATCAGATTCGGAAGATGATATTCTGGATGAGATAGATGAAGAGATTGATTATGATATTGAAGAAGGAGAGTTCAAACTTCCTGAAGATTGGACTGCAGTATTTGAATCAGTGATAGATGAAGGTGTTGATCTGGATGCAAATGTAGATGAACATGTTGTGAATCCATCAACGACTGAATTTGTTTTTGTAAATGAACAAGGAGAATCAGTTATTGATTTAGAAGCTTTTGAGAATGCTTCTGAAGATTCAGATACTGAAGTTGAAGAAATAGAGGACAAATACAAACATATGGTTGGTAATCCTATGTTTATCCAAGAAATGCTGAAAAAGAAAAAGGAAAATAAGCAACGCATTTTGAAAGAAGTTGATATTACTGGAAAGCGTGTACTTAAAACTGGCATTATTGGATGGTATTATGACTCTGACCTGAAGCTCTTCGCGATCAAAAGGTTTGACGGGGTTCAATATTTTGAGAAGAAGCTTACCGTGTTTAGTTCATTGCCTCGATATGAGATTCGAGACTTGGCTAGATTAGATATGAAAAATCCAAGTGATGATGATTATGCTAAGTATGTTGAGCGTATCATTAGGACTGAAGGATTATCTATGAAGTTTTCGAAGATTAAGCCAAGGAAAGGAAAAATGATAAAGCTAAACGAACTTAGTCAGAGAACTGGAAGAAGAAGAAGGAAGAAGGTTTATCCAGCGGTCAAATGCATTAAGCAAATACCAATGAAGACTATGCCTCAGAATATTTTGGGAAAATTGAAATATTGGGGGGTAGATGCTGGAACAGGAGAAGCCTTTATGATTGAAGCTGATGATGATTATCCTAATGGCGAAAAAGAAATTCTTCGTGTATATGATCACAGACATTTGATGAATTTATCAAAGGAAGATTTGATTATGTTATACAAGAACAAGATCATATCTACTGTTGGTTGGGGTGATTTAGCACGAGATTATCATAGGATGGTTAAAACATGCATCAAGCTTAAAATTTTTGCAGGAAGTAAGATTTACAAATGAAGACCAAAGACAGCGTGAAGATAAAGACGCTAGAGCTATTGTCAAGGGGGAGTCTGTTGAGACATAGATTGTGACAACAGATCTAGCTTGATATAGGACTAGTGTAATTATTATTACGTTTGTATATTGGTTTAGATTTGTAAATAAATATTTGTTTTGTTAGTAATATTCGTTAAACATATTATTGTGTTAAGTTAGACGAATTATTAAATACGAAATAAATACATTCTGTGCGAGTCGAGTTCTCAGGTCGCGAGATTAACGAGCCGAGATGAGAACTGAATTCGTGGAAGTCTGGCGAGCCGAGTTCCGAGTTGGGCTTGGGCTGCGAGTTGGACCGAACTCGCAGGCCCTTGCGAGTCGAGACGAGCTGGACATATATAATGTTTTTCAATCGGTGAAAAACATAACTTTTGCATTCTGATTTCAATTGCTGCGAATTCAACAAACCAGAGAAAAACATAACCTAAGGCTAGGCTTTGACGATTCGTTGTTTAAAGCTAAGTCTAGTTAAAACGCAATACGAACATATTCGTTGTTAGTAAAATAACACCGTATTGAGGGATTCCGCACCTTAATACTACAGATAACGAAGTTATTGATCCTAAAACTAGGGGACTTACATGACGGCCCCTATTCGACTGTTCTCGGATATAGTGCTGGAAACGCTTTAGGCGGAGTACAAACGTACGGAAGTCTGAGAACGACCGAAGGTAGTTATACTACGGACCAATACTTTAAATGTGCTAAATGAATTTCTATTTATAGTTTAATTATAACATTATGAACGAATGATTGCATGTTTGGCCAACCGCTTTTGACCAGACTACCCCAACTTATTCCGGTAGGGTAAAACCTATTTATGTGACTATTTATTCAATAGACCATGCCATGATACGGACATCTCTGACGAACGAGATTGGGGAATAGGATTCGAGTGTAGTTGTTAGCCAATATGTTCAGTACATTTGGGAGAACTTCCGGTGTATTGTAATTGTTTGTGTTTACTATCCATGTGACATATCTTCTATCTGATTGCGGACAACTCTACGTTAGTTAGTTGATAGGATCGTAAAAACAACTCATTCCAACATAGTCTAAATTCATAAAAAGAAACCTACATGAATGGGAATTATTATACTTTGTTATTGTTTAAATATATGATACTAGACCTAATTTATGGAGTACCCTTTCCAGTTATCCACGTGATTGCAACCTAGATATTAGGGAGTCCGGAACCTTAATTGGGGTAAGTAGTTATCTGTGCCCACGACATGCAATAAGTAAGACACAGTGAAACCACTCGTTGTATATATTAGATTTACATTTCTGCACTACTTTACATTTAGTTAGTTTAGAGTGTCAACCTCACTGTCAATTACTCTCGACCGCATGTTAGACGTAAGAACCCGTGGAACTACCCTGTAAAGTACACTGTCTATTACTGAAAGGCATGGTCCTCATATGAAACATGTTTTAAACAAACTGTGAATAATCTGGAGATGTATAACTGTTTGAAAAGGAGAGGTCTAGGTCATAAATCAACGTAATTGGAGCTTAAGAAAAGTATTAACAAGGTCTAGTGAGGAAAGTCCAAGTGATTTAGATTTATCAACCCCCTAGATTTTACATATTTGATTCTTTAAACATAACAAGTTAATAATTAGATACACTATTAGAAGAACGAGAGATAAGCTTAGGTGTTAAGAACGGTCGGGCCTATGAGACGATACGCTTTATTCATGTACCTCGGTTAATCACCAAAATAGGTTGCTTATCTTTCAACTAGGTAAGTATTGGGAGTTTAGCGTATTGCTCCGATCAAAATCAAGATAACCTAGTTCCTAGTGACATGCCAATGGGAATTTAATTGGTAGGGTTCTAGTGTTTACACCAAAGTCTGTCAATCTATTAATCTGAAAGTGTCCCCATCATAAACACAATCCCGATATTATACTATTCCAAGTCATGGTAAACCACGTCTTCCCTATCCTTAGTTGTTCCTTATATGCTAGCTAGTTCTTTTTAATTTTATTGCTTTAGTTATTTTAATTAGATAAAAACCAAACAAAACCAACTATCTGAACCCAATCTTGAGGACTGAATTATCCAAATGAGCTCCGTTTCAAATTCGACCGTCTGGAGACGACCCTGATCATCCTTACCACGTACTAGTATCAGGTACCTATGCCTAGTACCAGTAGGTAGTTCGGAGGTTTAGGCCCCGAGCAAAATAAATTTTAAAACACCCTGATCGCACCCTCGGTCGTTACAACAGCACCGATGACACCGACGACTGAGGGCGCATCGGCTTGTTATGTTCTGAATCGGGTGCTCATGGTTAAGAAGAACAAAACATGTTATGAACTTTTTAATAACCGTAAGCCAAATCTGCAGTTTCTGGAGCCATTTGGGTGTCCTTGTTTAATTATGATTACTAAAGACAAAATCTCAAAGTTTGATGATAAGGCCGTTGAAGGGATTTTTCTTGGTTATTCAGTGAACTCTCCGAACAAGAGAGTTTATAACAAAACAACAAGTCAGATTGAGGATCACTTTGAGGTTAAATGTTTGCGTTATACGGATCCTCCTCAAGGAACGGGTTAGGATTGGTTTTTCAACTATGAGGGTATCTTTAATTCTTTCAACTTACCTGAAATTGACCAAGAGGAAGAGTTAGTCACCCTACTCCATGGAATCAGTCTCTCTCAAGAGACATCCGATTCTCCCTTAATACCATCCAACCCGAACCCTGAATCGGCATCAAATCAAACATCCACCTCAAAACCTACTCCAACACCCACTCCCGCACCTGCCACAACACCAAGTCCAACACCCGCATCCGCATCTACATCCACACCGTCACCTATACCCACAAATAAATCATCTCCCACTACACCGTCTTCGGATGCTCCTTCTACTTCTAAGTCTATCTATACGAAGGAGCTTCCCTATGATCCAAACATGCCTTCATTAGAGGAAGAAGGGGAGGAAGAGGATGAAGAAGAGGAAGTAGAAAAGATGACCTATTCTCATTATCATACGCAAGGAGATGAAGATGATGAGGCTTCACCGAACACTCCTGCAACTGAAGGAGATTTGAACAACTTGGAACTGAATCTTGTGCCGGATCCAATTCCAGTGACCCGGATACATAAGGATCACCCCATTGATAATATCATTGGTGACCCTCATGCTCCTGTTCAAACGCGACATCAAGTGAAGCAGACTGATTCTGAGCAACTTTTGGGTCTTGTGGCTAATATCAATTCATGTCATCTATCGCAAATTGAACCCAAGAAGGTTGAAGAGGCCTTAAAAGATCCATCCTGGGTCGATGCCATGCAAGAGGAACTGTTGCAAGTCTGGGAAGTAGTTCCATTACCCAAGGGTGCCCACTTAACTGGCACTCGTTGGGTATATCGTAATAAGATGGATGATCGGTGCGTTGTGATTCGTAATAAAGCACATCTAGTAGTTCAAGGCTTCAGTCAAATTGAAGGTCTAGACTATCATGATGTATTTGCCCCTGTTGCTTGATTGGAATCCATTCGCATTTTTCTGGCATACGCGTCCTTCAAGGAATTTCGCGTCAATCAACTTGATGTGAAAAGTGCGTTTCTATATGGACAGGTAGATACCGATGTGTATGTTAAGCAGCCTCCTGGTTTTGAAGACCCTATGCATCCTGAATACGTCTGTAAATTGAACAAGGCGTTGTATGATGTTCACCAAGCTCCGAGGCTTTGGTATGAGAGGCTAACTACACATCTGATTAAGCATGGCTTTGTGAGGGGCAACATAGATAGCACGCTATTCATTCTTCGTGAACAGTCTAGGGATAGGGAAGATATGTTACTTGTGCAGGTTTACGTGGACGATATCATCTTCGGTTCTACAAATGAGGCAATGTGCAAGAACTTTGAGAAAATCATGAAGTCTGAGTTTGAGATGAGCGCGATGGGGGAGCTCACATTCTTTTTAGGTGTACAAGTTGAGCAGCTTGCTAAAGGTATTTGTATACATCAGTCAAAATATGTCAATGACATGTTGATTAGGTATGATCTGCTCAATTGTAAAACCTATTGTATGATCTGCTCATGTCTATGATCCTGTGGTAAACACCTTGTGATGTACGACTCTAAGTCTTAATTCCTTAGCGTAGCTTGACATACTTCTATTTTTGGATTGTATATCTGAGATCTTTTGAGGGAGTATGCAGATTGTTTTCTCTGTTGTACGTAAGTGCATGCTTGATCTCAATTCAGCTTACTCTCAAAACTAAGCAAACGTGAGTCAATGTACTTGCAAAGTCTTAAATACTAAGATACTGATCAAGGTCGCCAATTGAATAAAACAAGTTTGGTTTGACTACGATCGGTTTTGCTTAAACCTGAATCAAGTGTATGTTCCTCTGTTGTACGCAAGTACAGACCTGTCACCGTTGGCTTGATTCTTAAAATTGATTCTCTTATATTCTTTCTAAATTTGGAAACTATGTTCATGTCTGGGTTACAGGGGTATATCTATGGTAGGGACCACGGTGAAATATTCATATTAACAATAAAAGGTTAACTCACAGACATGGATGTAACATGTTTAGGTGGACAAACAATACCAATAATCGTCTTGAAATAACTTTTATAAAAGGTGTTTTAAATGTGCCAAGTAAATTTAAAGTGGACAAATATACTGATGATCGAAATAACACTTACTATTCCTAATAATTGCATGTTATTCCGATATGACCCCTAACCAGACTCAATCAACTCCGTCACCAAAAAGAATGTATTAAGTTTGGTTTATATTTGTATTTTGTGTTAATTTATTTTCTACTTTAGTCTTACCCAAGTCACATTTACTTTCAAATTGAGTACTACGCAAAAGATCGATAAAATTTCGAAAATTTTTCACTAACTGTCTATATGCGTCACTCTGTTAGTGACGCACAAAGAGACTTTCTAAGTGACGCAGATTAGGGTTTTGGTATAAATAGTTCCTTAACCGGCACTCATTATCACCACCAACCCTATTCATTACGCGTCACTTCCATTGATCCAGCGTCACTTCTCCCGTCGTTGCGTCACTTCGACTGTTAGCCGTTTTCAATCGATCTGTGGATTTTCAAGCGTTTTGCGTGCAATCGGCTTCTGTGAACTTGTTCCCCTTATCATTACGCGTCTTTAGGTATATTTTTTACCTTCTATCATTGAGTATTCATGCTTTAATCTTACTTTAGGGTTACGGTTTTTAGGTTTTGCTGAAATCGTGAAAATTGGGGATCGATTTGTTAATGTTTTGTGTTAATAAATGGTGTGTTTTACTCGTCTCTATGTTGCGCACCTTTTTGTTATCTCTGTTTGCAAAAACCCCAAATTGTGTTCTTCGTGATTTCTGGGTTTGAACAATGACACGATGATCTTCATCGTTGCGTAACTTCAAGCGTCATTTCCATAAGTGACGCTAAATGGTAATTTGATAGGTTAAATGTCACTTATACCGTCACTTGATGAGTGATGCCTTTATGCGTCACTCTTATACGTTACTCCCTTAGTGACGCCTAGGTCTATATTTTCACTCATATCGTCACTTCTTTGAGTGCCGCTATCTTTACCCATCACTTATTAACTGAAGCCTAACTGTCGCTTGTTCAGTAACGCCTTGAATGACACATGTTGTGGCAACGTCACTTACACCTGTGACGCTTGGAATGCGTCACTTACCTCAAGTGACGCATCACTTGATTTCTGATTTTACTTGCGGCACTCGTAGAGTGTCGGTTATGTTTGGGGCGTCACTTGCTTAGTGACGCTTAAAAATCAGAACTTTTCCGTTTTTATGTTTGAGCTTATTATGTAACGATTTTTCTCGTGTTCTTTTATGTTTTTAGTTACAAATGGAAAACCTTCAGGATTACTATCGCCGCACCAACTCTCGCCATAATATTGTTGCGTTTCTGGATCCGACGCACAAGAACTCGCTTCCGTTCAGGCCAATGATTGCGTTTCTTCGCAGATCTAGGATTCAACATGCTATTTCCGCGTCTACTCCGGTTTACATGAATCAGATCGAGGAATTCTACGATCACGCGTTTATTAGAACAGAGAATGATACCCCGAGGATTGTATCAACTATGTTTGGCCGTGAGATTGAGATTACGAAGGATTCTATACGTCGTGTTTTACAATTTAATGACATGCACGAAATGCCGACTGCATTTGAGACCACGTTCATCTATGGGGGTCTTCAGAGAATGGGTTACCCTGAGGATCAGCTTACGGATTTCAGGAAACAGTATTTATGCAGGGTCTGGCGATATCTGTGTCATATCGTTATTGTTTGTTTATCTCCTAGGAAAGGAGGATACGATGCTGCGAGTCATACGACTCTTTCTTTGATGTTGGCATTAGTCTACAACAAGCCGTATAACTTCAGCGGTTATGCTTTTGGAAATATGGTGGAGAACGGAGCGGGAAAGGATAAATGGTTGCTTTATCCACGTTTTCTTCAGTTGTTATTGAATGATTTGGATTTGGGAATAGCTCCGGATCAGCGGTCGTTATTGGTTCCGACGCCAATGCTGTTACGTGTTTTCAACGACTGCAAACTGCCACCGAAAGATTCTGCAGTTTTACCTGATCGCGAGCTGTTCGGGCACATAGTGAACGAAAACTATGTTGCGCCGCCTGGGGATGGATACGAGGATATTGTTGTGCCTCCGGTGAATGAGGATGACTTGGTTGATGCTGCGGTTGCTCAGGACTTAGAAGATATTGAGCAGGTTGAGGAAGTTGCGGCAGAAGAATCTGATGGTGGTCCCACACCACCTGACTCTCCAGGTGATGTGCCACCTCAGAATGCGTTGGATGGTATTCAGTTGGCAGATCCTAGACGCTTTAAGCGTATTTTGAGAAGGATTTCTAAGGGGCGTGTCATGTACCGCCAAATCTTGGCAAACGACCAGCTGGGTCTTCTCCGTCTTATGCTGACTTACCATTGAGAAGACGCCAGAGAACAGGTGTTCATATTCAAGAATCTGGTCAGCAACGTCAACAACAACAAGAACCTGCGCCTGCAATGCTTCAGCAGTTTCTAGCTCAGATGGCTGAGTTGAATAAACGTTTTGATGATCAGGCTGCAGTGGTTGAAGCTCAAGCTGCACAGATCAAAGATCTGGAAGTTAAAGCTGTAGAGGTTGATTCTCTTCGATTGCAGGTTGCTCAGGTTAATGATTTAAAGCTTCAAGTGACAAATCTTGAGTCTAGGTTGCTAGAGCTGGAGTTGGTTACTGTTGTTTCGGGGGAGGAAGGTCAGAGAACCTTGGAAACAAATGTAACTCCTCCCCCAGAACCTGAAAATGTAATTCCAGATCCGATTAATGAAAATATTGCTTTGGATTATTTTGTTGATGTTCAAGGACAGCCGAGACCAATTTCGGTTGATTATTCAAACGTTAATCTTACGTATCTTCAGAGTTTGATAAATCCGGTTGATAAAGAAGACAGATCAATTGATCCGGATGATATTGAGATGAATGCAGAGGTTCCAGGGCCGGATGAAGAGTATTTGGATAATCCGAATCAGGAACAGGCGCCTGAGCAAGAACCGGAACCTGTTCGGAAACAACCGGCTCAACCATATGATTTTGATGCACCAATCATTGAGTCCGATGATTCTGATGATGACCAAGAACCTCCAACAGATACTACTCAGGAACAACCAGCTGCTGAAACTGTTCCTGAACAAGCACAACCGTCTACGTCTTCAGGTCTTCCAATGTTTCGAAAGCTTAAACCTGAATTGAAGATTTGTAAAACTTATCAGGTCAAAGGTGAATTAACTGGTTTGATCAGAAGTTGGAAATTCGATGCTGACAACTTTCTGATTCTTATCAAATGAAGAGATGGGGTACAGTACTTCAGGCTGAGATTCAACTGCATCAGTACACTGCCGAAGGAAGAGTTGAATTGTCTTGCTCAGCTGAACATGGTTAACCATACCGATGACTTTCGTGGTAACATGTTTCAGAAGATTCTTAGAAGAGATATCTACAGCAAGAAGTATTTATGGATTAGACCAGAGCTGGGAGTTCATTATTCCTACAAGAAAAAGTTGGATCCGAGAACTCAGGAACCGATCGTCAAATATCATTATCCTCCAGCTGCTAGTCAGAAAACTGTGCCACTACAGTCTCTACCACTTGATTTTCTCAAGAGATTACGATATTGGTGGTTTGATTCTGTTACTCAAGAAGCGGTTATTGAATATCTTTCTGATGAAGATCCGGTGATCGAAAAGAGTAAGTGGAATTTACCGGCGAAGTATGGAAAGACTCTTCGTGTTTTTGATCTGATAAGCCTTATCAATCTGACAAAGAAAGATTTGAAAGCTCTTCACAAAAGTAAAATGGAGTATCATCGATTTGATCAAGAAGAGGCTTCAAAGTTTGAGAAGGTGGTCGAGATTTGTGTAAAAGTTGGTATTCATGATGGTGGAGTATTTCCACCAGGTTGGGTCTGACTGAAGATGTTTTTGAAGACCAAGCTGAAGACATGGGGGAGTTTGTTGATGCATATTAGTGTGTCTGTCAGTTGGTCTATTGAGTTGTAAGTGTCGTTAGTTAGTTTTAATAGAAAAGACATTTTCTGTATATGCGACACTTAAGTTCAGTATTAGGCGATATTTGCCTTAGTGTCGCATAGCGTCACTTAGGTGAGTGACGCATGAGGGCGGCGACATGCGACACTTCCCAAGTGACGCATGTCTGCCGATTTTGTTTTAGTATAAATTGAAACCTACTGGTTTTCGGCTAGGGTTGACGAAACCCTAGCACCATTTGTCGACTAAACAATCTGTAAACATGTTCCAATACATTTGTTAAGCTAATAAACTCGTTTTGTTTGATTAATCATTCGTTTCGGTTAGAGTTTATTATTGGTTCATGTGATTGTTTGATTCCGCCTTACAATCACTGCAATCAATCACTTAGATCCGACCCAAAGGGCACTTTCAACACGCGATGGTTATTAATATGAGTAGTAGTTACAAAGACTACCTTTGTAGTTGTTTCGTTCAACTATAATGTCCAAATTACTACGATTTGATTGATTGATTAACTTGTGTTTTGACAATGCGTACGGCCCGTTGGTGATTGTTTGTAATAATAATCTCGATATTATCATTATGTTTTTGAAGTGTTATACTTAAAAGTGTATTCCAAAGTGTTTTAGAAGTCGTATCGCATAAGTGTTTGAGGTTGTACAAGTTCGACACTTGGTATAAAAATAGTTTGTCAACTCTCTGTTTTTGGCGACACTTGGCTAGTGTCGCTATAGGCGACACTAGTTAGGCGACACTTGGTGAGTGTCGCTATAGGCGGCACTTATTAGGCGACACTTGGTGAGTGTCGCTAGATTTCTGATTTTCAATTGTTAGGCGACACTTGATCAGTGTCGCTATAAGCGACACTTCAAAGGTTTGGCGTCACTAAGGGAGTGTCGCTAATATAAATTGGATTAAGTAATTCAGCGACACTTAAGTAGTGTCGCTATAGGGGCGACACTTGGCATAGCGACACTTGGCTAGTGTCGCTAGTACTGTTTTTGGCACACTAGCGACACTTCCAACTGTTCGCTCGAGTTTGGGCCGAAAATGAGTTTTCCGGCCACCGTTCGGTCCAAATCTTTTACCCAACCCATATTTGGACATTTTGAACTTATAGAAACAACATTTATGTTAAAATGAACGAAATCGGAGCGTTTTCGGGTTTTGTCGGAAACTTACAAGTTTACGCCGGAGAAATCCGAAAAGATGGGGTTGTAGATCGTGACGTTGTGGTTCTTTTCTTCCAAATGAGCGTGATGATTTGTGGTCGTTTCGAGATGTTATTTTGCGATTTAGTGAGGTGGTGGTGATTTGGTGTTTGAGAGAAAAAGGAGAGAAAGAGAGAGAAAAGAAGATGATAAATGAAAAAAAGAAGAAGGTGATGGGGGGTAAGGGGGCCGGTTTGGGTGGGGTCCACGGATGTGGGCTTCACCCATTTTTCGTTTCCGTACATTTGCGCTCCGTGTGGTGCTCGTTTTCTCTCTCGTTAAATGTTAATTAATTATTTAAAACTTTTAATTATAGATTTAAAAATGTAAGATAATTTTGTTGAAGTATTTTATCAAAATACTTAATACTTGAGTTATAAATCATAACTTTGATTTATTTTGTTTTGTTTGCGCGTTTACATTTTACTCGCGTATATTTCATTTGTATGATACGAGTTGTGTACGAAATATTATATAAATAATATTTTTGATATAATAGTGTTATTAACTAATGTTATATTATTTAATAAAATTTTTCACCAACGTCCGTATATAATTGGAACGAATTACATTCGATTTGAAACTTGTACGATTTATTCAAATCGCATAATCGTATATATTCAACAATATATATTTTGATACATTAATTAGCCTAACACAAAACTAATTACATGTATTTACAGTTGATTAGGCACTAATTACTAGTCCTAATTTGATGGGTGTCACATTCTCCCCCTGTTAGAAGAATTTCGTCCCGAAATTTAGTTCGAAGTCGGGTTTGATGTAGAATCAGTGAAGAGTTGAGGATACTTGAGTCGCATTTGGTCTTCCCTTTCCCAGGTGAACTCCGGACTACTCCGCGAATTCCACCTGACTTTAACGATGGGAATACGACTTTGTTTGAGTTGTTTGACCTCACGGTCCATGATTTCAGCGGGTTCCTCAACGAAGTGAAGTTTGTCATCGACACGAATTTCATCGAGAAGGATAACAAGTGTCTCATCAGACAGACATTTCTTCAAGTTAAAAATGTGAAAAGTGGGGTGCACGCTGCTGAGTTCGGATGGCAGCTGCAATCGATATGCCACTGGACCAATCCTCTCGAGGATCTCGAATGGTCCAATGTATCGGGGAATTAACTTTCCGCGTTTTCCGAATCGGATTACGCCTTTCCAAGGTGATAGTTTGAGTAGCACTCGATCCCCAACCTGGAACTCGAGTGGTTTGCGTCTCACGTCAGCGTAACTTTTCTAACGATCACGTGCGGCTTTGAGTTTGTTTTGAATCTCGAAGATTTTCTCGGTTGTTTTGTGGATGAGTTCAGGATCAGTGAGTTGACTGTCGCCCACTTCGGTCCAACAGATAGGTGAGCGACACTTACGACCGTACAGTGCCTCGAAAGGTGCAGCTCCAATACTGGTATGGTAGCTGTTGTTGTACGAAAACTCGCACAATGGTAGATGTTGTTCCCAGTTTACACCGAAGTCAACTACGCAGGCTCGTAGCACATCCTCAAGTGTTTGAATTGTTCGTTCACTTTGGCCGTCGGTTTGAGAATGGTATGCGGTACTCATATCAAGACGGGTACCCAGTGACTTCTGGAGTGATTGCCAAAAGTGAGATGTGAAGCGACTATCCCTATCGGAGATAATCGAGATTGAAACACCGTGTCGAGAAACGATTTCCTTGATGTAGATTCGTGTGAGGCGTTCCATTTTATCGGTTTCCTTGATCGCCAGGAAGTGAGCAGATTTCGTGAGACGATCGACGATCACCCAAATGGTATCGCAACCGCTCGATGACTTGGGTAGTTTGGTTATGAAATCCATGGCGATTTGTTCCTATTTCCATTTAGGAATGTCGGGTTGTTGAAGTAAGCCAGAAGGCTTTTGATATTCAGCTTTGACTTTTGAGCAAGTAAGACACTTGCTGACGTAGGTGGCGATTTTAGCTTTTATGTTCGGCCACCAATAGAATTCCTTGATGCCGTGGTACATTTTATCGGACCCCGGATGAATAGAATATTTTGACTTGTGAGCTTCATCCATCACCAAGTCTCGCAGGTTCCCGAAACTAGGCAACCAGATTCGGTTTAAGAAACACCTAACTCCGTTTGATTTGATTTCGAATTGTTTATCCATGCCTCGCAAGGCTTCGTTTTTAACATTGTCAGGTTTGAGAGCTTCGAGTTGAGCAGCGAGAATCTGAAGGTTTAGATCATTGTGAATAGTCATGCTGAGGGCTCAGACTCGAAGTGGTTTCGACCGTTCTTTTTGACTGAGGGCATCGGCAATAACATTTGCCTTTCCTGGATGGTATTTGATTTCACAATCGTAATCGGTAAGCAACTAGACCCAGTGACGTTGCCTCATATTGAGATCCTTTTGATCGAATATGTGTTGGAGACTTTTGTGGTCGGTAAAGATTGTGCACTTAGTGCCATAGAGATAATGTCTCCAGATTTTTAGAGCGAACACGACGGCTCCAAGTTCGAGGTCGTGAGTAGTGTAGTTCTTTTCATGGATTTTCAGTTGTTGTGAGGCGTAAGCAATGACCTTGTCTCGTTGCATCAGGACGCAACCGAGACCTTGGTGAGAAGCATTGCAGTATACCACGAAGTCATCGGTGCCTTCGGGTAGAGATAAGATTGGGGCACTGCAAAGCTTTTGTTTCAGGAGTTGGAATGCTGACTCTTGCTTATCAGTCCAATCGAACTTTTTGTCCTTCTGAGTCAGTACCGTGAGTGGTTGAGCTATTTTGGAGAAATTTTCAATGAAACGACGATAATACCCCGCCAATTCCAAGAATTGGCGTACTTCGGTTAGAGTAGTTGGTGCTTGCCAGCACTTGATAGCCTCGATTTTTGATGGATCTACATGAATTCCTTGACTATCGATAACGTGTCCAAGGAATTGAATGGTTTGTATCCAGAACTCACACTTGGAGAATTTGGCTTAAAGCTCCTCGTGTCTAAGTAGTTCTAGAATGGTTTTGAGATGTTGAGCGTGTTCTTGTACGTTGCGCGAGTATATGAGTATGTCATCGATGAAGACGATGACAAACTTGTCAAGGTAAGGTTTGCACACCCTATTCATAAGGTCTATGAATACAGCCGGTGCGTTGGTTAGGCCAAAGGGCATCACTTGGAACTCGTAGTGTCCGTATCGAGTTCTGAAAGCAGTTTTCAGAATGTCGGTGTCGCGAACACGTAGTTGATGATAACCTGACCGAAGATCGATCTTTGAATAAAAACTCGACCCTTGAAGTTGGTCAAACAGGTCATCTATTCAAGGAAGTGGATAACGGTTCTTGACGGTCAATTTATTCAACTCTCGGTAGTCGATGCACATTCGGATGAACCGTCTTTCTTTTTGACAAACAAGACCGGGGCTCCCCAAGGTTGGGAACTCGGCCTAATGAATCCTTGATGTATCGCAAAAAGTCACGTTTTTATAGGCATTAATTGTCCCATATTTAGCTCTTTTCTAACAAAAACATCTTAAAATCATCATTATTCAATAACTTTGGTTAGAAAGGTATAAACTTGTCGGTCTTTTGAAAATCAAGCAAAAAGGGCAGAAAACTGACCTAAATAGGCACTATTTTGAGCCTAACCCTAATTCTATTGTAAACTTCATACCAAAGCCTCATAATAGTCTTATTTTATAGGTATGAAGATTACGAGAACGTGGATATAAGGATTGCTCAGAACGGATAAGGACGAGAAAGTTATGCAAGAAAAAGCACCGCCGAAGACTACAAAACGTATTCTGAACACGCCCGGGCCCCAGACATCCAATTTCTACCAAATTGACATCATTAGAAGCGTAACGGAATTACGAAGCCATAGGTGAAAGAATCAAGTCAAACGGATGCGAAACGAAGAAGATACGGCCTTCCAAAGCAACGAGAAAAGTCAGAAAAATCACACGGCCTAGCACACGGCCACCACCAAGCCGTGTACGGCCTTGATATGACCGTGTATGGCCTATACATAGCCGTGTACGGCCCTGTTTAGGCCGTGTACGGCCTCATTTGCTCTCACACGGCCTCCTTCTTGCTTCGTTTGCTTGTACGTGTGCTTGTGGACTTGTACTCTTGGATCCAAGGCTTGCCTATAAATAGAGACCTCATTCAACCTCATTTCACACACCAATTCTTCATAGAATTCTCTCACTTTCTCTCTCACACACCAATTCTTCATAGAATTCTCTCACTTTCTCTCTCACACACACTTTCTCTCTCTAGCACTACTTTTAAGAGTTAGAGGAGAATTAGATTAGGTTAGTTTCTCTCTCTAGTTTCTCTCTCTAGAGAACTAGAGAGATGTAGGCACGGTTCGAGTGGGGAAGATAGCTGTAGCTTGGGAATTTTATTGTATTGAAGTTTTCAAGATTCTAGCTTGTACTACTCAGTGTTACGCTGCTTAAATACTGGTTATTACTTATTCCTTTACTTATGGTTATTATGTTTTGTTTGCATGATATCTTTGTTTGTGTTGCGAATATTGCCATGCTATTTACGTAGTTTAATTCAGTGATTGTTGAAATGTAGATATTAAGATTATGGATGATATTTAATTCAGTGGGATAAACATTCTGAAATAACGGAAGTAACGTTATACGGCGTATAGCGCCGGAATCATCACGAATGTGTGTAGTACGGAACGTGGAAGCTATGAAAGTTGTGGGCACAATCCGTTATGGAATAATGTTCCCAGTATTATAATTGGTGATTGTTTTGCTGTGTATCTGGTTGAGTTTTACATGAATATAAACTTAATAAAGTGTCCACCCTTTCCAGTCTTTCACGTGACTATTGCCTTAGGATAGGATATGATCAACCCTAATACTACATAGATATAGTTATCTCATATTACAGTATGAAGCTATGAATATCCCGTAAAACGGCACAGTACTTCGTATAGCGTTGGAAACACCTCGTGTGGAGTACAAATACGTGGAAGCTAAGGAACTGCCGTAGGTTTATTTCATCGTCGAAAACCTAGAAGTCACCCTTTTAGAATATGGGTCTAGGAACAATAAAGCTGTGGAAATGCTCGCTGCACCGTACACCGTTAGTACACCAAGGTTAAAATACAGCTGTGGAAATGCTCGCTGCACCGTACACCGTTAGTACACCAAGGTTAACATACAGCTGTGGAACTACTTTAACGTACAGTACACCGTTAGTATGCCTTGAGTTTGGAACACTGTGGATATGCCAAATGCATTGTACACTGTGAGTATACCTTGAGTCCGGAACACTATAGATATGCCAAATGCACTGTACACCGTGAGTATTCCTAGGGATGAATGCCTGATAGCAAAGGAGGTTCTAATTCATGACGGAGTTAATTATGCTTAAACCAGTAATAAATGAGTTTTGAAAAGAAAGCAAGTATTCGGCTGTAATACAAGATGCTTAAACCGCTTAACTCAACATAACTGACAGCTCAACATATACAGCATACAATTAGTACATACCTAGATAAACTCAGATAGATTTAGGTGTTAAGAAAGGTCAGATAGAAAATTGCAGTTTGTTACCTTATGCCTACACCGAGGATATATCATCCGTAGAGGTCGCTTAGTCTTACAAGGCAAGTGAAGGGGGTTTGAACAACCTGTTTCTGATCAGCATCAGGATAACCTAGGATTCAGTGACATATGCTTTTAGGCTTTTAGACTAAAACGTAGGGTCCTAGTGTTTACACCGACTGTCCGTCTGATGATTTGCCCAAGGTAGTCTCCAATCATCTGTCTAATGAATATCATCCAGAAACCCTAATTATCGAAGTTTCAGCAATCACACTCTACCTGTTGCCTACTCTCTATTTAATTTACTTGTTTTATTTAGTATTAGCTTAGATAACCAACCAAAACCTACCTACTTTTATAAACCCATCCTATCAGAAAGCTCATTTACGGTAAGTCCCTTTTGGTTCCATTCGCTCCGATTTTAAGAACGACACTCGAGTTATACTTACTGCTTACTCCCCAAAAGTAGGTAGTACTTATAGTTTGAGCCCCAGCTCATATAAATTTAAAACCTAACACGTTTTCACGTTGTTTCGTCGTTGCCTGCAGGACCGCCGTACACCCGAGACGACCACGGCTGAGTCAGCACTCTGACGGCGCAACAATCCTCTCTCCAGAAGTTCCTGTAACTGGGTGGACAACTCCTGAAGTTCGGATGGGGCTAAACGGTATGGCACTCGTGTAACACCCCCATATTTAATGATTTGCGGAAGCATACTTTGGGTGTTACTAATCAATAATCAAAGCACAAGATATATAGTAAACAACTCTATATGCGTCGTTTTAACAAAATATATTGATATTAAAATGTTTACAACATTTACAGCCAATACATAGCTCGTGTTCGATTTAAATGAGAGATTTCAGTACATAAGTACTTGTACAAAATATACTAATGCAAGAAAATCTAATGTTTGCATGCTGACTCGAGTTATTGATTCCCTGATGCAGTTCAAACCTACTGTTTAGTACCTGCGATACATGCTAAAATGGTCAGCTAAAAGCTGGTGAGCTCACAGGTTTGAAATAACATATAAGTTGTATGAACCGCAAGATTTAAGTAATTGAATTGCATCCAGCAATTGATAATGTAAGTGTATACAGCCATGAGCACATAGTTGAGCTTAACTCGTGGGTCACGATCACAACCTGAGTGTTTTTGCCTCCACGAGTGCCTAATCAACACTCGTCTTCCCAAATATTAGTACGTCCGTTTACCCGGTTAGTGCTTGCTAACCCGGACGAGGAGGGTCAATCCTATATGGTACCATATACTAATATTCACGCTACAATGTATTAACAACTATGCTGTCGGAGGGCTTTGAAATGATTAGTGTGTAAAACTCATGTAGTATATAAAAAGTTGTACTTGCGTTCACATGTTAAAAGTAAGCATTGTATCACACCCCTGAGTAAAACAGTAAAAAGAGGGGCTACGAGACTCCCCTGAGTCCTGAGAGTTAAATTTAATAAACTTGGGTGATTAGCCGAGTGTGAAGCCCAAAGACTTGTAACCTGAGGGTGTCCACGACACGCGTTGGTTAAATATGAGTCGGTATCTACCAAGAATACCTTGAAGTTGTTCGTCCAACTAGAATGTCCAATTTCCCATAATTTGTTTCAATTGTTTGAGTTTCGAAAGTTTGTACGGCCCGTTCGTGAATGGTTGTAATAATAATCTTAATATTGTTATTTTGATTTCGAAGTGTTATATAAGTTTGACACTTAATATGAAATGTATTTATAAGTTTGACACTTAACGTCCGTATTTATTGAACCGAATTACATTCGATTTAAATTGCGTATGATTAAATCAAATCGCATAATTTGTATATAATTATCAATATATATTTCGATACATTAATTAGCCTAACACAGAACTAATTACATGTATTAACATAGAATTAGACACTAATTACTAATCCTAATTTGGCGGGTGTTACATTCTCCCCCTGTTAGGAGAATTTCGTCCCGAAATTTAGCTCGAGGTCGCGTTTGATGTGAATAACTAAGGATACTTGAGTCGCATTTGGTCTTCCCGTTCCCAAGTGAATTCCGGATCACGCCGCGAATTCCACCTGACCTTAACAATGGGAATACGACTTTGTTTGAGTTGTTTGACCTCACGGTCCATGATTTCAGCGGGTTCCTCAACGAAGTGAAGTTTGTTGTCGACGCGAATCTCGTCGAGTGGAATGATAAGTGTCTCATCGGACATGCATTTCTTTAAGTTAGAAATGTGAAAGGTGGGGTGCACACTGCTGAGTTCGGATGGCAGCTGCAACCGATATGCCACGGGGCCAATCCTTTCGAGGATCTCAAAAGGCCCGATGTACCTGGGATTTAACTTCCTGCATTTATCTAATCGGATTACGCCTTTCCAAGGCGATACTTTCAGGAGTACTCGATCCCCAACCTGAAACTCGAGTGGTTTGTGTCTCACGTCAGCGTAACTTTTCTGACGATCACGTGCGGCTTTGAGTCGGTTTTGGATTTCAACGATTTTCTCGGTGGTTTTGTGTATGAGTTCAGGACCAGTGAGCTGACTATCTCCCACTTCGGTCCAACAGATCGGTGATCGGCACTTACGACCGTACAGTGCCTCAAAAGGTGCAGCCTTAATGCTGGCGTGATAACGGTTATTGTAGGAAAACCCGCACAATAGTAGGTGTCTTTCCCAGTTTGCACCGAAGTCAACTACGCAAGCTCGTAGCATGTCCTCCAGTGTCTGAATCGTTCGTTCACTTTGGCCTTCGGTTTGAGGGTGGTATGCAGTACTCATATCGAGACGGGTACCCATTGATTTCTGAAGTGATTGCCAAAAGTGAGAGGTGAAGCGGGCATCTCTATCGGAGATAATTGAGGTTGGAACACCGTGTCGAGAAACGATTTCCTTGATGTAGTTTTGTGCGAGGCGTTCCATTTTATCGGTTTCCTTGATCGTCAGGAAATGAGCAGATTTGGTGAGACGATCGACGATCACCCAAATGGTATCGCAACCGCTCGACGACTTGGGTAGTTTGGTTATGAAGTCCATGGCGATTTGTTCCCATTTCCATTCAGGGATTTCAGGTTGTTGGAGTAAACCGGAAGGCTTTTGATGTTCGGTTTTGACTTTTGAGCAAGTGAGACACTTGCTAACATAAGTGGCGATTTCGGCTTTCATGTTCGGCTACCAATAAAACTCCTTGATACCATGGTACATTTTGTCGGATCCCAGGTGGATAGAATATTTGGACTTGTGAGCTTCGTCCATCACCAAGTCCCGGAGGTTCCCAAAATTTGGTAGCCAGATTCGATTGGAGAAGCACTTAACCCCATTAGGTTTGGTTTCACATTGTTTATCCAAGCCTCGCAAGGCTTCACTTTTGATGTTTTCAGGTTTTAAGGCTTCGAGTTGAGCGGTGTGTATTTGAAGGGTGAGATCATTATGAATAGTCATGCTAAGGGCTCGGACTCGAAGTGGTTTAGGTCTTTCTTTTCGACTGAGGGCATCGGCAACAACATTTGCCTTACCCGGATGGTATTTGATTTCGCAGTCATAATCGGTAAGCAACTCGACCCATCGACGTTGCCTCATGTTGAGATCCTTCTGATCGAATATGTGTTGGAGACTTTTGTGGTCGGTAAAGATTGTGCACTTAGTACCGTATAGATAATGTCTCCAGATTTTGAGAGCAAAGACAACAGTTGCAAGTTCTAGGTCATGAGTGGTGTAGTTCTTTTCGTGAATTTTTAGTTGTCGGGAAGCGTAAGCAATGACTTTGTCTCGTTGCATCAGGACGTAACCGAGACCTTGATGAGAAGCATCGCAGTATACCATGAAGTCATCGGTGCCTTCGGGAAGAGATAAGATTGGAGCGCTGCGAAGCTTTTGTTTGAGGAGTTGGAAAGCTGACTCTTGTTTATCAGTCCAATCAAACTTCTTTTCCTTCTGAGTCAGTACCGTGAGTGGTTGAGCTAATTTAGAGAAGTTCTTAATGAATCGTCGATAGTACCCGGCAAGTCCTAGAAACTGCCGTACTTCGGTCGGGGTGGTAGGTGCTTGCCAGCACTTGATAGCTTCGATTTTTGATGGATCAACATGAATTCCTTGACTATCGATAACATGTCCAAGGAATTGAACGGTTTGTATCCAGAACTCACACTTAGAGAATTTGGCGTAAAGCTCCTCGTGTCTAAGTAGTTCTAGAATAGTTTAAAGATGTTGCGCGTGTTCTTGCTCGCTGCGCGAATAGATGAGGATGTCATCGATAAAAATAATGAAAAACTTGTCGAGGTAAGGTTTGCACACCCGATTCATAAGGTCCATGAATACAGCCGGTGCGTTGGTTAGACCAAAGGGCATCACTTGGAATTCGTAGTGCCCGTATCGAGTTCTGAAAGCGGTTTTTGAGATATCGGTGTCGTGAACCCGTAACTGATGATAACCTGATCGCAGATCGATCTTTGAATAAAAACTCGACCCTTGTAGTTGGTCAAACAGGTCATCAATTCGAGGAAGTGGATAATGGTTCTTGACGGTCAATTTGTTTAATTCTCGGTAATCGATACACATTCTGAATGAACCATCCTTCTTTTTAACAAATAAGACCGGAGCTCCCCAAGGCGAAGAACTCGGTCTGATGAATCCTCTATCTAGGAGTTCCTGTAACTGGGTGGACAGCTCCTGAAGTTCCGATGGGGCTAGGCGGTATGGTGCTCGGGCTACCGGTGCGGCACCCGGTACGAGATCGATCGAGAACTCAACCTGTCTAGGTGGAGGTAGACCAGGTAGTTCTTCTGGAAAGACTTCAGGAAAGTCTCTAACAATTGGCACATCCTCAAGTCGCTTCTCCTCCGACTTTTTATCCGTTATGTGCGTGAGGATTGCAGGATAACCCTTTCTCAGAAATTTTCGGGTTTTCAAACAGGAGATGATGTTTAGTCTCGTCCCACCAGTCTCCCCTTATATGATCAGGGTTCTACCAATGGCGAGGGGGATGCGGACAATCTTATCATGACAAACAATTTCGGCCCGATGCTTGGACAACCAGTCCATACCCACGATGACGTCAAAACTTCCAATTCTAACAGGCATGAGGTCAATTGAAAAGGTTTCGTCCGCTAGGTTTAAAGTGCAATTGTGTATTACACTATCGGTTTCTATGAGTTTACCATCTGCTAGTTCTATGGTGTACTTAACATCTAAGGCCACGGGGGTGATGTCAAGTAGTGGGAAAAACTCATCAGATATAAAGCTCCTATCGGCACCAGTATCAAATAGAATAGATGCAGTTAAGTTGTTGAGGAGGAACATACCAGTGACCACATTCGGGTCTTGACGGGAGTCCCCTGAATTGAGTACAAAGGCTCTACCTCTGGCGTTGTTGTTGCGTATGGTGTTGCCCTTGCTGTTACTGCCCTTGTTCTGAAGTTTTGGGTAAGCATCTCTAAAGTGCCCAGGGTTTCCGCACTCAAAGCAGACTTTGGGTGACTTGGTGTTGTTGGGATTGTTGGTCGGAGATATGCAGTCTTTGGTGAGATGGTAGTACCTCTTGCAGTTGTTGCAAAAGGGACCACAGGGACCCTCATGGTGGAGGCGACACTTGGAGCAGTAGGGTTTGCTCCCAATGTAACCTCGTTGGTTATCGGTGGAGGTGTTGTAGGCTTTGATGGTGTCAGGTTTCTTGTTTTGGTAGTTGGGGTGGTTGTTGTGGTGGTCAGACCACTTTCTCTTGTGTTGGTGGGAGGAGGATGTGAGTGTTTCTGGTTCAGGGTTCATTGCCATAAGGTCCTGGGCTAAAAGGATAGCACCATCGATAGTGGTTTGGTTTGAAGAGGCGACGTGCCCCCGAACAGGTTCCGGGAGGCCAAGAATATACTTCCTGATTTTATCAGGTTCGGTGCTCACCATAGCTGGGCGAAGGGTGGCAAGTTGTTTAAATCTGGTGGTGTATCCTTCAATGTCACCACCCTGTACCTTTAGGTTCCAAAATTCTTCGTCCAGCTTTTGGAGCTTGTCGATGGAGCAGTACTTGGAGGTGAGTTTCTTCTTCAGGTCATCCCAAGTCAGTTGATAGGCGGCCTCAGCACCCACTGACTAGGACTAAGAGTTCCACCATGAGTGGGCATCGTCCTCAAGGGTGCAAGTAGCGAAGTTGACTTTGTCTTCCTCCACGCATTTGCTGACACGGAAAACGGTCTCCATCTTTTCGAACCATCGGACGAGTCTGATAGCTCCCTCAGTACCCTTAAAGCTCGAGGGTTTGCAGTTCTGGAAGTCCTTGTAGGAACAAGGCTTTGTGGCAGCAGCAGCAGTTTCAGCAGTGTCGCTGTTTCTTCCGGAGTTCAATGAGGAATTCCGGGCCAATGCTTCTGTCATAGCATGGGATATGAGTGATGCAAGCTGAACATCAGAGAATGGTCTCGTTTTCGGCGGCATGATTCTTCAAATAAAAGAAATAAAATTTGTGAGATTTTCGTATGATGATAAAGTTGTCACAGCCGTTTATGTACGTAAGTGGTAATACACAACATCAATACAGAATGATAAGTAATATGAGTTGAAACAGTAGTGACATTCGATAGATAATACGAGTTCAAGAGTTACATCTGTGGACTTATTACAAAAGGTGTCGGGAATTGTTACTTCCGACCGAACTACTAGCGTAGCGTTTAGGTAGTTACTAGGTTACAAGATAGATTACAAGGCAAGACCTACACTAGTCTCGGCGTAGATTGAATTGTTCCATCATCGTGACAAGACGGTCAACAGTATTTGCAAGTCTGCTGGCTTGTCGGGCGTTATCTTCTGCTAGTGCTAGTCGTTGTGTTAATCCACGGGCATACTCTTCTGCTTCCCGTGAGCGCTGTTCACATTCTTCCATCCTTTGTCGCAGGAGGGCATTTTCCACGCTTATTTCTACTACTTGGTTGCGAAGGACATCCATATTGTTGTTTGTGGTTTCGAGGTCATCGGAGACTTGATGGATGCGTTCGAGGGATGTAAGTCTCCAGTTTTCATTTGTTTCTTGTAGCATGACATCCATGGTTCGAAATTGTTGCTCGTGACGGTCCAGTCTAGCCGCCAACGCCGGTAAGGTGAAATGGGTAGGATATGGGCCAGCTCAAGGCAATCTGGCGTTCCTTCGGGCTACCCGTAGGTTCTGAGATCCGGGTTGAGAGCGCGATGAATTGGGTGGTAAGTTTGCCATTTCTGAGACAAATTGTGAGAGAAAGTGAGGCCTATATTCATATAATACTTATGTAATATAGCCTATTGAGTGTCTAGCACAGACAAGTTTAAGTCTCGGTTCTCTCGAGGTCAGAGTCAACTAGTGTATTTCTGTTCAACATAACCGTTTCAGACCACACATCATCTTTCCTTAATTGTACATAGTTGATCAGGCTATGTTAAATTAAAGTTGTATGCTGTAATTCCTGAACCAGTCATGCCTAATAAGAAAATACTGCCTAATGGTCATAGTCTAGGCCCACTAAATGCAACCTAAACCTTAGGCTTTGATACCAATCTGTAACACCCCCATATTTAATGATTTGTGGAAGCATACTTTGGGTGTTACTAATCAATAATCAAAGCACAAGATATATAGTAAACGACTCTATATGCGTCGTTTTAACAAAATATATTGATATTAAAATGTTTACAGCATTTACAGCCAATACATAGCTCGTGTTCGATTTAAATGAGAGATTTCAGTACATAAGTACTTGTAGAAAATATACTAATGCAAGAAAATCTCAAATGTTTGCATGCTGACTCTAGCTATTGATTCCCTGATGCAGTCCAAACCTACTACTTAGTACCTGCGATACATGCTAAAAGGGTCAGCTAAAAGCTGGTGAGTTCACAGGTTTGAAATAACATATAAGTTGTATGAACCGCAAGATTTAAGTAATTGAATTGCATCCAACAATTGATAATGTAAGTGTATACAGCCATGAGCACATAGTTGAGCTTAACTCGTGGGTCAGGATCACAGCCTGAGCGTTTTTGACTCCACGAGTGCCTAATCAACACTCGTCTTCCCAAATATTAGTACGTCCGTTTACCCGGTTAGTACTTGCTAACCCGGACGAGGAGGGTCAATCCTATATGGTACCATATACTAATATTCACGCTACAATGTATTAACAACTATGCTGTCGGAGGGCTTTGAAATGATTAGTGTGTAAAACTCATGTAGTATATAAAAAGTTGTACTTGCGTTCATATGTTAAAAGTAAGCATTGTATCACACCCCTGAGTAAAACAGTAAAAAGAGGGGCTATGAGACTCACCTGAGTTCTGAGAGTTAAATTTAATAAACTTGGGTGATTAGCCGAGTGTGAAGCCTAAAGACTTGTAACCTGAGGGTGTCCACGACACGCGTTGGTTAAATATGAGTCGGTATCTACCAAGAATACCTTGAAGTTGTTCGTCCAACTAGAATGTCCAATTTCCCATAATTTGTTTCAATTGTTTGAGTTTCGAAAGTTTGTACGGCCCGTTGGTGAATGGTTGTAATAATAATCTTAATATGCGACGTGGTGATTGGTATTGCGACGTTGCAACTGACGTCGCAATTGGGCCAAGCCAGATGCGACGTCGGAGCCTGTTAGGATTCCGGTGGCCGGAAAGTCGGTCGTGAGGCTTCCGTTTGATCCAAATCTTTTACCCAACCCATTTTTGGACATTTTAAGCATGTATAAACAACAAACAAGTAAAAATGAGTAAAAACGGATAGTTTCGGGTTTTGTCGGAAACTTACAAAGTGCCAAAATGAAATTCCGGAAAGATAGAAGTGTAGATCGTTGCGTGGTGGTCGTTTTTCCTAAAAGAGCTTTGAATTCTGATGGCGTTTAGTGGTAGTAATTGGCGGTTTTGTGTGGTAGAGTGGTGGTGAAATTTGAGAGAAAGAAGGAGTAAGAGAGAGAGTGGATGGTGATAAATGAAGAAGAAAAGGAAGGAGGTGGAGGTTTAAGCCTCCCCCTTTTTCGTTTCTCCCACGATCGTGCTACGTGTGGCATTCATTTTCCCGGTCGTTTAAACGTTAAATATTTATTTTACGCATCAGTTATTCATTTTAAAATACGATTTTTTGTTAAGTAATTTAATTGAATTATTTTATTAAATCCTTAAATAAATTTGTATATTTCTGTTTTTAAGTTGCGTAAATTTTGATTATATGGAACAATACAATTTGGGGGTATTATTAAGATACTATTTTGTATATGGAAATATTATTACACAATGATTAATTTAAAATGCTTCACCAACGTCCGTATTTATTGAACCGAATTACATTCGGTTTAAATTGCGTACGATTAAATCAAATCGCATAATTTGTATATATTCATCAATATATATTTCGATACATTAATTAGCCTAACACAGAACTAATTACATGTATTAACATAGAATTAGACACTAATTACTAGTCCTAATTTGGCGGGTGTTACAGCTCGGGCTACCGGTGCAGCGCCTGGCATGAGATCGATCGAGAACTCAACCTGTCTAAGTGGCGGTAGACCAGGTAGTTCCTCGGGAAAGACTTCTGGAAAGTCTCATACGATTGGCACATCCTCAAGTCGCTTTTCCTACGACTTTTTCTCCATGACGTGCGCGAGGATTGCCGGATAACCCTTTTTCAGAAATTTTTGGGTTTTCAAGCAAGAGATGATATTCAGTCTCATCCCACCGGTCTCCCCCTGTATGATCAAGGTTCTACCGACAGCGAGAGGGATGCGAACAATCTTATCATGACAAACAATTTCGGCCCGATGCTTGGACAACCAGTCCATACCCACGATGACGTCGAAACTTCCGATTCTAACAGGCATGAGGTTAATTGAAAAGGTTTCGTCCACAAGGTTTAAGGTGCAATTAGGTATTACACTATCGGTTTCTATGAGTTTACCGTATGCTAGTTCTACGGTGTACTTAACATCTAAAGCCACGGGGGTGATGTCAAGTAGTGGGCAAAACTCATCAGATATAAAACTCATATCAGCACCAGTATCAAACAGAATAGATGCAGTTAAGTTGTTGAGGAGGAACATACCCGTGACCACATTCGGGTCTTGACGGGCGTCCCCAGAGTTGAGTGCAAAGGCTCTACCTTTGGCGTTGTTGTTGTTGTTGTTTCCCTTGTTCTTCAGTTTTGGGCACTCATTCCTGTAGTGCCCAGGGTTTCCGCATTCGTAGCAGGCTTTGGATGGCCTGACGTTACGGTTGGAGTTGTTGTTGGAGTTGTTAGGGGACCTGCAGTCTTTGGTGAGGTGTCCGTACCTCTTACAGTTATTGCAGGGGGTTTCACAGGAACCCTCGTGATGACGGTTGCACTTGGAACAGTAGGGTTTGCTCCCAGTGTAACCTCGTTTAGGCTCGGTGTTTGAGTTGTAGGCTTTGATGGTGTCGGGTTTCTTGTTTTGGTGATTGTTGTGGTTGTCGGACCATTTTCTTTTATTGTTGTTGGAAGATGGAGTGGGTGGTTCTGGGTCCTCGTTCATAGCTAAAAGTTCATGGGCCAACCGGATGGCGCCATGAATGGTGGTTTGGTTTGATGAGGCGACCTTTCCCTGGACAGGTTCTGGAAGGCCGCGGATGTACTTCTTGATCTTTTCGGGTTCAGTACTTACCATAGACGGGCGAAGGATGGTTAGCTGTTGGAATCTAGTGGCGTATCCAACAATATCAGTTCCATCCACTTTTAAGTGCCAGAACTCTTAATCCAGCTTCTGGAGTTGTTCGGCTGGGCAATACTCATCAGTGAGCATTTTCTTAAGATCCTCCCAAGGGAGTAGATAGGCGGTGTCAATACCCACATACTGGGCATATGAGTTCCACCTTGAGAGGGCACCATCTTCGAGGGAGCAGGTAGAGAATTTGACCTTGTCGTCCTCCGCACATTTGCTGATGCGGAAAACGGATTCCATCTTTTCGAACCATCTGATTAGTCCGATGGCTCCTTCGGTTCCCTTGAAGCTCAAGGGTTTGCAGTTTTGGAAATCCTTGTAGGAACAAGGCTTGGCGGCAGTGTTTTCAGCGGTATCGCTGTTTCTCTCGGAGTTCTGTGAAGAATTCCGAGCCAGGGCTTCGGTCACAGCCTGAGATATGAGTGATGCAAGCTGAGCATCGGAGTATGGTCTTGTCTTCGGCGGCATGATTCTTCAATAAAAGAAATGAAGATACATGAGATTTTATAAGAGAGTTGTATTTGTCACAGATGCTCATGTATAAAAGCGGTAATACATTACATCAATATGAAAATGGCAATTAATATAGTTGAAACAGTAGGAATATTTGATAGATAATATGAGTTCAAAGGTTACATCCCAAGGATGTATTACAAAAGGTGTCGGGAATTATTACATCCGATCGAATTATAGAGTAGCACATAGGTAGTTATTTGATTACAAGCTAGATTACAAAACAAGGACTACACTAGTCGCGACGCAGATTAATCTGCTCCATCATTTCAACAAGACGATCCACAGTATTTGCAAGTCTGCTGGCTTGTCGGGCGTTATCTTCTGCTAGAACCAGTCGTTGCACTAAACCGCGAACATATTCCTCTGCTTCCCGTGAGCGTTGCTCATATTCTTCCAGCCTTTGCTACAAAAGAGCGGTTTCTACGCTTATCTCCACTATCTTGTTGCGAAGGATATCCACATTGTTAATGGTAGTTTCGTGATCCTCGGAGACTTAGTTGATGCGCTCGAGGGATGTAAGTCTCCAGTTTTCGTTGGTTTCTTGGAGTTCGATGTCCATGGTGTTAAGCCGTTGATCGTGACGGTGTAGCCTAGCAGCTAGACCCTGTAGAGTAAAGTGCGCGGGATACAGGCTAGCTCGAGGCAACCTGAGGTTCCTCCTAGCTACTGATCGCGCCTGAGCGGTCGGGTTTTCTAGCTCACCTTTCTCGCGAAGGGTGAACCGTCCTTGTCGTCGAATGACTTGACCAAACAGGCCGGACGCGGGTCAGTGGAGTTTTATATTTTATATTTTGCTGGGCCTAAGTATACTACAGCTATGGGTGAGTATAGCGATAGGTATGACCTAGGGTCGTTCTTCAAACTACAACGGGCATGGGATCTAGGTTTTCAATTATCCTTCGTAATTTAGCTGGGTTTTATCAAGAGTTGATAGAGGTTTTGTTTGGTTTTCTAATTAACTACCTAATTTAAAACTAAAATACTAAACTAAGATAAGGGAGGTGAGGTGAGGTGGCTACGAGAACTACAGGTTAAACGCACGTGTTTACTATGACAGTCATGTATGCTATTTAGGGGTAGTTATTTTGGTTAGGGCCTTAGTTATGATGACGGGTGTAGGATTTAGCAGACGTCCTCGGAACAATAAATGAGGTGCAAAGTAATCTACCTACAACCTTTCCATGGCTTCCACGTGTTTGTACTACACCAGAGGTGTTTCCAACGCTATACCAGGTACTGGGCTGTTTTACGGTATTTCCGTTGCTTTATTTGAAAGGTCCTTGTTGTCTATCTTGGACATATTATACTTCCTAATGAGCCACAACTACTAGCCTATTATCTATCTAACGTAGAGTTGTCCGTAATCAGATAAATAACATGTCACGAAGATAATAGCTATGGAATGTAAACTACACTGGAAGTTGTCCCATATGTAGAAACCAATTTAACCAGCAACCATCCTCGAGTCTTGTTCCCCAATCTCGGACATTTGAGATATCCGAATCATGGCATGAGTTGTTGAATAAACAAGAACATGAACAGGCGTTTCCCACCAGAACAAGTTGGGATGGTCGGGTCTAACGGCTAATCAAATTGTTCATCATTATTTCATATAAATCATCATAGCTATTCTATGCATGTTAAACTGGTGTATGTAATCAACATATATCTGAAAACCTAATCATATATCCAATAACACAAGTGATACTAGCATGCAAACCCTAAAGCAACAATCAAACAAGAACATGCAGCAGAGCAGCATACAAGGATCAACTTATTTCATGCAGAGTATTTGGATAAATGTTTAAGTCACAAATGTTCCGAAAGTTCTCTCAAAAACATTTGTTATATGAAATGGATCTAATCTATCTCTAATCCTATGCTCCGTGTCTCCCTCCGGTCTTATTTCAACCAGGAGAACACCGACCATGTCGAGTTCAACGATCATCAGACACAGAATAATTAGCGGCGTACCATTAGAAGTTGGCTAAGTTCTTAGTAGTAAGTTACTAACCACAGCATAAGTTGGATAGATAAACAATGGAGATTCATTTCATAAATTCTAATATATTCTAACAGCATATAGACAGAGTAACGGCATGATTAAAGCATAACTACCCTAGCATAGCGACTATCATAGCAAACACAGATTTGTTCAGCTCAGCATGGCAATAGTACTAGCAAGCATTTCTAAATAAGCATGGAAACAGCACAACATATTTAAAAATAACAAGATAGAGAATTAAAATAAAACCTGACAGAGCGTTATTACAAATCATGCGTAACCGCAGTCTCGGAGCACCTCTGTTACAAGTAAGCTACTAATCTACTAGCTTAAGTAACCTAATTAACTAACTAACTATTTTAGAGAGAGAGTAGTAAGAGAAAGAGAGAAATTGAGTGTGAAGTGTTGTGAAATTGTGAGGAGGTGATTAGTATTTATAGAGAGCGCACAGCCGTATCCTTCAACCGTATTCCAACCCCCAAATGCACAACCGTATCGCATAGCCATATAAAATTATGATTTTTATTGCCTGAACATGGGATACGGTTGGTTTTGGCCGTATACGGGTGGACTAGAGCAAATACGGGTGGGCACCAACCGTATACGACTGGACTGGGCCGTATACGGCTGGGCACAGGCCGTATACGGTCTACACAGGCCATATATGGTCTGTGTCCAGCCGTATACGGTCTGGTCTAGCCGTAAACGGTCTGTGTCCAGCCGTATTCGGTCCGTTGGTTCTTCGTTTCTTCGATTTGGCGTAACTTCTTCGTCATTTATCCGTTTTGAGTGATTCTTGCGCTCACGGTTTTGTAATTTCCTAACGAAGAAAATGACACAAGTTAGATGTCATAATTCTTTGTGTAGCTCAAAAAGTGCTAAAACGAGTGAACGAGAATGCTTATGATCGTATTCGATAGATTTATCGTATTTTTCGACCATTTTAGTTGATTTTTGAAACGTTGTCTATATTTTGGCCCATGTTATGAGTTTTAATGATATAGTGCTTATTTTGGATAATTTCATCATAATTTGGGCCAAAAAGGTGAGATAATGACACTTAAAAACTTGACCATTTGCGTGTCATCAAATATCCCACACTTAGACTTTTGCTTGTCCTCAAGCAAATCACAATCTTATCTGCCAAAATCTCCTATTTTAAGATGCTTTCTTGAGCTGCAAATAAGAATTTGTACAGATTGAAAACAAGTATTTTGCCTGTCGGATAAAGAAGAAGTGTTCACATGAAATATCCAAAGTTTTTCAAGATGATTCACTTAGGCAAACTTTCAATTCTCATAGATGTGGAATATACACGACTGGGCGATCTCACTGGTGGTCACTCAATTCATTCAAGTGTATCGGGTTTCCTATTATCCTAAGCCAAATGAAAATCGCTCAATTACCTGTCGTGCAGTATTCATCGTCATAGGCTTGCCCAAGGATCATATCTCCACCACTTAGACGGGGACGGTACTAATTATCCCAAGACATTCAAGTGGGTTGTGATTTTTGGTGAGGGTTAAAGGATATGGACAAGTGTGGTTTTTAAGGGTTAATGGTGTTACTTATCCTAGGCCTTTTAAAACTTAATGAAAAACTTCCATTTAGACATTCTTTTTAATGAAAACGGAAACGGATAACGCTAAGGGAAGATAGCTATTTTGACTTCTATCTTTTGAAAACACACGGATGATTCTACGTTTTTAAGAATCGGAGTTTGTGGGAGATTGGAAGCACTTAGCTTTATTTTATTTTTGGGCTCAGAATTTCTTTGCAAGAGAGCTTCTAAGGGAGATTTTCTTTTCTTTTATTTATTTTCTTGCCTTACGGGCATCCATTCTTACTTTTCTTTTTTCTCTAAAACCTTTGTCACTTACGAATTTACTTGGTGCCAATTTTTCGCACCATCAGACTCTCGATTTCTTTTGAGTTTTAAATATGGAAGCACACATGAGAAACTTTCAGTAAATACGAACTTTTTTGTGATTTTGGGGTAGAAAGCAAAAAGAATATCTCGATAGCGTTTTTCAAAAAGATTTTAAAAAATTCTAAGATAAGTTTTTGGTAGGTAAGGGGATAAGTGGGTTTAAAATATGGGTTGAAAGAAATGAAAAGGCTAAGGCTCAACAGGGTTATCTAGGTGGATCATCAACACTAAAGATAAGTGTTGGAAGGGTTTTGGGCTTGAAAGAGATATGTTGAAATGGGGTTTAATCCTAGGGAATGTCAAGGTCCTCTAATTGTACCTATGTCACGTATGACACCCATCAATGTGATCTCGACACGTATACCCGGGGCAAGTTCTAAATCAGAAATACATGCACCGGTCACACACAACAAACGAACAGTGAAGCATTAAAAATGAATGCTTATAAGGCTCAAAGTTCCTCACCGCAAAAATGGGTTATATGTGTCCAGTCGTGCGATGCCCCTCTTAGATCCTCATCTTAAATTGTTTGGAATCTGACATGATTCGACCTCTTTTTACCAACTTTTGAATACTAGTAAAAAAAAATCTGTACTCTTTCTTACATTGTGACTCAAAAAAGTTTTAAAATTTTTGAAAATTTTGGCAAAAATAAGGGTTGAAAAATCATTCGAGGACTTGCATGTCTCAAAATCAACTTTGACAGATAATTAGACGAGATATACTGCTATCCCACACTTAGAAATAAACATTGTCCTCAATGTTTCTACACTAAGTTGGGAGAATCCCACACTTAGGGTTTTGTTTTAGGAAAAATGTGAATTTAAAAGTTTTAAGTACGGAGGATCCCACACTTAGAGATTTAAGTGGGCATAAGCATATCTAATTTACGCAGAAACTAGAATAGTTTAGGAGAGGTACTTCCCTACGGTCAAAGAATACTGGATTTAGGACCAGATTCGTGAAGGAGTGGTGCTAGTGATCTGCTTGATTTATGGACCAGTCTCTGTTTAAAGCTCGTCCATTCCACACGAAGCTAAGTTCTGCAAATACCATAAAATACAGTCACAATACACCATTTCAACAACATATCAATCTCATAAATAAAGAACATAAAATAAACTAAAAGTCATCTAGTAAATCATCCATGTCTGGGTCAAATGCTGCAAGTGCATCACTGTCCGGAACGGAAGTAAGTGATGTGGCAACAGTGGCACCAGGCATCATGGGTGCAACAGGGAGATCAAGAGATGTAACAGCAGCAGTAGGAAGAGTGGGCTCTGAAGTAGGTGCAGCTGGGAAAAATGACCATGGCGGAAGAGGTGGTCTGGGACCCTGACCAAGTCTGAAGGACTGGTCTGGAAGTCTCGGGAGTCCAACCATCTCCCTGATGTCAGAGTGAGAGTCATGCTGGATGGAGAGCTCTCAGAGAATCGCCCAAGTCACTGTTGGGTCAGCAGTGGTAATCCCATAGTCGAACACTGGGGCAGATGCTGGAGTGATCGTCACATCTGTCACATGCTCCTCTGGAACAGTGGTCAGCTTCTTCTTTCCTCTGCGGTTTCTCTTCTTCTTCTGTTGTTGCGGGGAACTGTGTCCTGAGGTCTCAACTGAAGCGTCCATCCTGAAACACAAAGAAAACAGGTAATGCTATAGTTTATAAGGTTATACGAATGCAGTAGAGTCAGATGACTTTTAAAAGATTTTTATAAAAGTTTGAGTCATCTGAATGGTTTGCACTTGTATAAGTCAAATAAAACTTATCTCTGATGTATATGTAAGAGTGTGGTGCTGTCGGGTATCTAGATTATCCTGCATCATTAGTCTAGTGATGATAATACTAAGCAAAAATAAACTGAGAAATAAAATTAAAGCTGTTAAAGATAAGCAATGGGGTGCCTCCCAAGAGTGCATGTTTAACGAGTCACTAGCTTGACTCTTTTACCTACTTTGTTGGCTCAAGGTGGTTCAAAGATATAGATTTCCTCATTGGAAGGAAAGTCTTCGATGTAATGCTTTAAGCGGTGACCGTTGACTTTAAAATTACCGTCCGGTGCTTCGAGTTCGACTGCTCCGAATGTAAAGACCTTTGATATAACGAACGGTCCGCTCCACCTTGATCTGAATTTGCCTGAAAACTTTTTGAGGCGCGAATTGAAGAGAAGAACTTTATCTCCAGGTTTGAATCGAGAATACTTGAGTTTGGCGTCGTGGGTATTCTTGGTTCGCTCCTTGAAATGTAGAGAACTATCATATGCTTGGTCTCTTAATTCGGCCAGTTCGTTCAGCTGCATCTTTCGATGTAATCCAATTATGGAAGGGTCTAGATTACAATCTCTCAATGCCCAGTAAGCCTTATATTCCAACTCGATCGGCAGATGACACGCTTTTCCATAGACTAGTCTGTATGGTGTGGTCCCTAATGGCGACTTGTATGCAGTTCTGAACGCCCACAGAGCATCGTCTAACTTGTCGGCCCATTTCTCCTTATGATTAACCACGGTTCGTTCCAAGATCCTTTTGAGAGCTCTGTTTGTCACTTCGGCTTGCCCATTCATCTGCGGATGATAAGCCGTAGATGTCTTATGGGTGACACCATAATACTGTAATGTCCTCATAAACTGAGCACTACAGAAGTGCGTGCCCCGATCACTGATGATCGCCTTTGGAGTTCCGAAACGCTAAAAGAGTTTTTTGAGGAACTTGATTACTACTCGGGAGTCATTAGTAGGAAATGCTTGTGCCTCGGCCCATCTGGAGACGTAGTCGACAGCTACTAGAATGTATTCTTTTCCAAATGCTTTAGGGAACGGTCCCATGAAATCCAATCCCCATATATCGAAGATCTCGCAGGCCTGGATGTTAGTAAGTGGCATTTCACTCCTCCGTGAGATACTTCCAAACCTTTGGCAAGCATCACAATGTTTTACCAAGTCGTGAGCGTCTCTGAATATAGATGGTCAATATAAGCCGGAATCATATACTTTCCTTGCGGTCATATTTGCTCCATGATGTCCTCCAGTTGGTCCGTGATGACTCTGGTGGAGAATGTTCCTTGCTTCCCTTTCGTCCACGCATCTTCTAATGATTTGGTCCGGGCATACTTTAAACAAGTATGGATCGTCCCAATAGTAATTTTTGATATCTCTGAAGAATTTGCGCTTTCTAGAGGTAGGCATTTCTTTCGGCACAATTCCACCAACCAGATAGTTAGCGTAGTCTACGTACCAACGGTTATGATTGAATTGTGATCCCCGCTGGTGGCTTCTAACATTCAGGAGTTGTTCTTCAGGAAACTGATCTTGAATTTCTCTTTCATCAAGCTTTTCCATCGATGGGTTTTCCAATCGACTGAGATGATCAGCTGCGACGTTCTGCGCTCCTTTTTTATCCTTGATTTCTATATCGAATTCTTGGAGGAGTAGAATCCATCGAAGTAGTCTCGGCTTAGCGTCTTGCTTTTTGAAAAGATACTTCAAGGCTGAGTGATCTATATAGACAATAGTTTTGGACAATATTAAGTAAGAACGAAATTTATCAAAAGCAAAAACTACCGCAAGCAGCTCCTTTTCTGTAGTAGTGTAATTTTCTTGAGCATCGGTGAGTGTCTTGCAGGCGTAGTATATAGGCTGAAACTGCTTATCCTTCCTTTGCCCTAGGACAGCCCCAACCGCAAAGTCACTAGCATCACACATGATTTCAAATGGGAGATTCCAGTCAGGAGCAGCCATGATCGGTGCATGTGTGAGCTGTTTCTTCAGGAAGTTGAAAGCTTTAAGGCAGTTATCTGAAAAGACAAATGGAGTGTCCTTCTCGAGAAGGTGCGTCATAGGTCGAGAAATCTTAGAGAAATCCTTAATAAAGCGACGGTAGAATCCGGTGTGACCTAGAAAACTGTGAATGGCTTTAACAGAAGTGGGTGGCGGAAGTTTGGCAATGGTCTCAACTTTAGCTTTGTCAACTTCAATTCCAGACTTTGATATCCGGTGTCCTAAAACTATTCCTTCCTTCACCATAAAGTGGCATTTCTCCCAGTTTAAGACAAGGTTTGATTCTTCGCATCGGGCTAGCATTCTTTCAAGGTTAGAAAGACAAGAAGTGAAAGAGTCTCCAAAGACTGAGAAATCGTCCATGAATACCTCCATGTACTGTTCAATCATGTCGTGGAATATTGCTACCATACACCGCTGGAATGTTGCAGGTGCGTTGCATAGCCCAAAAGGCATGCGTCGGTAAGCGAATGTTCCGTGAGGACATGTGAAGGTCGTCTTTTCCTGGTCCTTAGGATCAAGAGGAATCTGAAAATAGCCAGAGAAACCATCAAAGAAACAATAGAACTCGTTCCCAGACAATCTCTCCAACATTTGATCGATAAACGGTAGAGGGAAATGATCTTTTCGAGTGGCTTCGTTCAGCTTCCGATAGTCGATGCAAACCCTTCAACCGGTGATGGTTCATGTTGGAATGAGTTCGTTGTCTTCGTTAGCGATAACCGTCATTCCTCCTTTCTTGGGGACAACCTGAACTGGGCTGACCCATAGGGAATCTGAAATAGAATAGATCAAGCCAGCATCCAAGAGTTTGATAACCTCCTTTTTGACCACGTCTTGAATCTTCGGGTTAACTCTCCTCTGTCTCTGTATGGAAGGTTTGAAGTCGTTTTCCATGAGTATTTTGTGAGTGCAGTAGTTTGGACTGATCCCTTGGATGTCAGAGATTTTCCATGCAATCGCCTTTTTGTGTGACTTCAACACCTGGATGAGTCTTGCTTTCTCTTTGGATGTGAGACCTTTTGCAATTATAACGGGTAAATGCGAGGTTCCTTCAAGAAAAGCATACTCCAGATGAGAGGGTAGTTCCTTTAGCTCCAACTCTGGCGGTTCTTCAATGGGAGGTTTTATTCGAGCAATCTCATCTCTTTGTAACACGTCATACTCCGTTTGGAAATTTGGTTCATTCGTAGATGAGTCGGCTGCAGTGGCTGATGCTATTTCTACTAATTTTGTCTCATTAGGGGGTGCAGTCTTCTTCAGCTCGTATTTGCTTGTAGATGATGAGGATGTTGCATTATTTTCGGTAAAGATGATATCGTTGGTGTCGGTAAATGCAAACCTCTAAAATTGAGCTGTTGAAAATGTACTTATGGTGATTTCTGGATTTTGTGGCGCACAACCTTCAGATAGTTGCGGCTCAGCTGAGATTTCTGATTTCATCTCCTCAAAGGATTTGAGAATTTCAGCTACTGAAGGAGATGAATCAGTTTGACCCCTTTGTAAGATTGGTAGAGGGATGCCTTCGCCTAAGGGAACAGCAACAAATGAATTGTTCGTGAAAGTGTTGTCAGGCGGTCCAAGAGGGTACTTCATTTCAGATAAAGGAAATAGCAGCTCCCCAGAGTCCAACATCGTCTTGGCATAGTCTCCTTGTAGTGATGACTGTGTTGGGAAGATGGTCGTGATTGCTAACTGCCAGAATCTCTTCCAAATGCTCGTCGTATATTTCCTGCATGGAATCCACAAGACCAAGATCTTCTCCCACAGGTTGTTTCATCAATTTATCGACATTAAAGGTGACTTCCTCCGTTCCGACCCTCAGTTTTAAAGATTTTTCATTTACGTCAATAACAGCCTTGGCAGTGTTTAGGAAAGGTCTGCCAAGGATGAGGGGAACGTGGGCATCTTCCTCAATATCCATAATGACAAAGTCAACTGGGAAGACAAATTTACCTACTCGAACCATAATATCTTCAGCAATCCCCCTAGGGAGTTTAACTTATTTATCAGCTAATTGGATGGTCATTTGAGTGGGCAGCAGTTCACCTAATCCTAGTTTCTTATATAGTGAGTAAGGCATAAGGTTGACACTAGCACCTAGGTCAGCGAAGGCATTACTAACTTGGGTATTTTGAAGGAAACAAGGAATAGTGAAACGGCCAGTATCTCCTAGTTTTAGTGGAAGACCATGTAACATGATTGCAGAGCATTCAGCATCTAAGGGTATGTTAACTATTTGTCTTAATTTTTCCTTATTTGAAAGAAGTTCTTTGAATAATTTTGCACAACTAGGCATTTCTACTAAAGCATCTAATAATCTAACGTTTGAGTGCAGGCTTTTAAACATCTCAAGATACTTCCCAAACTGCGCTTCTTGCTTCTCCTTCTTAAGCCTACCAGGAAAGGGTATTCGAGTACGAGGATTAATTTCTGGAGCTTGAGAGGGTACTGGATCGGGTGTAGTGACAGGAGTGTCACTAGGTACTGGATCAGTAGAAGTGGAAGGGTTGTTCGAAGAATTATCTGAGGTTTGTTCAACTCTGGGACAGTGTTACTGATCGCGATTTTCCTTTGATTCTCCTCAACTTTTGAAAATAATTGTTTAAGACTAACTTCTATGTTTTTGATTAAATCATTGGAAATTCTAAGTAAAGCATCAATTTTATCTTGAAAAGCTATTACTTGTCTATTTACGTTATTTTGTTCAACCATGAAGTTAATCAAAGTTTCGTTATAGTGTTGTTGAGAGTTGAAGGAGGAATCGGATAGAGTGGATGGTAAAGTAGACAGAGGTTGAATAGGAGGGGTTTTGATTTGCCACTGAACAGAAGATGTGGATTGAAAGTTTGGTTCAGGGCTTTTGACAATTGTTCCAAATTTCCAGTCATGTTGACTAGTCGTCATGGCTGAAGAATTTGGGGTTTTGGTAGAAAAGAGAGTTTTGGAAAGGAAAAGGTACTGAAAAGGAAAGAACGGAAAGGGAACTTTCGGATGATATTGATCTTCCGAAAGGATAGCTAAATAACAAAGATAACTAAATTCCTAAATCGGTCGTTGTAATCCACGGCAACGGCGCCAAAAACTTGATCGCGCCCGAACGGTCGGGTTTTCCAGCTCACCTTTCTCGCGAAGGGGGAACCGTCCTCATCGTCGAAGGACTTGACCAAACAGGCCGGACGCGGGTCAGTGGATTTTTATATTTTATATTTTGCTGGGCCTAAATATACTACAGCTATGGGTGAGTATAGCGATAGGTATGACCTAGGGTTGTTCTTCAAACTACAATGGGCATGGGATCTAGGTTTTCAATTATCCTTCGTAATTTAGCTGGGTTTTATCAAGAGTTGATAGAGGTTTTGTTTAGTTTTCTAATTAACTACCTAATTTAAAACTAAAATACTAAACTAAGATAAGGGAGGTGAGGTGAGGTGGCTACGAGAACTACAGGTTAAACGCGCGTGTTTACTATGACAGTCATGTATGCTATTTAAGGGTAGTTATTTTGGTTAGGGCCTTAGTTATGATGACGGGTGCAGGATTTAGCAGACGTCCTCGGAACAATCAAAGAGATGCAAAGTAATCTACCTACAACCTTTCCATGGCTTCCACGTGTTTGTACTACACCAGAGGTGTTTCCAACGCTATACCAGGTACTGGGCTGTTTTACGGTATTTCCGTTGCTTTATTTGAAAGGTCCTTGTTGTCTATCTTGGACAGATTATACTTCCTAATGAGCCACAACTACTAGCCTATTATCTATCTAACGTAGAGTTATCCGTAATCAGATAAATAACATGTCACGAAGATAATAGCTATGGAATGTAAACTACACTGGAAGTTGTCCCATATGTAGAAACCAATTTAACCAGCAACCATCCTCGAGTCTTGTTCCCCATTCTCGGACATTTGAGATATCCGAATCATGGCATGAGTTGTTGAATAAACAAGAACATGAACAGGCGTTTCCCACCGGAACAAGTTGGGATGGTCGGGTCTAACGGCTAATCAAATTGTTCATCATTATTTCATATAAATCATCATAGCTATTCTATGCATGTTAAACTGCTGTATGCAATCAACATATATCTGAAAACCTAATCATATATCCAATAGCACAAGTGATACTAGCATGCAAACCCTAAAGCAACAATCAAACAAGAACATGCAGCAGAGCAGCATACAAGGATCAACTTATTTCATGCAGAGTATCTGGATAAATGTTTAAGTTACAAATGTTCCGAAAGTTCTCTAAAAAACATTTGTTATATGAAATGGATCTAATCTATCTCTAATCCTATGCTCCGTGTCTCCCTCCGGTCTTATTTCAACCAGGAGAACACCGGCCATGTCGAGTTCAACGATCATCAAACACAAAATAATTAGCGGCGTACCATTAGAAGTTGGCCAAGTTCTTAGTAGTAAGTTACTAACCACAGCATAAGTTGGATAGATAAACAATGGAGATTCATTTCATAAATTTTAATATATTCTGACAGCATACGGACAGAGTAACGGCATGATTAATGTAACACCTGCCTAATTAGGATAATTAATTATGCATGATTGCTTGTAACTAGTTGTAATTAGTATGTAATGGGACTAATTACAGACTCTATTTGTATATATAAGGTGAATTATATATATACGTGTACTTGCGCGATTTGGATAAATCGTACAAATTAACCGGACCCGATTCATTATACTTGGACGTTGGTGAAACATTTTAAATTTGAACATGAAACATTATTTAAAAACACTATGGTATTCGAAATAGTATTTTAATAATACTTTCAAATTGTTCGTATCGTACAAATAAACGTCTACACGATTAAAATAGTTAACGCGCAATTTAAAAACAAAAATAAACAAATTTCTTTAAAAGATCTGACAAAATAATTTAAGTAAATTATTTAACAAAACTCGTATTTTAAAATGAGTAATTAACGCCTAAAAATAAATAATTTAACATAAAACAACGGGGAAAACGAACACCGCACGGAGCGCGGAGGCGGGAACTGAAAAGTGAGGGCTTTCACCAAAACCCCCACCTTTCTCTTTCTCTTCCTCATTTCCACCTCCCCATTTCTCTCTCTTCCTCTCCAATTCTCTCTAAAATCACCAAAACCACCACCTCACTAAAATCGCAAAATAACACACCAAAACGCACTCGGATTTTATAACTCCTTTGGAAGAAAAGAACCACGGCATCACGATCTACATTCCTATCTTTTCGGAATTTCGTTTCGCCACTTTGTAAGTTCCGACAAATTCTTGAAACCTCTCGGTTTTACTTATTTTCGACTTATGATTGTTTATTTACACTTGTAATGTCCATATATGGGTTGGGTAAAAGTATTAGACCGAACGGTGGCCGGAAAACTCGTTTTCGGCCCAAAATCCGGCGAACAGTTGGAAGTGTCGCTATTGTGCCAAAAACAGTGCTAGCGACACTAGCTAAGTGTCGCTATGCCTAAGTGTCGCCCCTATAGCGACACTACTCAATTGTCGCTGAACTACTTAACCAAATTTATCTTAGCGACACTCCCTTAGTGACGCCAAAATATGAAAATCGGAAATCTAGCGACACTCATCAAGTGTCGCCTAACTAGTGTCGCCTATAGCGACACTATCCAAGTGTCGCAAAAACAGAGAGTTGTCAAAATATTTTTACACCAAGTGTTAAACTTGTATAATCTCAAACACTTATATGATACGACTCCTAAAACACTTTGGAATACATTTTTAAGTATAACACTTCAATTACAATGATAATACTCTGAGATTACAAAAACCAACCGTCACCAACGGGTCAAACATGTTTTTCTAAAGACAAACGATTACGGACACTTAAACAAACATTGGGCATACTAGTTGTGTACAACTATTCTCGGTGGTCTTGCGAGACAACTATTTACATAACCTTATGTGTTTAGGCATTTGAAGGTTACGGGTTCGGAGAACCTACGGACTGATATCATTTACTCCTTTATTTGTATAAACGTAACTTGCAAAGACTCAGGTGAGTCTTACGGCCCCACCTTTACTATTTTTCTTATTGGGGGAGATACATGCTACTGATTTTTCTTGAACACAAGTACTAAACTGCTTACTATACCAAATGGAATTGCATGAGTTATTTACTACTTACAGAAGTCTCTCCATCATATATCGTTAGTTATGGACTTAAGCGCGAACACTAGTTAATGGATCCATTAGGGAAATGACCCTCCCCGCCCGGGGTAGTAGCGCTACCACGAACCTTTCTGTATAAAGGGCGACTATTATTCGTTACTTATGCTTGCTCAGTTACGAGCATGTCACGGGAGCAAATTATTACTTACGGGTTAAGCTTCGATTATGAGCCTCATGGCAACGGTATAACTTATTTACTTTACATTTTCCGGATTTGCAAATACTTGATTTAAGTCTGCGGGCACTACTGATGAAATCTTGTGTTCAAAACAGATATTACTTATAAACCTGTGAGATTCACCAACATTTGTGTTGACCCTTTTAGCATGTATTCTCAGGTACACAGACGGAGTAGGATTACTTCAGGACATAGCTAGAGTTGCATGATTTCAACTAAACTGCATTAACGGAGATTCTTAGCATTATCTTTTGTACATATTGATTATGTAATAGAATCTCCCGCAATACGCGTGGACTCTAGGAAACTACATTTTGTATACAAAAACATTAAGTTTTCAAACATTTATTTCTATGAAATCGTTTTACAATGTCTCATTTAGAGGTCGTTTATCTGTATATCTTGTGCTTTGTATATTGATTAGTAACACCCAAGTATGCTTCCGCAAATCATTAAATTTGGGGGTGTTACAGATTGGTATCAGAGCCTAAGGTTATAGTGAACTAGGTTGCATTTAGTGGGCCTAGACTATGACCGTTAGGCAGTATTTCCTTACTAGGCATGATTGGTTCAGGAATTACAGCATAAGACTTTAATTTAACATAGCCTGATCAACTATGTACAATTAAGGAAAGATGATGTGAGGTCTGAAATGGTTATGTTGAACAGGAATACGTTAGTTGACTCTGACCACGAGAGAACCAGACCATTACTTGATACGTGCTAGACACTAGGCTGGATATTATATACTTATATATATATTGGCCTCGTCTTACTTTCGTTCTATCCCAGAAATGACAAACTCTCCGCCAAATTCATCGCGCTCTTATTCCCGCGGACCCCGAACTCAAAAGGTAGACAGGAGAACCACCAGATCGCCTTGAGCCAAACCATACCCCGCTCCTAACGTCCAGGACACGACACACCTCGCGGTGCCAGTGTTAACTGCCCGACTCCATCAACGGGAGCAAAGGCTCGAGAATCTCGAACGGGAACAACACCGAATGACCTACCTGCTCCGCCAAGCTCTTGATCAAATATCACAACTCCAGCGAGAACAAGAAGATAACAACCTCTCTGTAAACATAATTCAGGATTTAATGACCGCTGAATTAGGTGCGGATGAACTCATAAGAGACCGACTAGAGGAATGTGAACAGCGTTCACAGAAGACTGAGGAGTACTCTCGAGCACTGGTACAACGACTGGCCTTGGTTGAAGACAACGCCAGGCAAGCCGACAGACTTGCGGACACGGTGGATCGCCTTGTTGCGCTAATGGAGCAAGTCAACTTCCGTCAAGACTAGAGTAGTCTTCACCTTGTAACCGATTATCTGCCAAAATAGGACTTATGTAATTCGACCGGATTCAATAATTCTCGGCACTTTTGTACTACTATTACTCTGTAATCTCTTGGAAAACCCGTACCTTGTATCCAACTTGTTTATCTAAATGGAATGTGATTATCACCTCGTACTGTTATCGTGTATCTCATCATATACACTTGTGATATATCATAATTTCATGCAAATATCTTATTCCTCTTTCCTTGTTCTTTCCTTGTTCAGCATCATGCCACCTCGCCGACAAATCACCCTTAGTGAAGCCGAAATTGCGGGTCTGATTGCCCGCAGCGTGGCACAAGCCTTGGCCACCCGAACACCAACTCCTAGTAGCGAAGATACAGCTACTAATGGGCCACAACCCAAACTCTACTCTTACAAGGACTTCCAAAACTGCAAACCCTTGAGCTTTGCAGGTACCGAAGGAGCGATCGGTCTGGTACGCTGGATCGAGAAAATCGAATCTGTATTCCTTATCTGCAACTGTACGGAGGAAGACAAGGTCAAGTTCTCCGTCAGTACTTTCTCTGACACAGCTCTCACCTGGTGAAACACCCATGCCCAGACTGTGGGTATTGCTAACGCTTACAAACTCCCGTGGGAGGAGTTGTAGAAGATGCTGAGGGGCGAGTATTGTCCCAGGGATGAATTGAAATAGCTGGAATTGGAATTCTGGAACCACAAAATGCAGGGTGATGACATCACTGGTTACACCAACCGCTTTCACCAACTGGCACTTCTGTGCCCAACCATGGTCGATCCTGAGTACAAGAGGATCAAGAAATATGTTGATGGACTTCCTGACAGACTTCAAGACCTGGTGACTTCATCCAAACCGGGTACTATTCAGAGTGTCATCCGTATGGCCCATGAACTGACGGCAAACTCTATCCGCCGTAGCACAACATCAACCCCATCTGCAAACAACAAACGCAAATGGGAAGGAAACCCCAACTCATCCAACCAAATCACCAACAAAAAGCCTGAGTCCGTTAAGGCTTATTGATAAGCATCAAATAGATAGTATATTTTATATTAATTTATCCCTATATTTATATACATTTTATTGCATTAATATGATTTTAGATACTTATTTTGTTAATAATTGCAGAAATGTATTTTAATTGAAGAATTAAGAAAAAGGAACAAGAACGAGACCAGAACTGAAGATTTAAAGCACTTAAAGAAATAGAGATTAAAGACTTTGAAGAAATGAAGACTAAAAGAGTTAAAATTAAGAATTGGGCCAAGAAGACAAAGAAGTCCGGTTATGAAGATTGAGAGTCCAAATATTAAGCCCAATCCAGAAAATGGAATATTCTGGAAATTACGGTCAACTGGCGGTTGGATTAACCAACCGGCATTTGAGGTTTAGTGTTTAAGGCGGTGCAGACACGTGGTGTTGGACCCGGATTCAAATTACTTCAACCGGCGGTTGGAAGGTCGGCCTGAAAAAGTATAAATAGAGGCTTAAGCTAGGTCATTTGATATACGATTCAAGAATACTAAACCGAAAGTTAGGGTTTTAGGACGACTTTAAGGTGCGATTTTGGAGGCAAAGGAGCTAAGGTTTGAAGGTTTTTAACCCTAGGAAAAGCTGGTTTGCTAATTGGTTCGGTTTCTTTATCCTTGTAACTTTATTAATCTTTTGGGTTATTTTGGATATTGTTTATTTGAATTAATTGTTTATTAGGTTTTCATTATGAATGTTTAAATGTATGTTTATTAGAATTATTATATGAATTATATGTTTATGTTGGAACTATATTATTGAATGTTTATTATACAAGAATTGTCTGTGTTATGTTAATATTGATAAAAGTTAACTGATTTATATAGATAACTTTACGAAGCTAGTGAGTTTTATAAGTTAATTAATGATTATCAATTATTAATGTTAAGTAACATTGTAATTCAACCGAAGCTAGGAATTGTATTAATAAACTGCGGATAGATCTTAATAAATAGTAATATTGTACTTAATCTTTGGCAATGCTACTATATGAAAATTATCTCAATCTTTGTGATTTTCTACATTAGTAATTCACCAATAATAATAGCCAACAAAGAAAATAGACATAAGTTGATATAATAAGTTTAATAAATAATTGTTTAAATAGTTATAATCTTCTATCCAATTAAGTATACTTAAGTTGTTTCCTAAAACTTATATATTAGAATCTGTATCAAAAATATAAATATAAATATGTTCGTTCAGAACTAAAACGTCCCCCTTATCTTGTAGATTATTGTAAATTGGATCCTTGTATTTAATTGTATTATAATTGTAAATATCTGTAAGTAGAATAAATAGATAATTAGTTATAAATAAGAATAACGTTTCTTGTGTTCCTTGTGTTCGAACTTGGACTTACTTATAAAGCTATATTATATGATCAGGATAACATTTGCCTGAATTGTGTGATAGTATTATTTAGTATTTCCTTAATTAAACTTGTTATTATAATTGCATATACTTTCACCACATCAAGTTTTTGGCGCCGCTGCCGGGGAACACTTAACCGGTTGAACTTTTGTTTTGCCGGGGAACACTTAACCGGTTGAACTTTTGTTTTGCCGGGGAACGGTGTATTTTAATTTAAACTAATTATTTTCCCTGTATAATTTTGATTTCTAATACTTTGCAAAATCAATACGAAATATCGGCTCACCCATTGAGAATACTAACAAAAACAAAGGTATAAGAAGAGTAAAGCTCTACCTCATTGATTTATCATATAAGAGGTAAGGTGCTTCTCGAAAGAGATAGGTTTTTAATACGCTTCGCGCTGACCTGTTTCTCCGCTTTTGTGTACTATCAATGGAGCTACCGAGATCTATTGACTAGCTTTGTACAAGAAATCTAACTTTAGCTGTTGTATAAATAATTAACTTACATAACTAACTTGCATTACTAATCAATTGGAAAGTTGGGTTGGGTATTCTTTTTCAATCATTTAATTTTGAATTTGTTTTATTATTAAATAATTGTGAGTAGTTTACATCAACCTACTTATAACTAACATTGCATTTACTGATGGTATGACCCGGACATAACATCTGTATCTAAAAAATAAAAAATAAAAAATAATAATAAAAAATTTACTTTTAGTTACATTTTATTTTTCTTTTCTACTCTTTTTCTTTTTCTCTTAGTTTTAACAGGTATTTACCATGGATTACATTCAAGAGGATGATCAAAACTAGAGTAATAATCCTATTTACCAAGTGATGATTGAGAATCAAGAGATTGATGAATATATCTCGACCATCAATTGTATTAGTTACACAATTCCTGGAACAAGTACAAGAATGGAAGAAACTAAAACTAATGGCCATAGTGAAGGGAATTTCATTCAAGAACTTGAAGAGATGGATAATCAAGTCAATAAGTATACTCAATTTTCTGAATCCTTATTTTCTAACAAAATTTTTAGTGAATTTAAACTGGAAGAAGATATGGAGGTAGATTGGTCAATTTTGCCAAAATTTGATTACTATGATCCTGACGAGGAGAAACTTGAATTGGGAAACCAGAATGGGGTGATGACGAAAAAGGAAATGATGACGATTATTGACAACTTTCTATCATTGCACCCAGAGGAGGAACAATTAAAGGAAGATGATCAAGGGATTGGAAAAGATACCAAAAACAACATTTGCGTTAATCAGATATTACACACTAATTGGATCAAACCACTGTCTATGGTGGAAATTCAAATGAAGGTTGAGTTTATACAACCAACGGTTGGAGTATCTGTAAACACAGATTCATTGTTTTACAACTATGAAGATCCTTTTTGGCGATTCGAGCAGAAGGAAAGTTTCTCGCAATTTTTGCAAAATCATGGAGCATCTCAGAATGGACATTTACCTACTATAAACGATAAGTATCTTCGTATTTTACTTTTATTAAATTTACATTTAAATGATATTTATAGATATTACCATCCATGCTTACTTTTAAGTGTGGGGAAAGTCACTAGATTTTTAGGTAAGTAAGGTTGGAGTCAAGCTAGTGACTCGAACAAAAACAAGCGCTTCTCGGGAGGTAACCCGTGCTTGTACAATTTGTATAATTCGTAGGTAGATTTAGATTTAGATTTAGTTTTAGTTTAGTAGATTTTACTTTATTTTGAGTTTTTACTTTTAGTTTGTTATTAAGGATAGGTATAAGAAACCATAATCACTATAAAACGTTGCTACGTAAATTAAAATTAAAAAGGGCTAATTAAATAAAATATGAAAAATGTCGTTATTTTTAAAAATCACTGCTAGCAACCAACCGGCGGCTGGTATATTCAACCGGCGGCTGGACATTTTTTTCGATTAACACTAAAAGTAACAGTTATAATTACCACACTTTTTCACAAAAACCAAAGAACACCATACAATTATTCGTAAAGAAAATTGTTATTGTAATATTTGTTAAGGTTTCATATTTTGGGAATATCTAATTATAAAATTGTTATATTTAGTTTCTGATAAATTTGTTATTTAGGGTTCACTCTAGTAAAATAATTTCTCTTAAAATGGATTCTAATATTTGCAATTTTTGGTTAGAGATTCAGATTAGGTGATAAGTGTAAAACTTTGTGGGTTTAACTTAAAACTTATTAATGTTAATATAAATGGTTTATAATATATTTGAGAACATAGTTTTCATAATAAGTTAAGATCTTCAATTTAGTTAACCCCAGTAGAAGATTTGATCTAAGTTTAAATTTTAAAATAAGAAATTGGAGCTACATTGTATCTACTTTTATCTAAGACTCCTGCCAGTAATTGAATTAAGAGACTAACGGTTGTAGGTACCCAACTAGCGGTTGAATACTTTTTGGCTTTATTAGGAGATTAATTGAGGAATAGTAGAAGTTTCATAAGATTTTACCACACAATAAGCCCATAAAAAAATAAAAAATAAAAAAATAATAACAAAAATTAGTAGCATGTGTTTATATGTTTCTGGACTATCTTTAATTTGTACTTTTCATTTTAATTTTAATTTTTGGTACGTTTAATTTATTTGCTTGTTTATTTTTGTAACATTGCCACTTTTCGAAGTTGGCGACTAGTATTTCAGAACAATGCATTGAAATTGAAGTTTTTGGAAATTTAATAAGTTTATCTTATTAATTATGAACTTTGTGGGTGTGTTCCCTGGAAACCCTCACGAGACTATAACTCGTCCACTTGGGATACCGAGGGGTTTAAAGGCTTATTGCATACGCTAAATGCAATCGTGATTAACTACGAAAGTGTGGATGTTGTATATTATTTTCAAAGATCAAGGAACCAACCAATTTATTCTAGCCGATGAATTCAACAATACTATTGCCCTAGCCGACGACATTCGCTTCTAAGTCAGGGGAGTTTTCTGTTCTATTTTTCTTTCCCTTACTCACTTTTGTTTATCAATTTTTATACAATGAGGGCATTGTATAATTTAAGTGTGGGGATAGGGTTCGTAAGAAAAAGAATTTCTTTTAATTAAACCTTTAAGTTTTTATTGTTCTTAAATTTTATCAAAATTTACAATTTTTAAGTGAATAACTAAGTATTTATTAGTTAGAATATTTTTGTTAAAAGTTTTGTTTTGTATTTAAAAGTTTAGACTTTAATATGGATTAACTGTTTTGTATATATAATGTAAGCTACTTAATAAGGAAGTGATATATAGTTATATGATATGATGTACTAATAGGCAATCTATATAAAGATTTCTGAATTTTAAAATAAAAAAATAAAAAAATAAGTTGTATATTATTTTATGATACATAATATGATGTATGACATAAAAGTCTTAATTTTTAAATTTATTATACAATAATTTTATATCGTTTTACTTATGTGAGTACATTTGGGGGTATATATTGATGGTTTCCTCTGTTATACGAAAGTATAGACCTGGTCTCTATTAATATATACTTAAAAATTAAGCAAACGCAAGTCAAAAATACTTGAAAAGTCTTAAAAATAAAAGATACCTAATGAGGTCGCTAAAAATGGTTTGACCAAGTATGGTTTTGCTTAAACCTGAATCAAGTTATGTCGCTCTGTTGCATGAAAATGCAGACCTGTCACCAATGTCTTGATTCTTAAAAATGTATTTCATATATTTAATGGGAATATAAAAGTAAATTGTATAATTAAATTTAAAGGTATATCATATATGGAAATCATAAGTAATATACATACTAACAATAAAGGTGTATTCAGTAGTATGAATATAGATTGTTTAAAGTGGACAAATATATTAGTAATCATTCATTAACTATATATTACACAAATAATAATAATTTTTATTTATACATTATAGTTATCCATGTTAATTAAATTGTTTAAATTTTTAATTTATAAAACAGATTTTTAATATTGGTATTCTGATTCTTAAATATTAGTTTGATGCTTATTTTTAAATTTTATTCAGTATTCTACTTGAGGACAAGCAGAATTTAAGTGTGGGGATATTTGATAAGCATCAAATAGATAGTATATTTTATATTAATTTATCCCTATATTTATATACATTATTTTGCATTAATATGATTTTAGATACTTATTTTGTTAATAATTGCAGAAATGTATTTTAATTGAAGAATTAAGAAAAAGGAACAAGAACGAGACCAGAACTGAAGATTTAAAGGACTTAAAGAAATAGAGATTAAAGACCTTGAAAAAATGAAGACTAAAAGTGTTAAAATTAAGAATTGGGCCAAGAAGACAAAGAAGTCCGGTTATGAAGATTGAGAGTCCAAATATTAAGCCCAAGCCCGAAAATGGAATATTCTGGAAATTACATTCAACCGGCGGTTGGATTAACCAACCGGCGGTTGAGGTTTAGGGTTTAAGGCGGTGCAGACACGTGGTGTTGGACCCGGATTCAAATTACTTCAGACGGCGGTTGGAGTATCCAACCGGCTGTTGGAAGGTCGGCCTGAAAAAGTATAAATAGAGGCTTAAGCTAGGTCATTTGATATACAATTCAAGAATACTAAACCGAAAGTTAGGGTTTTAGGACGACTTTAAGGTGAGATTTTGGAGGCAAAGGAGCTAGGGTTTGAAGGTTTTTAACCATAGGAAAAGCTGGTTTGCTAATTGGTTCGGATTCTTTATCCTTGTAACTTTATTAATCTTTTGGGTTATTTTGGATATTGTTTATTTGGATTAATTGTTTATTAGGTTTTCATTATGAATGTTTAAATGTATGTTTATTAGAATTATTATATGAATTATATGTTTATGTTGGAACTATATTATTGAATGTTTATTATACAAGAATTGTCTGTGTTATGTTAATATTGATAAAAGTTAACTGATTTATATAGATAACTTTACGAAGCTAGTGAGTTTTATAAGTTAATTAATTATTATCAATTATTAATGTTAAGTAACATTGTAATTCAACCGAAGCTAGGAATTGTATTAATAAACTGCGGATAGATCTTAATAAATAGTAATATTGTACTTAATCTTTGGCAATGCTACTATATAAAATTATCTTAATCTTTGTGATTTTCTACATTAGTAATTCACCAATAATAATAGCCAACAAAGCAAATAGACATAAGTTGATATAATAAGTTTAATAAATAATTGTTTAAATAGTTATAATCTTCTATCCAATTAAGTATACTTAAGTTGTTTCCTAAAACTTATCTATTAGAATCTGTATCAAAAATATAAATATAAATATGTTCGTTCGGAACTAAAACGTCCCCCTTATCTTGTAGATTATTGTAAATTGGATCCTTGTATTTAATTGTATTATAATTGTAAATATATGTAAGTAGAATAAATAGATAATTAGTTATAAATAAGAATAACGTTTCTTGTGTTCCTTGTGTTCGAACTTGGACTTACTTATAAAGCTATATTATATGATCAGGATAACACTTGCCTGAATTGTGTGATAGTATTATTTAGTATTTCCTTAATTAAACTTGTTATTATAATTGCATATACTTTCACCACATCACTTATTCATCGGGGACTACAGAAAAGAAAGGGTACATCGGGAACAAACCCTACTGTCCTAAATGCAATCGTCATCATGACGGTTCCTGCCCTTGCACCAACTGCAAACGGTTCGGGCACCTAGCCAAGGATTACCGAGCCATCATTCCTACCCCCAACACCAATGCACCAAAGACCTGCTTTGGGTGCGGAAATTCTGGGCATTTCAAGAGCAACTGCCCCAAGCTGAAAAACAACAACAACAACCGCAACAACAACGCCCGGAGCAGAGCCTTCGTGATCAGCCCGGGGGACACCCGTCAAGACCCGAATGTGGTCTCGGGTATGTTCTTCCTCAACAACTTATCTGCTACTATTCTATTTGATATTGGTGCTGATAGGAGCTATATTTCTGATGAGTTTTGCCCACTACTTGACATCACCCCCATGGCCTTAGATGTTAAGTACACCGTAGAACTTGCAAATGGTAAACTCATAGAAACCGATAGTGTGATACCTAATTGCACTTTAAACCTAGCTGACGAAATCTTCTCAATCGATCTTATGCCTGTTGAACTAGGAAGTTTCGACGTCATCGTGGGTATGGACCGGTTATCCAAAACTCGGGCCGAAATTGTTTGTCATGATAAGATCGTCCGCATCCCTCTCACCGTTGGTAGAACCTTGATCATACAAGGGGAGATCGGTGGGTCGAGAGTAAACATAATCTCCTGTTTGAAAACCCGAAAACTTCTGAGGAAGGGTTATCCAGCAATTCTTGCACACATCACGGAGAAAAAGTCGGAGGAGAAGCGACTTGAAGATGTGCCAATCGTTAGAGACTTTCCCGAAGTCTTTCCAGAAGAACTACCTGGTTTACCTCCACCTAGACAGGTTGAGTTCTCGATTGATCTCGTTCCGGGTGCCACACCGGTGGCCCGAGCACCGTACCGCCTAGCCCCATTCGAACTTCAGGAGTTGTCTACTCAGTTGCAGGAACTCCTGGATAGAGGATTCATCAGAACGAGTTCTTCACCTTGGGGAGCTCCGGTCTTGTTTGTCAAAAAGAAAGACGGTTCATTCAGAATGTGCATCGACTACCGAGAGTTGAACAAGCTAACCGTCAAGAACCGATACCCACTTCCCCGAATCGATGATCTGTTCGATCAACTTCAAGGATCAAGCTGTTATTTAAAGATTGATCTCCGATCAGGTTATCATCAATTGCGTGTTCGCGATGCCGACATCCCAAAAACCGCATTCAGGACCCGTTATGGACATTATGAATTTCAAGTAATGCCATTCGGTCTAACCAACGCACCGGCTGTATTCATGGACCTTATGAATCGGGTGTGTAAACCCTATCTTGACAAGTTTGTCATCGTCTTCATTGATAACATCCTCATCTATTCGCGCAACGAACAAGAGCATGCGCAACATCTCAAAACCATTCTGGAACTACTTAGACGCGAGGAGCTTTACGCCAAATTCTCTAAGTGTGAGTTCTGGATAAAAACTGTTCAATTCCTTGGTCATGTTATCGACAGTCAAGGAATCTATGTCGATCCATCAAAAATCGAGGCTATCAAAAATTGGCAATCGCCGACAACTCCAACAGAAGTACGGCAGTTTTTAGGACTGGCCGGCTACTATCGACGATTCATCGAGAACTTCTCAAAAATAGCCTTGCCACTCACGACACTGACTCAGAATGATAAAAAGTTCGATTGGACTGATAAACAAGAGTCAGCATTTCAGCTGTTGAAACTCAAGCTCTGCAGTGCACCCATTCTATCCTTACCCGAAGGCAACGATGACTTCGTGGTATACTGTGATGCTTCTCACCAAGGTCTCGGTTGCGTGTTGATGCAACGAGACAAGGTCATTGCTTATGCCTCCCGACAACTCAAAGTTCACGACAAAAACTACACGACACACGACCTCGAGTTAGGGGCCGTGGTATTCGCCCTCAAAATCTGGAGACATTACCTTTATGGTACCCGAAGTACTGTATTCACCGACCACAAAAGTCTCCAACACATATTCGATCAAAAGGATCTCAACATGAGGCAACGTCAATGGGTCAAGTTGCTTACCGATTATGATTGTGAAATCAAGTACCATCCGGGCAAGGCGAATGTTGTTGCCGATGCCCTCAGTCGAAAAGAACGGTCGAAACCACTTCGAGTCCGAGCCCTCAGCATGACAATTCACAACGACCTGAATATCCAAATCCTCACCGCTCAACTCGAAGCTCTCAAACCCGATAATGTCAAAAACGAGGCCTTACGAGGCATGGATAAACAATTCGAAATCAAACCTAATGGAGTTAGGTACTTCTCTAACCGAATCTGGTTGCCTAGTTTCGGGAACCTGCGGGACTTGGTGATGGATGAAGCTCACAAGTCCAAATATTCTATCCACCCGGGATCCGATAAAATGTATCACGGGATCAAAGAGGTTTATTGGTGGCCGAACATGAAAGCTGAAATCGCCATGTACGTCGGCAAGTGTCTTACTTGTTCAAAAGTCAAAGCCGAATACCAGAAACCTTCCGGCTTACTCCAACAACCCGACATTCCTGAATGGAAATGGGAACAGATTGCCATGGATTTCATAACCAAACTCCCTAAGTCGGCGAGCGGTTGCGATACCATTTGGGTGATCGTCGATCGTCTCACCAAATCAGCTCATTTCCTGGCAATCAGAGAAACCGATAAAATGGAACGCCTCACACAAATCTACATCAAAGAAATCGTTTGCCGACATGGTATCCCTATCTCGATTATCTCTGACAGGGATGCTCGTTTCACATCTCGCTTCTGGCAATCACTCCAAAAATCACTGGGTACCCGTCTCGATATGAGTACCGCGTACCACCCTCAGACCGATGGCCAGAGCGAACGAACTATTCAGACACTGGAAGATATGCTACGAGCCTGCGTAGTTGATTTCGGTACAAATTGGGAAAGACATCTACCGTTGTGCGAGTTCTCGTACAATAACAGCTATCACGCCAGCATCAAAGCTGCACCTTTTGAGGCACTGTACGGTCGTAAGTGTCGATCACCGATCTGTTGGACTGAAGTGGGAGATAGTCAACTCACTGGTCCTGAACTCATACACGAAACCACCGAGAAAATTGTTTAAATCCAAAACCGACTCAAAGTCGCACGTGATCGTCAGAAAAGTTACGCTGACGTGAGACGCAAACCCCTCGTGTTCCAGGTTGGGGACCGAGTACTCCTGAAAGTATCGCCTTGGAAAGACGTAATCCGATTTGGCAAACGTGGGAAATTAAATCCCAGGTACATTGGGCCTTTTGAGATCCTCGAACGGATTGGCCCCGTGGCATATCGGTTGCAGCTGCCGTCTGAACTCAGCAGCGTGCACCCTACCTTTCACATTTCTAACTTAAAGAAATGTCTGTCTGACGAGACACTTATCATACCACTTGACGAGATTCGAATCGATAATAAACTTCACTTCGTTGAGGAACCCGCTGAAATCATGGACCGTGAGGTCAAACAGTTAAAACAGAGTCGTATTCCCATCGTAAAAGTCAGGTGGAATTCTAGACGTGGTCCTGAATTCACTTGGGAACGGGAAGACCAAATGCGACAGAAATACCCACATCTCTTCCCAGACGACGCACCGACCGTGCACTCGAGCTAATTTTGGGACGAAATTTCTTTAACAAGGGGAGAATGTAACACCTGCCTAATTAGGATAATTAATTATGCCTGATTGCTTGTAACTAGTTGTAATTAGTATGTAATGGGACAAATTACAGACTCTATTTGTATATATAAGGTGAATTATATATATACGTGTACTTACGCGATTTGGATAAATCGTACAAATTAACCGGACCCGATTCATTATACAGAAAAGTGAGGGCTTTCACCAAAACCCCCACCTTTCTCTTTCTCTTCCTCATTTCCACCTCCCCATTTCTCTCTCTTCCTCTCCAATTCTCTCTAAAATCACCAAAACCACCACCTCACTAAAATCGCAAAATAACACACCAAAACGCACTCGGATTTTATAACTCATTTGGAAGAAAAGAACCACGGCATCACGATCTACATTCCTATCTTTTCGGAATTTCGTTTCGCCACTTTGTAAGTTCCGACAAATTCTCGAAACCTCTCGGTTTTACTTATTTTCGACTTATGGTTGTTTATTTACACTTGTAATATCCATATATGGGTTGGGTAAAAGTATTAGACCGAACGGTGGCCGGAAAACTCGTTTTCGGCCCAAAATCCGGCGAACAGTTGGAAGTGTCGCTATTGTGCCAAAAACAGTGCTAGCGACACTAGCTAAGTGTCGCTATGCCTAAGTGTCGCCCCTATAGCGACACTACTCAAGTGTCGCTGAACTACTTAACCAAATTTATCTTAGCGACACTCCCTTAGTGACGCCAAAATTTGTAAATGTCGCCTATAGCGACACTAATCAAGTGTCGCCAATTTATGAAAATCGGAAATCTAGCGACACTCATCAAGTGTCGCCTAACTAGTGTCGCCTATAGCGACACTATCCAAGTGTCGCCAAAAACAGAGAGTTGTCAAAATATTTTTACACCAAGTGTTCAACTTGTATAATCTCAAACACTTATACGATACGACTCCTAAAACACTTTGGAATACATTTTTAAGTATAACACTTCAATTACAATGATAATACTCTGAGATTACAAAAACCAACCGTCACCAACGGGTCAAACATGTTTTTCTAAAGACAAACGATTACGGACACTTAAACAAACATTGGGCATACTAGTTGTGTATAACTATTCTCGGTGGTCTTGCGAGACAACTACTTACATAACCTTATGTGTTTAGGCATTTGAAGGTTACGGGTTCGGAGAACCTACGGACTGATATCATTTACTCGTTTATTTGTATAAACGTAACTTGCAAAGACTCAGGTGAGTCTTACAGCCCCACCTTTACTGTTTTTCTTATTGGGGGAGATACATGCTACTGATTTTTCTTGAACACAAGTACTAAACTGCTTACTATACCAAACGGAATCGCATGAGTTATTTACTACTTATAGAAGTCTCTCTATCATATATCGTTAGTTATGGACTTAAGCGCGAACACTAGTTAATGGATCCATTAGAGAAATGACCCTCCCAGCCCGGGGTAGTAGCGCTACCACGAACCGTTCTGTATAAACGGGCGACTATTATTCGTTACTTATGCTTGCTCAGTTACGAGCATGTCACGGGAGCAAATTATTACTTACGGGTTAAGCTTCGATTATGAGCCTCATGGCAACGGTATAACTTATTTACTTTACATTTGCCGGATTTGCAAATACTTGATTTACGCCTGCGGGCACTACTGATGAAATCTTGTGTTCAAAACTGATATTACTTACAAACCTGTGAGATTCACCAACATTCGTGTTGACCCTTTTAGCATGTATTCTCAGGTACACAGACGGAGTAGGATTACTTCAGGACATAGCTAGAGTCGCATGATTTCAACTAAACTGCATTAACGGAGATTCTTAGCATTATCTTTTGTACATGTTGATTATGTAATAGAATCTCCCGCCATACGCGTGGATTCTAGGAAACTACATTTTGTATACGAAAACATTAAGTTTTCAAACAATTATTTCTATGAAATCGTTTTACAGCGTCTCATTTAGAGGTCGTTTACTGTATATCTTGTGCTTTGTATATTGATTAGTAACACCCAAATACGCTTCCGCAAATCATTAAATTTGGGGGTGTTACAATTAAAGTATAACTACCCTAGCATAACGATATCATAGCAAACACAGATTTGTTCAGCTCAGCATGGCAATAATACTAGCAAGCATTTCTAAATAAGCATGGCAACAGCACAACATATTTAAAAATAACAAGATAGAGAATTAAAATAAAACCTGACAGAGCGTTATTACAAATCGTGCGTAACCGCAGTCTCGGAGCACCTCCGTCACAAGTAAGCTACTAATCTACTAGCTTAACTAACCTAATTAACTAACTAACTATTTTAGAGAGAGAGTATTGAGAGAAAGAGAGAAATTGAGTGTGAAGTGATGTGATATTGTGAGGAGGTGATTAGTATTTATATAGAGCGCACAGCCGTATCCTTCAACCGTATTCCAACCCCCAAATGCACAACCGTATCGCACAGCCGTATAAAAATATGATTTTTATTGCCTGAACACGGGATACGGTTGGTTTTGGCCGTATACGGGTGGACTGGAGCAAATACGGGTGGGCACCAACCGTATACGGCTGGACTGGGCCGTATACGGCTGCGCACAGGCCGTATACGGTCTACACAGGCCGTATACGGTCTGTGTCCAGCCGTATTCGGTCCGTTGGTTCTTCGTTTCTTCGATTTGGCGTAACTTCTTCGTCGTTTATCCGTTTTGAGTGATTCTCGCACTCACGGTTTCGTAATTTCCTAACGAAGAAAATGACACAAGTTAGAGGTCATAATTCTTTGTGTAGCTCAAAAAGTGCTAAAACGAGTGAACGAGAATGCTTATGTTCGTATTCGTTAGATTTATCGTGTTTTTCGACCATTTTAGTTGATTTTTGAAACGTTGTCTATATTTTGGCCCATGTTATGAGTTTTAATGATATAGTGCTTATTTTGGATAATTTCATCATAATTTGGGCCAAAAAGGTGAGATAATGACACTTAAAAACTTGACTTTTTGCGTGTCATCAGCTACCCTCGGGTTTTGAGATCCATGAGGATGAGATTGCGATGAGTTGGATGGTGTGTTTGCCATTCTGAGACAAATCGTTAGAGAGAGTGAGGCCTATATTTATATAGTACTTATACAAAATAGCCTATTAGGTGTCTAGCACAGACATGTTTGAGTCCCGGTTTCACTCGAGGTCAGAGTCAACTAGTGTATCCCCGTACAACATAATCGTTTCAGACCTTACATCATCTTTCCTTAATTGTACATAGTTGATCAGGCTATGTTAAATTAAAGTCGTATGCTGTAATTCCTAAACCAGTCATGCCTAATAAGGAAATACTGCCTAACGGTCATAGTCTAGGCCCACTAAATGCAACCTAGTTCACTATAACCTTAGGCTCTAATACCAATCTGTAACACCCCTAAATTTACTGTTTAGCGGAAGCATACATTGGGTGTTACTAATTAAATATCAAAGCACACAAGATATAGCAAACGACTCTATATGCGTCGTTTTAACAAAATATATTAATATAAAAATGTTTACAACATTTATAGCTGTACATAGCTCGTGTTCGATTAAATGAGAGATTTCAGTACATAAGTACTTGTACATAATATACTAATGCAAGAAAATCTTTAACGTCTGCATGCTGACTCGAGCTATAGTAATCCTGAGGCAGTCCAATCTACTGCTGGGTACCTGTGATACATGCTAAAATGGGTCAGCTAAAGCTGGTGAGCTCACAGGTTTGAAATCAGATAATATCATATGAACCGCAAGATTTAAGTAATGATTTGCATCCATCAAATAAATAGTATTGTATACAGCCATGAGCACATAGTCTGAGCTTAACTCGAGGGTCGGGTCCCATATAGAGAATTCCGAGCGAGGTGCCTCCATGAGTGCCTAATCCACACTCGTCTGAACAATTATTAGTACGTCCATTTACCCAGTTAGTGCATGCTAACCCGGACGAGGAGGGTCATTCCTATATGGTATCATATACTAATAATCACGCTACAACGTATTACCAAACTATGCAAATGAGGGCTTTGAAATGATTAGTGGAAAACAACTCATTTGTATATTGAAAAGTTTGTACTTGCGTTCACATGTTAAAAATGAGCAATGGATCACACCCCTTAGTAAAAACGATAAAAGTGGGGCCATGAGACTCACCTGAGTCTGGAAGCGTTTAGTCAATAAACGTATGGTGCTTAATCAAGCAGTGAGATGTCCGCAGAAAGATAACCTGAGGGTGTCCACGACACGCGATGGTTATTAATATGAGTAGGTAGTTACAAAGACTACCTTTGTAGTTGTTTCGTTCAACTATAATGTCCAAATTACTACGATTTGATTGATTGATTAACTTGTGTTTTGACAATGCGTACGGCCCGTTGGTGATTGTTTGTAATAATAATCTCGATATTATCATTATGTTTTTGAAGTGTTATACTTAAAAGTGTATTCCAAAGTGTTTTAGAAGTCGTATCGCATAAGTGTTTGAGGTTGTACAAGTTCGACACTTGGTATAAAAATAGTTTGTCAACTCTCTGTTTTTGGCGACACTTGGCTAGTGTCGCTATAGGCGACACTAGTTAGACGACACTTGGTGAGTGTCGCTATAGGCGGCACTTGTTAGGTGACACTTGGTGAGTGTCGCTAGATTTCTGATTTTCAATTGTTAGGCGACACTTGATCAGTGTCGCTATATGCGACACTTCAAAGGTTTGGCGTCACTAAGGGAGTGTCGCTAATATAAATCGGATTAAGTAATTCAGCCACACTTAAGTAGTGTCACCATAGGGGCGACACTTGGCATAGCGACAGTTGGCTAGTGTCGCTAGTAATGTTTTTGGCACACTAGCGACACTTCCAACTGTTCGCCGGAGTTTGGGCCGAAAACGAGTTTTCCGGCCACCGTTCGGTCCAAATCTTTTACCCAACCCATATTTGGACATTTTGAACTTAAAGAAACAACATTTAGGTAAAAATGAACGAAATCAGAGCGTTTTCGGGTTTTGTCGGAAACTTACAAGTTTACGCCGGAGAAATCCGAAAAGATGGGGTTGTAGATCGTGACGTTGTGGTTCTTTTCTTCCAAATGAGCGTGATGATTTGAGGTCGTTTCGAGATGTTATTTTGTGATTTAGTGAGGTGGTGGTGGTTTGGTGTTTGAGAGAAAAAGGAGAGAAAGAGAGAGAAAAGAAGATGATAAATGAAAAAAAGAAGAAGGTGATGGGGGGTAAGGGGGGCCGGTTTGGGTTGTGTCCACGGATGTGGGCTTCACCCATTTTTCGTTTCCGTGCATTTGCGCTCCGTGTGGTGTTCGTTTTCTCGCTCATTAAATGTTAATTAATTATTTAAAACTTTTAATTATAGATTTAAAAATGTAAATAATTACTCGATAATTTTGTTGAAGTATTTTATCAAAATACTTAATACTTGAGTTATAAATCATAACTTTGATTTATTTTGTTTTGTTTGCGTGTTTACATTTTACTCGCGTATATTTCATTTGTACGATACGAGTTGTGTACGAAATATTATATAAATAATATTTTGGATATAATAGTGTTATTAACTAATGTTATATTATTTAATAAAATTGTTCACCAACGTCCGTATTTAATTGGAACGAATTACATTCGATTTGAAACTTGTATGATTTATTCAAATCGCATAATCGTATATATTCAACAATATATATTTTGATACATTAATTATCCTAACACAAAACTAATTACATGTATTTACAATTGATTAGGCACTAATTACTAGTCCTAATTTGACGGGTGTCACGCTACCAAACCCGGACATAGAAGAGCGAGTTGCTGGAATTTTGTGGTATAGCCAGCGATATCATTGCCCTGAACAGTTAGGTGCCAGAACTCTTCCTCCAACCTGTGGAGTTCTTCGTTGGGACAATACTCGTCCCTCAGCATTTTCTTCAAATCCGCCCATGGGAGTTGGTTGGCTACATCAATGCCCACAGAGCTGGCATGAGTATTCCACCAGGTGAGTGCAATATCTTGAAATGTGTAGGCAGCGAATTTGACTTTACTGTCTTCCGTGCAGTTTCACAAGCTGAAGACTGATTCGATCCTTTCGATCCACTTGATTAGACCAACGGCACCTTCCGTGCCTTTGAAGTTTAGTGGTTTGCAGCTGAGAAAATCCTTGTAGGTACAAGGCTTGATGACAGGAGTGGTATCAACAGTTTGATCACTGTTTCGTTGTGAGCCCCGGGCAGCCAAGGCATCGGCTATGGCTTGGGAGATGATGGCGCTGAGTTCAGCATCACTGTAACTTTTCTTCTTTGGCGGCATGATTCTTCAAGAAAGAAACAAAGCGTTCATGAGAAATCGTACCAGAGTGATAATCACAACAGATGTACATATATAAAAGCGATAATATATAACATCACAATGTAAAAATCAATAATGTATAATAATCGAGGGAAATTGTCGATTGATATTACGAATCCAAAAGATGATAGACAATTTTGAGTTACAAGTTCCAAAAGATACAGACTTAGATGTTTTACAAAAGCACCGGGAATTGTTACATCCGGTCGAATTACACGGGTCCTACGAAAGTATAATAAGGTACAGATTCAGCCTAAGCTAATTCTAACGTAGACTGAGTTGTGGCAGTAGTGTGGCGAGATGGTTCACTGATTCAACAAGTCTGTTAACCACTCGGAGGGTGTCCTCGGTTTCCCATAGACATGTCTCACACTCTTGTAGCCTTGATTGTAACACGGAGATCTCGTTTCGGTTACCGATAACTTGATTGTGAACGATCTCCATGGTTCGAGTGGTATCTTCTAATTGATTGTGTGTGCGGTTAATGGTTTCAGATAGATCTTCCTGATCCAGGTAGATCTGTGCAATGCGGCCCTGAGCTGTTATCATCCAGTTCTCTCGGGTTTCTAGAAGTTCAATTTCCATGTCGTGCAACCGGCGTTCGTGACGGTGCACGCGAGCAGCTAACACGGGTACAGTGCGGTGTGTCGGCTCTTGAGTGTTTGGGGAGATGTCCATAGGTGAACACCCTCCGACATTGTCAGGGATTTCGATGTGTTCCTCAATCCTCCAGGGATTTCGCAGGTAACCAGCTCCATTGGTGAGCGACTGCTCGATGGCGAGCTAAAGTGGATGTGTTACCAGTAGTGGCAGGATTGGCATAGGGGCTAGCTCGACATGAGCTACTAGTGCGTCTAGCCACTAGGGATTCTGAGTGGCTACGACGTGAGTGAGAGAGTGATGATGGAGTACGCGTGGTCTGCCTAGATGGTGAGTCCGCCATTTCTTTGGCAAGAACGTTTCGAGTGAGCGAGGCCTACCATATATATATATATATATATATATATATATATATATATATATATATACGTACATATATCATATAATTGCCTAATGTGTCTATGTGACACCCGTCATACTGTACCAAGTGTAACTACCACCACCATGGTCCATGCAAAACTCCCTGCAACAACTGCAGGAGGTACGGGCATTCGACCAGGGACTGCCGAGCCCCCAAATCCTACAACAACGCCTCTAACAGCAACACCCAACAACCTAAATCCTGCTACGGATGTGGAGAGGTGGGACATTTCAGGGATGAATGTCCTAAACGAAAGAACAAAGGCAACAACAACAACAATGCTAAGGGAAGAGCATTCGTACTCAACTCCGGGATGCCCGTCAGGACCCGAATGTGGTCACGGGTATGTTCCTCCTCAACAACTTAACTGCTTCAATTCTATTTGATACTGGTGCCGATAGGAGCTTTATTTCTGATGAGTTTTGCCCACTACTTGACATCACCCCTGTTGCCTTAGATGTTAAGTACACCGTAGAGCTAGCGAATGTTAAACTCATAGAAACCGATAGTGTGATACCTAATTGCACTTTAAGTCTAGCCAACGAAACCTTTACATTTGATCTCATGCCTGTTGAAATCGGGAGCTTCGACGTTATCGTTGGTATGGACTGGTTGTCCAAGCATCGGGCTGAAATTATCTGTTATGAAAAAGTCGTTCGCATACCCCTCGCCGCCGGTGGAACTTTAATCATACAGGGGGAGACGGGCAGGACAAGACTCAATATCATATCTTGTTTGAAAACCCGAAAGTTTCTGAGAAAGGGTTATCCAGCAATCCTCGCGCACATCATGGAGAAAAAGTCGGAGGAGAAGCGACTCGAGGATGTGCCAATCGTTCGAGACTTTCCAGAAGTCTTTCCCGAAGAACTACCCGGTCTACCACCACCAAGACAGGTTGAGTTCTCAATCGATCTCATGCCAGGTGCTGCACCTGTGGCCCGAGCACCATACCGTTTAGCTCCATCCGAACTTCACGAGTTGTCCACCCAGTTACAGGAGCTCCTGGAAAGAGGATTCATTAGGCCGAGTTCTTCACCTTGGGGAGCTCCGGTCCTATTTGTCAAAAAGAAAGACGGTTCTTTCCGAATGTGTATCGACTACCGAGAGTTGAACAAGTTGACCGTCAAGAACCGATACCCACTTCCTCGAATCGATGACCTGTTCGACCAACTTCAAGGATCGAGTTGTTATTCAAAGATTGATCTTCGATCAGGTTATCATCAATTGGGTGTTCGCGACGATGATATCCCGAAAACCGCTTTCAGAACCCGTTATGGGCATTACGAATTCAAAGTGATGTCATTCGGTCTAACCAATGCACCGGCTGTATTCATGGACCTTATGAATCGGGTGTGCAAGCCTTATCTCGACAAGTTCGTCATTGTCTTCATTGACGACTTCCTCATATACTCGCGAAACGAACAGGAACATGCGCATCATCTCAAAACCATCCTAGAGCTACTTAGACACGAAGAGCTGTATGCTAAATTTTCTAAGTGTGAGTTCTGGATACAAACCGTTCAATTCCTTGATCATGTTATCGACAGTCAATGTGACACCCCCAAATTCGGTCAGCGCGGTCAACGCGCGATTAGCGGAAGCATTAGTATGTGCGGGGGTGCTGACGTTAACGTTGAACACCATGCCAGATCAGAGCGTATGATTATTGCTGAACAATTTAAATTAAGATGCCATTTAAGTAAATGATTTGTTTACAAAAGAACTATGATTCGTCAAGTTATATAAATAGTATTAGTTATACAAAATCAATCTTGAATTGTCCCAAAATGTGGCATCCTAATTCGTCAAGGGTCACCTAACTCCGTATGTTTGCGTTCTTACTTGTGCTGTGAATCGCCTGAAAAACATAGTAAAAGTCAACAAAATTTGTTGAGTGAATTCACAGGTTTTATATTTGTAGTGGTTTGTTAAACATTTTCATTCAAGAGTTGTTGACATGAAGTCAAATACAGTTGCTCATAACGATCTGTAGAAGTGTAAGTATCCTAATCATAAGTACCTATAAGAAAGCAAGTATCCTAAGGTAAAGTTTGTAGGAAAGTAAATCCTATGAGTTATTTATACAACAACACATAAGTATACACAAATAGTTCGCAAGCATAGTATGAAATCATTCATATGATCAGTGGCACATAAGTACCCAAAGCGATTAATAATCACATAAGTACACAAAGCAATTAATAAGCACATAGACACCAAAGCAGTTACAACAGTTATTGCATGTTCTAGCAATTGCATATTCTAGCAAAACAGTTGTTATGTTTTTCACCCCAGGTTTTAAAAGCATTAAAACAGTGTAAAGGGGCTGTGAACTCACCTTTGGGTGCTAGCATTCCTAAATGCGCGTGTGATCCAAATAGTAATCTCCTAGTGTCCTAAATACACGAGGTTATATAAGTAAGCGGACGTTTAAATAAACTATCCATATGTCTGTTCATCCGGTTTAAATCTTGTCCAAAGTATTCGATTTGTGTTCTTGTTTGAGTTTTGTAAATAAGTACGGCCCGTTGATGACGGAATTGAAATTATATTTCAAAAACATAATTTGGTTTGTTTTCGTAAGAACATTCGTCGTGTATATATATGTATATATATAAAAAGTTCGTCGTGAAACTGTTTTGACATGGCTGCACCGTTTTGGCCATATCTCCCTCATACGAACTCGGATTTAGACGATCTACCTGCCCAAACGACCGCGATTCAGAGGGCTACAAAATTACAAAAGATGGTGGGCTGGATGCATGTTACCCGTCCGGGTAGGGCCTCATACTCGTTCGGGTATGGAGGGATTACCCGTCCGGGTGGAGCAACTCACCCGTCCGGGTGGAGAAGCTCACCCGTTCGGGTTGGTCCTGGTTCAAGTTCTGCTCTGTTCGAGCTCAAAAATTTATCCGTATCATTATAAATTTTGGTTATGATTTTGAGCTATAAGTGTCTACATATGTTTGTACACAATGTTTCACATAAGTTTCCACTTTCGATTTCATCACTTATACATGTATTAAGCTTTGCATCAGTGAAAAAGTTTGGTTTCTTAAAACCCATTTCAAGTAAATAATTAATCAATCATCATGATATTAAGATATATACATGAATCATGTCGTAATATCAGTACATATAACGAAATTTAAGTAATAACATGGAAAGGAAAGTTTCTCACAGTGAAGAAAATGGCGATGATGATGATGGTTAACTATGATGATGATGATGTTCACAGGATGATGGTGATGAAAAATGATGGTGAAGTGGAGATGAATTTGGTGAAGATGATGAAGAAGCTCAGTTTCTTTCTGCTTGTTACTTCCAGTTGACACACACGCAGAGATGAAAAGTTTGGTGCCTCAATTATTTGGGTTTGGTAACACAGAGAATGGGAGAGAGTAATATAATCAAACGAGTATGGTTTAAAATAGGGAAGGGTTCCTCAATTATTGAGGTTCGATGGGTTATTTTGACCCGTTAATTTCGGGTACGGGTATAATTTGTGCAATATAAAATTTAATATTTTATATATTTATTTTGTAGGTGATCTCCAGATACGTTATTTAAAATCAGAATAATGATGTTATCATTATTTTAGACTGTTGTACCATTTTTACTGCGCGTATCCAATTGGGCGCCAAATTTCAGTTAAATTATGAATTCATATTTTGAGGTAATGTTCCAAATACTTTCAAATGTCTGGGAAAAATAGAATTTTGATGATTTGTGATCTCTGGGTACGTTTTACAATTGTTTCTGTTCTTTTGTAATACGTTTAATATAAAACGTATATTTAAGTTATTTTATCTATATGTTATAGATATATTAATACTCGTAATTAATAATTGAATTATTAATTATTTTTGTATCACCAAGTTTTGTTATTTACTTCTGTCGGGTTCGTTCTGATACATTTGTACGTAGCTTTAAACAACTACGTACTAAGTAATACGTTTTGGTTTAAAAGTGCTGGGCTTGCTAGGCTTACATCACATCAAAAAGTTTTGTTTCAAGTTAACTAGGAAATTAGCGTAAAATTCACGAGTTTGTTGTACTTAATTGTACTCAAATTTTGCAGGGTGTCACATTCTCCCCTTGTTAAAGAAATTTCGTCCTCGAAATTTAAGTTATGTAATGAGTTATTTGCATATGCACTTTACCTCATGACTCAGTTGTAGCTAAGTCTTTTGACTGAGAGTAGGCCTACATTGCCTAGATCGAGTTTGAAGGTAGTCATTCCTTGACCGTTTCGTAGCTCACAAGTGTAGTTGGGAGTGGGGTCTAATTATTAATATACACATATATAATAGCCTAGTGTGTCGATAGATGTATAACCCAATGATAGCTGGGTATGTGTCAAGTAGTGTGACGTTTAGTCGGGTTTGTCTTCCTCCCCTTGTTAGGCTAGTGCCCTGCTGGCAAATAAAAGAAAATAGAGAGAAGGTTTTCTATGTGATGACCTTTCACATCCGAGGGACTAATGTCTGCTCATTAGTTCATAGGTGCATAGTTACCATTGGTATTGGTAGCTTACATCGACGTTTGTTAATCATCCATGACTTATGTTGTAGTCCATCATAATAGTTATATCATAGTAATCGTGTTCCGACCATTTCATAGTTCGAATCATAGTTATATCGTGATTACAAGGTAATCATTTGTAAGGTAGTCATTTCTTGGCTAAATAGTTGTCATCGGATGGTTGTTTACAGTGTAGTCCTATCGTGACTAATCGGTTGACAACCTAGTGAGTTGGCTCGTCTGCTGAATGCAGACCCTGAGTTTAACGTTGATCTAGATATGTCATTACTATGATACTCTTGATGTTAAATCAAAAGGGGTGGCATCGAGGAAAGAGTAACATGCATTTAGTGTCAACCAAAATTAACGAGTTAAGTTCTCTAGAGAATGCGAGGTTGCCATCGTGGCGTTCAAAGTTGTCTAAGTTTCCAAAGTTTGCATATGTACCGAATCAAAGTATTCCAAATCTAAACCATAGATGGGATCGTAGTTGTTATCATAGTGGAATTCGTAGTTGTTATCATAGTTGTTCCCATATTTGTTATTCTAGTTGTTCTCGTAGTGGGACTCGTAGTTATCCCCATAGTTGTTATTGTTGTGTCAAGAACTTCGTCGAACAAAATGATTAATTTATCGCCGGAGAGGCACTTTTCCAAATTAGTAGTTTGAAAAGTGTCATAATGTTGTTAAGCTCCTGAGATAGGTTTAGTTCGTGAGTCTAGGACCAATCCTTACAAGGATTTTCGAAAGGTCCTAAATATTTCATGGGTTAAGTTTTCCCAAGTTGTGCGACCCCCTTCCAGGGCAATAATTTGTATAGAGTTTTGTCACCTACTTGAAATTCAAGTGGGTTTACAGCGGTTATCGGCGAAACTCTTTTGTCAGTCTCACGTTGTTTTCAGTTGGTTAAGTACTTGAGATACCTTATCCGTAATTTCCTAGACAATCTAAGAACCAGGTAATTGTCTGTCACCCACTATATCCTATAGAGTGGTGATCGGCATTTTTGTTCATACAGTGCCTTAATTGTAACACCCAGTCTTCGGACCTAGTAGTATTTTAATATTTTCTGACTGTGAATTATTATTAAGTGTGTCAGAAAATAGGTGTGTTGTATTATTTGAAATAAATAGTGATAATAGTCAAATAATTTATTGTGACTAATAAATTATTGAGTGTTTTAATTTTATTTAGTTGACGGTAAAATAAAATAATGTTTCCCCGCAAATGGTTTTTAAGTTCCAGACAATGATAAGTACGGGGAATGAAATTTAGACAATTGTGTAATAGACCTATATGTTGAGTCTGTCTTTTATTTCAACATATATCTACATACATATGCATTCGTACGTATCATATATTCATATGTATTATTTCAAAACCCTAAAACCATGAGAAATCATCAAATTGAAGCCCTAGAACTCGAATTCAAGCTTCCAAAACATGAGTAAATCATCCATTGATCATCATAATCATGTGGTAAGTCTTAATTTTGTGATTATGTATAAACCTAGAAATGGGTTTTTGTGTATTTGATTCAATTAGGATGATTAATATGAAATTGAAGCTTGTAATGATCATATAGTTGTTAGTTGATGATTATATGTTGATTATAATCTAAACCTAGTTTAGAAATGGTGAATTTGATATATGATCATTAATAAAGTTAAAGGGTTTAGTTGATTATGATATGATCAAAGCTTATAAGCTTGTGTAATTAGTGTATGTTTGATAACTGTTGTTAGTGATCTTGTTAGAGTTGATACATGATGATGATTAGTTGTGTTCAAACTAAATTGTGTAAAGTTGATTAAGTGTTCATGGTGATTATGATTGATTCATGAAGATGATTATGAGGGGTTTGATTAATTGTTGATGTTAGATGTTATTAATCTTGTTAATGGGTTAATTATATTAGTTAACAATGATTAAGATGGATAAAGGTAAGAATGTGATACTAATGATCATAATTTGGTAATTGATTATGAATATTGATGTTTATAATGGCTATTCATAATCTTGGAAACTTACTTGATTTGATGTTGAAAGATGATCATAGTTTATTAAGTGATTGTGAATTGAGATGATTAAAGTGATTAATCATAATCTTGAAATGATGAAAATTGAATTAATACAAGTTAGTGATAAGTTGTTTGATGGAATTAAAATTGTATGATGTTATGTCAATATTGAGACAAGTTATTAACTTGTGTGGTTCTGATGTGTTTTCAGATAAACAGAAGGCTCAGTGACATTAGACTACTGAGTGGACGACTGAGGTAGTCGGTGAGTGGATCTGTAACCTCAGTGTGATTTAGTTGTAATGATTTGGTTACAACAAGTAATTATAGTATTACTTTGATATAATGTTTTCGTTTGTAGATAACTTGCCATGTTAGTTTGGTTGTTTGCTTACTTGGCTGTTTGAGCTAGTATGTAAGATTCTGAGGTCAACTTGAAATGATGGTTGGACTTGGTTGTTATTATAGACGACAGGAAATCTTGGAACTTGAAATGTTGGTTCAAAGATTTAGGTCGTGTGTCATTAACAACAGGTTATCGGTAATTCTGTATAGGCCAATACAAATGATTGATAAGTGTTCTTTGAGTACCAAACCGGTATAAAGGTATCTCAAGAACCACCGATCCTTATGATGATTGATTGATTGTTTATTGTTATTTGATGTAAACAGATTGTTGTGCTAAGTTGAACTGTAGATTATAGTTTCATTCACTTAGCGTTATGCTAACCCCACCACAGTTCTTCCTGCAGGTTATAAGTGATGGGACATATTGGGCGGGGTAGGAAGTGTTTGGAATTGATGGAATGTTTGACAGGCTGTTACTCTGATGTTGGTTTAATAACCGAAGAAATGTTTTAAATTATATAACACCTAGTTGTTGAAATGTCATGTATTTAGTTTGGAAAAAGTTTATCTACATTAAAGGGTAATGTAAAGCATGGTTACATGTGTGAAATATACGCTTCCGAATCACAATTATTATTATAATTGTTTCTAGTAAATGAGGGGTGTTATATTAATGGCGCCATTTGCACACTAGTGTGGTCACTATTGTTGTAGGAGGATTCGGTTAGTGGGAGACGAATGTTCCAATTTCCTCCAGAATTAATTATGCAGGCTCCTAACGAGTCCTTAAGCATTTGTTTTGGCAGTCAGTTTTGTGAATGGTAGGTAGTTCTCGTATCGAGACGAGTACCAACTGTCTATTGCTATGATTGCCAGGTGCGAGATGTAAATCGCCTATCTCCATTAGAGATAATAGATAGTGAATAGTGGTATTCGTGCCAACTTATCGGAACATACACTCTCAGTTCGATTCTTCGACAACCAGTCCATACCGACTATAACATCAAAATTTTCCAACTCTACTGGTAGTAATTCTATTTCGAAGAGATGACCCTCAAACGTTAGGATACATTCCGGTACTATTTCTCCTGATTCGATCAACTTACCATCGGCTAGTTCTATGGCGTGTTTGTCATTTAGTTTACACGAGTCAACTTTTAAAAGTTGAGTCACCATTTTCCACGACATCTCGGTGACAGTGTTAGGATTCAATCAGTTTCGTTTTGTTGGATTGTCATCCAAAAGTAAGATTTCATTGGGATGTCACCCAAGATACAGTTTAATTGAGATGTCTACTCAAATTACAACTTAGGTGGAATGTCTGTCCCTAATATAGTTTAGTTGGGATGTCTGCCCAAATTACAATTTAAGTGGGATGTCCATCCCTAATATAGTTTAGTTGTTGGCTTTGTAGGAAACACAAGTTTATCACTTAAGAGAAACATTTCCTAAAGTAATGGTTTATAGGAAACTCAGGTTATTTAGTAAAATATCATTTCCCAAAATAGTTATCGTAGGAAACATAGGTTAATTCAATCAAGAGTTAACATTTCCCAAATAAGAAATAGCAAGAAACACAGGCTATTTAAATAAATAACATTCCCCAAAATAGTTATCATAGGAAACACAGGCTGATCCAACTAAGGATCAACATTTCCAAAGTCTACCGGTCGTTCTCCGGTTTGTAATACTGCTGGTCGTTCTCCAGCAAATCATAGTACTGGTCGTTCTCCAGTTAATCTACCGGTCGTTCTCCGGTTTAAAGTCTTACTGGTACGTTCTCCATGTTGGGTCAAAACTGTTTCAGGTCTGAATTGAAGTTGTTGATGAAGACAGAGTATAAGTGATTAAAACTGTTTGTTTTGAAGGTTAAAACTGTCTTTACGAAGTTACAACTGATAGAAGAAAACCAACGAGAAGACTAGTGTTACAACTGATTGAAGATAGATTACAACTGATAGTTATGTGTCTGTAAGTAGTTAAAACTGCTTATGTATTTGTAACTGTTAGTTATATATGAAACAGTTAACACTGATTATATATTTGTACTTAGTCTTATATTACAATTGAAGCAGTTACCACTGAATGTGTAACAGTTACAACTGTTTACTTCAGAATGGTAGTTTCAACTGTTTATGATTTTGTGATAAGTTTGAGTCGGTTATGGAAGTTATTATATTCCATATATGTAGGAGATTGTATAGGACTCTATGTGATATAAATAGAGATCCTTTAGACCTAGATAGGTTAATGATAATTGCGCAGCTTCAAGGTTTTTTGTAACCCTAATACATCAAGTGTATTCGTCTTATATCATTAATAAGATTGAAGCTTTCGGTATATTATTGTGTTCATCATATTAATTAATATTCATTGATCTTCTTAATATTATTGAGTGTAATTCCGCAACTTCTCAATAATATATTCAAGGCTTATTACGTAAGATTGTTTATTAAGTTAAACAGGGACTAACAAAGTGGTATCAGAGCTTGTGAAGCTTTGAAGATAGGAAGATCTGGGATTATTAGTATTAGTATTTGAGTTTTAGTTCAGATATTAAGTTTTGATTTCAATGGCGACTGAAGGTAATGAAGGAATTCAAGCTACAAAGATTCCAATGCTTAAACCTGATGAGTTTGACCTATGGAAGGTCAGAATCAGGCAATATATGCTTCTCACGGATTATCAGATGTGGGAAGTTGTTGTTAATGGTATTCCAGTAACGCTTGATGGTGATGGAGTAAAGCAACCAAGAGCACCACCAACATCTGAAGCAGAGAGGAAAATCAGATCTACTGAGTACAAGGCACTTAGTACTCTGTTGCTATCCATTCCGAATGAGCATCAGAGCAGATTTGATAATTGTGAAGATCCCAAGGTACTAATGGAGGCGATTGAGAAGAGGTTTGGTGGTAATGATAACACCAAAAAGAATAAAAGATCTCTGTTAAAGCAACAATTTGAAAATTTTAGTCATGTGAAAACTGAAACTCTAACTCAAACCTTTGATAGGTTTACTAAATTAGTTGGAGAATTGGAAAATCATAAGGTTAAGATTGACAAAGAAGATCTTAACAGAAAGTTCTTAAGATCATTAGGCGATGAATGGACAATCTATACTGTTGGATTGAGGCAGAGTTCAGACATTGAAGTTAAGGAACTAGAAGATATATACAATGATCTGAGGAACTTTGAGTCTGAGGTGGAAAGTAAGAAGCAAGCAACTGGATATAGTCATAATGCTGCTTTTATGTCTATGGCTGGAACAAAGATAGAATCAAGTCAAATGGGTTCTACTTATGTTTCAGGGGGAGCAGGATCATCATCAAATAGTTCTAATGATCAGATATTAGAATCTTTTTTTGCAAGTAATGTGAATTCTTCACTTACTAATGAAGATCTGGAACAATTTGATGGTGATGATCTAGAGGAGATGGACATCAAGTGGCAAATTGCATTAATTACTCAGAGAGCAAAAAGGTTTATGCAGAGGACTGGTAGGAATAACTTTGCATACAAGAGGAATGATGCTAATTGGTTTGATAAGAGCAAGATTGAGTGTTTCAACTGTCACAAGATGGGACATTTTGCCAGAGAATGCAGAAACCCTAGGCAAGAGCAGAATAGTAATGGTCAGAGATCTGGAAGCACTGGAACACAGACAAGAAACATTCCAATTCAGGGGGCTTCAGCAAATGCTTTGGTGTCTATGGATGGATGTGGATGGGACTGGAGTGATCAAGAAGAGCATGTTGTGAAGAATCAATGTCTCATGGCCATTGCAGAATCTGACAAAAAGTCAGAAGTTCCTTCTGAGGTACAAAATAAATTATGTTCTGCTGTTTGTAAACAAACTGTTAAACACTACAGAGATCATAATATAAAAATGTGTGAGGAACTAAAACAATGGGAAATCAAAAGTAAACACACCATAGCAGTCATTGAAAATCTGGAAAATCAAATAAAGGCATATGAAGTCAATGCAACACAGTTTAAATATGACATTGAATATGCTAGGTGGGAGAGAGACACTTTTAAAGATAAAGTTGAGTTGTTATCTAAGAAACTTACTGAGGTCACATGTGAAAGAGATAGTATAAGGCTTGATGTAAGTAAATTAGAACATGCTTCAAAGAGTGTAAATAAACTTATTAATTCACAGATTCATGATAAACTTAAGACTGGATTAGGGTACAATAATGTACCTCTACCTTATAATCACACCTACTTTCCTCCTAAAAGTGAAATTGATATAAATTCACTTAAAAGAGGAATGGTAGATGAGGTTAAAAAGGCTGATCCAATTAAAAGTTTATCTGATGATGAACTGTTTGTAGAAGGTGAAGTTAGTGACTGGACTGAAGAAGATGATCAGAGTGATAGGACATCTGATAGTGAAAAGAGTGTGAAATCTGAATCATCTAAGTCTGAATCAACATGTGAGAATGTGAGGAGAGTAATTACTGATCTAGTTTCTAATCTTAAAACTGATAAACTAGAAGAGGGTAAGAAAATGTTTAAGGAAAAGGTTAAACTGGACTTAGAGAATGTGAGCTTGAATACTAACAAATCTAAACATGGGTTAGGATATGTTAGTAATACAGTTAATTCAGTTACTAAACCTGTTGTTAAATCTGTTGTGAATAACTGTGTTAATTGTACATGTAAAGCAAGTACTTCTTCTTCACAGAATTTTCAAAATCAAAAACCCAGAGGTAATCAAAGAAATTGGAATCAAATGGTTTCACAAAAACTGGGTAATAATGTTACCGTGATTAAAGAAATGTCTTGCTTTATATGTGGAAAAATGGGTCATCTTCAATATGACTGCTATCATAATCCTGAGAATATTCAAAGGATTAGAAAACAGTCATGGACAAAAGCAAATATGAGTAACAAACAAAATTTTCAATCAAAAGTTGATCATACTGCCAGAGTTCAGAAGAAAAACTCAAAGGCTACCATGTTAAACACTGTTACAGGTAAATCTACTGCAGCAGTAATAACAAATTTAGCCAAAAGTTTAAAGACTAAAACAGTGGTAACCAAATACAAAAACAGTGTTAACAAAATTAACACTGACTCTTCGTTTGGTAAAACAGTTAAAACTGTTAAGCCAAAGAACTCTGTTAAGTCTAAAATAAGTTGGATTTGGACACCTATTAAGTCTGATAAATTAACAGTTCCAAATACCAACAGTGCTTCACAATCAATAATCTTCAAGAAAGTTGAATATGTGAATGCACATGGGAAACCCAAAGCCAAATTGGTTTGGGTTCCCAAGAGAAATTAATTCTCTTTTTGACTATTTGTGCAGGGCAAGCCAAAGAGCTTATGGCATATTGATAGTGGATGCTCAAGGCACATGACTGGAGACAAAGAAAAGCTGCAGGATTTCAAATCTTTTGATGGTGGATATGTAGCTTTTGGAAGTAATCCAAAAGGAGGAAGGATCACAGGGAAAGGAACAGTTCAGAGTGAAAAGCTAAGTTTTGATAATGTTTATTTTGTGGAACAACTGAGGTATAATTTACTAAGTGTGAGTCAAATCACAGATAAAAAGAACCCAGTTCTTTTTACTGACACTGAATGCCTTATCTTGTCCAAGGAATTCAAAATACCAGAAAACATGATTTTGATGAGAATTCCAAGGCAAGATAATGTATATAAGTGTGACTTAGTAAATATGACACCTCAACCTGATTTAAACTGTCTTATTTCTAGAGCAAGTGTGAATGAATCTGAACTGTGGCATAGGAGGATGTGTCACATGAATTTCAAAACCATTAATAAACTTGTCAAAAACAAGCTTGTTAGAGGTTTGCCTGAAAAGGTCTATTCATGTGATGATCATTGTGTTTCTTGTCAAAAGGGAAAGCAACACAAATCCTCATTTAAGTCCAAATCTGTGAACACAAATAGCACACCCTTACACTTATTGCATATGGACTTATTTGGACCAACCAGTATAAGTAGTATGGGAAAAAAGTCTTATTGTCTTGTGATTATTGATGATTATACTAGATTTACATGGGTTTTCTTTCTTAGGACAAAGGATGAGACAGGTGAAATACTTAGATCATTTATAACTAAGATGGAAAATCAATTGGATAAAAGAGTAAAGATCATCAGAAGTGATAATGGAACAGAATTTAAAAATCATGAGATGGATAAATTCTGTGAAGTTAAAGGTATTAAGAGAGAATTTAGTGCACCTAGAACTCCTCAACAAAATGGAGTAGCTGAAAGGAGGAATAGGACACTGATTGAGGCTGCTAGAACCATGCTATCTGATGCAAAGCTACCTATGTCTTTTTGGGCAGAGGCAGTTAGCACAGCTTGCTATGTTCAGAATAGAGTATTAGTTGTTAAGCCTCATAACAAGACACCATATGAACTGTTATTTAAGAGAAAGCCTTTGGTTAGTTTCTTAAAATCTTTTGGGTGTCCTTGTACAATCTTAAATACCAAAGATCACTTAGGTAAGTTTCAGAGTAAGGCTGATGAGGGGATATTTGTTGGTTATTCTATTCAAAGTAAATCTTATAGGGTATTCAATCAAAGGACCAGAATCATAGAAGAATCAATGCACATCACTTTTAATGAAAACACTGTTAATCCTGAGGGAAAAGGTCCTGAATCACTGTTTGATATTGATGCACTTAATACTGCTTTTAGATATACAAATGTGGATACTAGTGCAGGTACAAGTGCAGGTACAAATACAGGAACAAGTGATGGAGAAGGTAGGTCAGACTCAGGAATATCAGCTGGAATGAAGAAGGATTCATTGGAATATATATTATTTCCAATTTGGTCTCCTGATCCCCCAGAAGTGTTTGATACTGATCAACCAAAGACATCACAGGATGTGGAAACAGGAAAATCAGATGAAACATCATTTTCTCATGTTGATGATTCTGATAGACCTGTTATTGAAGACAGTATAGAAGACAGTGATATGAGTTCAGTACAGAAGTATACAAAGGCAAGTGTGAATGTTGATCAGACACCAATAAAGCATCTTGACAAGGAGCAGGAACAATTGAATTATCTACATTTGATGAGCTCTACTCCTGTGTCAAAGAGAATTGCAAGAGAAGTGTCAAGTAGTGAGTCTGGACAAGAAGGGAATTTTACCAACTTGGAGGAGAGGATTCAAGAAACAGCAGCATCTAAATACATTACTCATAAAGATCATCCACTTGAGAATGTAATAGGAGATATTGAATCTGCTGTTAAAACAAGAAATCAAAGTCAGGTGTTTGAAGCTTCAGCAAATGAGAAAGAAGTAAATCTTGATACAGAAGCTGTTAATACTTCTTTGTTTGCTTGTTTTCTGTCTCAAACAGAACCAAAGAAGGTTACTGAAGCTTTGAGAGATCCTAGTTGGATTGAAGCTATGCAAGAGGAGTTGCTTCAGTTTAAGATTCAAGAAGTCTGGACATTGGTTGATTTGCCTAAAGGGAAGAGGGCAATTGGTACTAAATAGATTTTCAAAAACAAGAAGGATGAAAGAGGTATAGTGATCAAAAACAAGGCTAGATTGGTTGTACAGGGGTATTCACAAGAAGAGGGGATTGATTATGATGAGGTTTTTGCACCTGTTGCAAGAATAGAGGCTGTTGATACATGTTTGTGTGTCTGTCAGTTGGTCTATTGAGTTGTAAGTGTCGTTAGTTAGTTTTATTAGAAAAGTCATTTTCTGTATTTGCGACACTTAAGTTTAGCATTAGGCGACACTTGCCCTAGTGACGCATAGCGACACTTAGGTAAGTGACGCATGAGGGCGGCGACATGCGACACTTCCCAAGTGACGCATGTCTGCCGATTTTGTTTTAGTATAAATTGAAACCTACGGGTTTTCGGCTAGGGTTGACGAAACCCTAGCACCATTTGTCGACTAAGCACTTCTGTAAACTGTTCCAATATGATTTACAAGCTAATATACTCGTTTACTTTGATTAATCATTGGTTTCGGTTTGAGTTTATTACTTGTTTGTGTAATTGATTGATTCCGCCAATCTATTACTATCGATCAACACTTAGATCCACATCCAGGGGGCACTTTCAACTGGTATCAAAGCCTCGGAGTTGATTTGATCGACGTGTGTACGTGTATTGAAGTGTTTTCGGTTCGATTTTGTGAAGATCAAAGACATTCTAGCAAGATTAGGATCGATTTGGTGCTATTACTGTGTTTTGAGTAAAGATTTACAGGTTTCGTACGATTGGGACTCAAGAATTTTCGTTAGGTTTACGAAAATTCGATTTTTAGGGTTTTTGGGTGTTCACAGCCGTTTCTGCGTCACTCAGAGCGTCACTTCGACACTTTGTGCGGCACTTCGAGCGACACTTCTGTAAGGAACAATTAGGGTTTTTACGACACTCAAGTGCGTCACTTGGTAACGTCACTTGAGTATTATACGTCACTTACGTTAGTGACACCTACTGTTCATTCCGACACTCTACTGCGTCATTTGATACGACACTTGTGTATCATCCGTCACTTACTACGAGTGACGCGTTACTTCTGTCAGTCACTTAAAGCGTCACTTACCTTAGTGACGCCTGTTAAGCGACACTCAAGTCCGTCACTTGAGTACGTCACTTACGTGTTAATAAGACACTCATCTCTAGTGTCGTTTTGTTTGTTTATCCGTCACTCGATAGCGTCACTTATCAAGTGCCGCTACTCTTTGTGACACTAAGGTGCGTCACTTACCAAGTGACGCCTTTGTTACTAATCAGCTTCCAAGTTTTTTTTTAAGTTGATTTTACAGGTAAGCTTCAATGTCTGATAAGGAAGATATTAGAGGAATCAGAGAGATGCTCAGACAGAGCAATGATATTGGCTCCAGTAATAAACCTCCGTTCTTTGGACCAGATTTGGATTATGTGTATTGGAGAGATAGATATGAACAGTATATAGATTTCCACTGTCCTGAACTGTGGGGACCTTTAAAAGAACGATATGTTGCTCCAGTGGCTGAAGGAAATTATCGTGGTGTTCCTCCAGCTAAAACATATAATGCTATGTCACCTCAAGAGAAAAAGGAGTATGAAACAGAAAGAAAGGCTCATTCTTCTATCTGTATGTGTTTGCCAAAGGATGTTATGAGACTCTTTAAATCTCATGACACAACTTATGATCTGTGGAAGGCAATTGAGACAAGATGCGGAGGAAATGAAAAGTACAAGGAGGCTAAGCTAGAATTAATCAAAAAGCAGTATGATTTATTTGACATGATTCCTAATGAGCTGACTTCCAGTCTATTCACTCGATACTCACATCTGGTTAGTGAGTTAAATGAAGGAGGATACAATCTCCCTGCACTTGAGGTAAACAAGAAGTTGCTGGACGTGTTGCCAAGTGTTTGGGATGTGAAAGTCCAATTTTTAAAAGAAAATCCAGAATTACAGAGGATGACTTTGGATCAATTGATAGGTATTCTACAAGCTCATGCGATGGAATTGAAGAAGAAAGAATGTAAGTCAGGTGGATCTGTACAGAATGCCACAACTGGTGGAGTTGGACTAGTAAATTCTGGCAAGAGTTACGGTGGAGTAGCATTTATAACGGATACCAATTCATCTTCTGCTTCTTCTGGAGTTCATCATACAGCTTATCTTTCTGGTACATCTCAAGGAAATCAACAACAGGCTCCAGTTTCACCAGCAATACAAGAGCAAGCTGCAATTTATACAGCTTTTCTGAGCTCTTACAAAGATTTGGTTACTCAACCAAATACAACTTTGGAACTGATCAAGGAGGATTACGGACAATTGGATGAAGATGATCTAGAACAGATGGACTTGAATTGGAACATTGCTATGATAACAAGAAGGGTTCAAAAATTCTTGCAACGAACTGGACGCAAGAGTTTAGAAGGCAATGGGAAGTCAGGATTTGGTTTTGATAAAAGCAAGGTCCGTTGTTATAACTGCCAGAATTTGGGTCATTTCGCTAGGGAATGCGAGAAACCCAAGATGCCACCGTCGGGCCTTACTAAACCTGATCCTCCAAAAACGAAAGAAGAGGGCAAGACGTTAGCTGTGGACAATGCTTTGGTGGTTTTTGAGCCAACAACTCATGACTGGAATGCGGAGGCTACAAAGTTTCAACAGTGTCTCATGGCTCATATTACACCTGAGGTACAAAATGAATCACCTGAACCTTTAAACTGTATCTCATGCATTAATCTAACTGAATCTCTAGAGGCTTTTCAAAAGGATAACCAAGAGTTGCGAGATAAAGTTGCAAAGCTTAATGAGTCAAATAAGTTTTTGAAAGAAAATGAAAAACTCTATGAAAAACATATTGAAGCTCATAAGTTAGATACTCAAACTTATAAAGCTAAAGTTTTTAGTCAACAGGATGCAATTAAAAGTTATCTTAATGAAATTGAACTGTTGAACAAAGAGCTTTCAGACTTAAAAAGTGAGTATGGTAATTATCAAGATAAAGTCTTAGGGTCAACTTCTGCGACAATGATCTTTAATGAAATTATTAGCAATCATAAGCAAGATAGGAAAAGTAAGGGAGGAAAAGGAATAGGTTTTGTTGAAATAGCACCTCCTACTACTTATACTCCTTTACCTGTTAAGGAAGGCCTTGATGAAATTCCAGTTGATTATGCTAAGTTGTTGGGTATCAAGGGTAAAGTGGCTAAATCTAACAAACAGGAGAAGGAGAAAACCACGAGGCCAGAGTATCCCACTCCTAAGTTTGTTAAGCCACTGAATAAATCTCCTGTTAGTGCTGAGGAGATTGTTGAGCAAAAGGATGTATCACCAGTTTGTTTTGAGGAGATCGTTGAGATTGAGGATATTACGGATCAGGAGTATCCTGAAGTTAAGAGAGTTGAAGTTAAACCTGAAAAGGTGGTTTCAAAAGTTGAACCTGAAATTAAGGTTCAAACAAATAAGGGTAAAGCCAAGGTTTTAAACTCAAAACAACAAACTTTACAGTCACCTGTAAAGATTTTGCAACGAAAATTAGTAAATGAAAAAGTTTTGTCTGATAAACCTTCAACTTTGACCTCTCAACCAAAGCAAACATTTTCTAAGACATGTACTCAATGTTCATGTTCTAGAAATGTTTCTCCACCTCCTGTGGTAATGCCTCAGCCTCAACTGTTAGTTGAGACTCGTTCTTGTTTCTACTGCAAGAGACAAGGACATTTGATCCGTGATTGTCCCAAGCTGTCAAATCAGCGCTATGGGAGAGAGATGCCTAGGACATCAGTTTATAAAAATTCCTTTTCAAAATCTCCACCTAGGCGTTACTCAAAATCTCCCAAGCCTGTTCTGAAACTAAGTAATGTTGAGCAAAAACCTTTGCCAATGCAAAAGCCCAACATTATTTCTGATATCAATTCCGAACCTTCAAAAGTTTGGAAACGAAAAGAGTCTGATGCTGACTCTTCAGTCGTCAACAATAACACTTCAGATAAAAATTCTAATTTGTTTAAAGATAAAGTCCTATCTGACGTGCTTATTGTTGATGACCATGGAAGACCTAAGTATGTAAAGGCTTGGGTCTCCGTTTCTCACTAATCTCTTTCTTTGATGTGTTGCAGCAGTCGGAACGTGTGAAGGATAGTTTATGGTATATGGATAGTGGCTGCTCGCGACACATGACTGGCGATGTGTCTCTTCTGACGGATATTAAACCATACTCGGGAGGATACGTTGCTTTCGCGGGAGATTCAGGAGGAACGATTTCGGGAAAGGGAACGCTAACAAATGGAAAAGTTAGCTTTGAAAATGTGAATTATGTGGCTGAGCTGACTCACAACTTGCTGAGCGTTTCACAAGTTTGTGACAAGGACTACACCACGTTATTCACAAAGACGGAATGTGTAATATTGAAGCCGGGGTATGTCATTCCTGAGGATTGGGTATTGATGCGGGCACCTAGAAAGAATGACACCTATGTGATGAATATGCGAACTGTGGAGACTACAAGTGACTATACTTGTCTTCTTTCAAAGGCTTCAGAAAAGGAATCACTCCTTTGGCATAGACGGATGGGACATATTCATTTCCATAAAATGAATTTTCTGATTAACAATGATTTAGTGAGGGGAGTTCCAAAACAGTCATTTGCTCTAAAAGATGACTGCGTTTCTTGTCACAAAGGAAAACTCCACAAGAAGTCCCACAAGTCTAAGGTTGTGAATTCTATTGCAGCTCCGTTGGAACTACTGCATATGGATCTGTTCGGTCCAGTTTCAACAAAGAGCATTGGTGGTCGGTCTTACTGCTTGGTAGTTACTGATGACTACTCAAGGTTTTCGTGGGTATATTTCTTGACTACAAAGGGGGAGACTCCTGATATTCTGGTGTATTTGTTGGATAAGTTGGCAAATCTATGCAACTTAAAGGTGAAAAGGATTCGAAGCGACAATGGAACTGAATTCAAGAACTCAACTCTCGAATTGTTTTGTGCTACAAGAGGAATTGAGCATCAATTCAGTGCTCCAAGGACTCCACAACAGAATGGAGTTGCAGAAAGAAAGAACAGGACAATTATAGAGACAGCTCGGACTATGTTAGCTTACTCCAAATTACCAATCATCTTCTGGGCTGAGGCAGTTAATACTGCCTGTTATGTTCTCAACAGAGTGCTCACGGTTAAGAAAAAGAACAAGACGTGTTATGAACTTTCCAATAACCGTAAGCCAAACCTTCAGTTCTTAGAACCATTTGGGTGTCCATGCATGATCATGATTACAAAAGATAAGGTCTCTAAGTTTGGTGACAAAGCTGTTGAAGGAATTTTTCTTGGATATTCAGTCAATTCTCCGAACAAAAGAGTCTTTAACAAATCAACGAATCAGATTGAGGAACAGTTTGAAGTAAAATGTTTAAGGTATACGGAACCTCCTCAAGGAACAGGTCCGGATTGGTTCTTCAACTATGGAAATCTATTTGACTCTTTCAAAATTCCTGATGATGATGAAACGGAAGAGTTAGTTTCCATGCTACATGGACTTGATTTTTCTCAAGATACACCAGTTAGTAAACCATCCGACCCATCTCCTAATGCAACACCCGAACCACCACCAACTGATACTACACCAATTGATACTACACCCATACCACCATCAACAACACCTAATCCAACATCTACTTCTCAAGTTGCACCTTCGAAAGATGCTCCTTCTACCTCTAAAACAGTGTATAACTATACCAAGGAGCTTCCTTATGATCCAAACATGCCGTCATTAGAGGAAGGAGGAGAGGATGAGGTAAGTGATGAGGGAGAGGAAGCAGAAAATATGAATTATTCTCATTTATTTTCTCAAGGAGATGAAGATGATGATGCTTCTCCGAATATTTCTGCAAATGAGGGAGATCTGAGTAACCTGGAACAGAATCTTGTGCCAGATCAAATTCCAGTGACTCGGATACATAAGGATCACCCCATTGATAATATCATTGGTGATCCTAATGCAAAGGTTCAAACAAGACATCAAGCGAAACAGACTGATACTGAACAACTTTCGGGTCTGATGGCTAATGTTAATTCATGTTATCTTTCGCAGAATGAACCTAAGAAAGTTGAAGAGGCCTTAAAAGATCCATCCTGGATCGAGGCCATGCAAGAGGAACTACAACAATTTGAAAAGTTGCAAGTCTGGGAAGTAGTTCCATTACCCAAGGGTGCCCACTTGACTGGCACTCGTTGGGTTTTTCGTAATAAGATGGATGATAGGGGCGTTGTAATTCGTAATAAAGCACGTCTAGTAGTTCAAGGCTTCAGCCAAATTGAGGGGTTGGACTATGATGATGTATTTGCCCCTGTTGCTCGATTGGAATCCATACGCATTTTTCTGGCATACGCGTCCTTCAAGGGATTTCGCGTCAATCAACTTGATGTGAAAAGTGCGTTTCTGTATGGAAAGGTTGACAACGATGTGTACGTTAAGCAGCCTCCTGGTTTTGAAGACCCTGCGCATCCTGAATACGTCTGTAAATTGAACAAGGCGTTGTATGGTCTTCACCAAGCACCAAGACTTTGGTACGAGAGGCTAACTACACATCTGATTAAGCATGGTTTTGTGAGAGGGAACATCGATAGCACGCTATTTATTCTTCGTGAACAGTCAGAGGATAGGGAAGATATGCTACTTGTGCAGGTTTACGTGGACGATATTATCTTCGGGTCTACCAATGAGGCAATGTGTAAGAACTTTGAGAAAATCATGAAGTCTGAGTTTGAGATGAGCGCAATGGGGGAGCTCACTTTCTTTTTAGGTGTACAAGTTGAGCAGCTTGCAAAAGGTATTTATATACATCAGTCAAAATATGTCAATGACATGTTGACTAGGTATGACCTGCTCACTTGTAAAACCTATGGGACTCCCATCGAGCTTAATCACAATCTCAAACTTGCTGAGGAAGATGAAGATTGCAAGGAGAGGGACTATCGTTCAATGATAGGTTCTCTTATGTATTTGACTGCCTCAAGACCGGATATTGTATTTGCCGTGTCGATCTGCTCACGTTATCAGGCTAAACCAAAGGTGTCACATATGAAGGCAGTAAAGCGAATTTTTGGTTATCTCAGAGCTAGACCAACCCTTGGTCTTTGGTATTCAAATGAGAAGACTTTCGCTCTCACAGCCTATTCAGATTCGGATCATGGAGGTTGCAGTATCGATAAGAAGTCTACAACGGGTGGATGTCAATTTCTGGGATCGCGTTTGGTCTCGTGGCAATGCAAGAAGCAAACTACAGTCTCTCTTTCTACAGCAGAGGCTGAGTATGTTGCTGCCGCTAGTTGCTGTGCCCAAGTTCTCTGGATTCAGCACCAATTACGCGATTACGGGTTACTTCTTACTATGACTCCCATTCACATAGATAACACTGCTGCTATTTCTATCACACGCAATCCCGTACAGCACTCTAAGACAAAACATATTGAACTTAGGTTCCACTTCATACGGGATTGCTATGAAAAACACTTGATAGACCTAGTCCACATAGACACCCTTAAACAAAATGCTGACCTATTCACCAAAGCCTTTTCACGTGCTCGATTTGATGAACTGGTCAACATGATCGGTTTAAGATTCTTTGGGTCTAAAAAGTAATGTGTGACTTGGATAGTTAACGTTATTTGCTTTTATGTGTGTTTATTATTAAAAAAAAAAAAAAATAAAAAAAAAAAAAATGGCAACAGCCACTCTTTATACTCTTTAGTATTAAAGAAAACGCGAGGTTGCAACATTTTTAAAATAGACGTTGAGTTGTGTCTGTAAACAACCTGGGACATGATAGTACATCGGATGACATGCACAACATGGAATTTTAAGGTTTATCTTGGATGTGTCAGTAGGTTTATCTGACACATTTAAAACAGTTTTTATCTAAATTATCTTTATCATACGATGTATTGGTAGGCATGATACACACCGGTCTCTGAGAAATTAAGAAGTAATTTAAATACATGTCTATGATCCTATGGTAAACACCTTGTGATGTACGACTCTAAGTCTTAATTCCTTAGCATAGCTTGACATACTTCTATTTTTGGATCGTATATCTGAGATCTTTTGGGGGAGTATGCTGATTGTTTCCTCTGTTGTACGTAAGTGTAGACCTGGTCTCAATTCAGCTTACTCTCAAAACTAAGCAAACGTGAGTCAATGCACTTGCAAAGTCTTAAACTTAAGATACTACACAAGGTCGCCACAAATTTGGTTTGACTGCGTTTAGTTTTGCTTATACCTGAATCAAGTTATGTTGCTCTGTTGTACGCAAGTACAGACCTGTCACCGCTGGCTTGATTCTTAAAATTGATTCTCTTATATTCTCTCTAAATTTGGAAACTATGTTAATGTCTAAGTTATAGGGGTATATCTATGGTGGGAACCATGGTGAAATATTCATTTTAACAATAAAAGGTTAACTCACAGACACGGATGTAACATGTTTAGGTGGACAAACAATACCAATAATTGTCTTGAAATAATTTTTATAAAAGGTGTTTTAAATGTGCCAAGTAAATTTAAGGTGGACAAATATACTGATGATCGAAATAACACTTACTATTCCTAATAATTGCATGCTATTCCGATATGATCCCTAACCAGACTTAATCAACTCCGTCACCAAAAAGAATGTATTTAGTTTGGTTTTTATTGTTGTAATTTTGTTAAATTATATTTTATTCTTACTTTTAATTTTAATTTTATTTTTTACCAAGTCACATTTACTGTCAAATTGAGCACTCCGCAAAAGATCGATAAAATTTTAAAATTTTTTCAAAAACTGTCGATATGCGTCACTTTATAAGTGACGCTCATAGTGACGCATAAAAGTGACGCTTTAAGAGTCGTTCTAAGTGACGCTGATTAGGGTTTTGGTATAAATAGTTCCTATCCGGCACTTATTTCTACCACCAACACTGTTCACTACGCGTCACTTCCACTAACCTTGCGTCACTTCTCTCGTTGCTGCGTCACTTCGACTGTGTGTGATTTCCGATCGATCTACGGCTTTTTTGTGTATTTTGCGTGCAATCGGCCTCCGTTACCTTGTTCATCTCACTTATACGCATCATTAGGTACCATTTTTATCTATTATAATTGCGTTTTCATGATTTAATCGTCGATTGAAGCTTCGGGTTTTTAGGGTTTATGAAATCATGATTATTGGGGATCGTTTTGTTATTGTTTTGTGTTAATAAACGGTGTGTTTTACTCGTCTTCACTTGCCGCACCGTTTGGTTAACTCGTTTTCAGAAAACCCCAAATTTGGTTTGTCGTGATTTCTGGGCTTGAACAGTGACACGATGATCTTCATCGTTGCGTCACTTCAAGCGTCACTTCCTTAAGTGATGCTTAATGGTCATTTCACAGGATAAGTGTCACTTCGACAAGTGACGCCTTTAAACGTCACTTTGCTGAGTGACGCCTTTATGCGTCACTCCCACATCATACTTACCGAGTGACGCTTTGATCCGTCACTTCCTTAACTGACGCTGTCAGTGCCGCTTTAACTGACCGTCATTTTTTAAATGACGCATACCCGTCACTTGTTAAGTACCGCTTGAATGATACATGTTGCGGCAACGTCACTTACACCAGTGACGCTTTCAATGCGTCACTAACCTTAAGTGACGCATCCTTCTGATTTCTGATTTTCATACGGCACTCCTTAAGTGTCGGATGTGTTATGTGCGTCACTTCTTCAGTGACGCTATCAAATCAGATTTTTCGATTATGATTTTGAGCTTATTCTGTAACGATTTTTCGTGTTCTTGTTTGGTTTATAGTTACAGATGGAGAATCTTCATGATTATTATCGTCGCACAAACACCAGGCACAACATTGTTGCATTTTTGGAATCTACGCATAAGAACTCGTTGCCTTTTCGGCCAATGATCGAGTTTCTTAGACGTTCAAGGATTCATTACGCTATTACAGCTTCAGTACCAGTGTATATGAATCAAATCGAGGAGTTTTATGACCACGCCTTTATCAGAACAGAGAACGACACTCCGAGGATTGTGTCCACTATGTTTGGTCGTGAGATTCAGATTACACAGGATTCAGTTCGCCGTGTTTTGCAGTTTGATGATGCAAACAATATGCCGACCGTTTTTGAGACCACGTTTATCTACGGGGGTCTTCAGAGATTGGGTTATCCGGCTGATCAGCTTACTGATTTTCGTAAACAGTATCTCTGTCGGGTTTGGAGATACTTAGCTCACATCGTAATTGTGTGTTTATCTCCGCGAAAAGGAGGATACGATGCTGCAAGTCACATGACTTTATCTCTGATGCTGGCGTTAGTTTATAACAAGCCGTATAACTTCAGCGGTTATATTTTCGGGAATATGGTTGATAATGTTCGAGCTGGAAAAGAAAAATGGCTGTTATATCCTTGTTTTGTTCAGCTGTTGTTAAATGATTTGAATTTGGGAATAGCTCCGGATCTACGATCGTTACTATTCCCAACGCCCATGATGTTACGTGTTTTCAATGACTGTAAGCTGCCACCAAAAGATTCTCAGATCTTACCTGATCGTGAGTTATTTGGGCACATAGTAAACGAAAACTATGTTGCGCCGCCCGGGGATGGTTATGAGGATGTTGTTGCTCCTCCGGTCAATGATGCAGATTTAGTTGATGCTGCTGTAGCTCAAGATTTGGAGGATATTGAGCAAGTTGAAGAGGTTCCAGCTGAGGAATCTGATGGTGGTCTTACACCACCTGATTCTCCAGGTGATGTACCACCTCATGATGCATTGGATGGAATACAGTTGGCTGATCCTCGACGCTTTAAGCGTATTTTGAGAAGGATTTCTGCGGGGCGTGTTCATGTACCGCCTAATCTTGGAAAGCGACCAGCTGGGTCTTCTCCGTCTTATGCTAATTTACCGTTGAGAAGACGCCAGCGAACAGGAATTACCATTCAGGAACCTGGTCACCAAGATCAACAACAACAACAACAACCGCCGACTGCGATGCTTCAGCAGTTACTTGATCAGATAACTCAGATGAACAAGCGTTTTGATGATCAGGCTGCTGTGATTGAAGCTCAAGCTGCTCAAATAAAAGATTTTGGAGATAAAAGCAGCTCATGTGCAGGAGTTGCAGCTAGAATTGAAAGATGTGCAGTCTAGGTTGTTAGAATTGGAAGCGGTTACTGTTGTTTCGGGGGAGGAAGGTCAGAGAACCTTAGAAACAAATGTAACCCCTCCCCCAGAATCCGAAAATGTAAATCCAGATTCTATTAATGAAAACATTGCTTTGGATTATTTCGTTGATGTTCCAGGACAACCGAGACCCATTTCGGTTGATTATTCGAATGTTAATCTCACATACATTCAGAGTTTGATAAATCCGGATGATGAAGAAGATAAATCAGTTGATCCGGATGATATAGAATTGGATGCTGAGGTTCCAGGGTCAGACGAAGAATATTTGGTTAATCCTCATCAGGAACCAGCACCTGAGCGAGAATCGGAACCAGTTCAGAAACAACCGGCTCAACCGTATGATTTTGATGCACCGATCATTGAGTCCGATGATTCTGATGATGACCAAGAGCCTCAAACAGATACTACTCAGGAACAACCAACTGCTGAATCTGTTCCTGAACAAGCGCAACCGTCTACATCTTCAGAGCGCCCAATGTTTCGAAAGCTCAAGCCTGAATTGAAGATTTGCAAAACATATCAGGTTCGAGGTGATTTGACTGGATTAATCAGAAGTTGGAAGTTTGATGAAGTCAACTTTCTGATTCTTATTAAGCGAAGAGATGGAGTACAGTATTTTCGGCCAAGATTTAACTGTATTAGCACATTGCCGAAGGAGGAATTAAATCGTCTTGCTCAGCTGAACATTGTTAACCACACTGATGATTTTCGTGGTAATATGTTTCAGAAGATTCTCAGAAGAGATATTAACAGCAAGAAGTATTTGTGGGTTAGACCAGAGTTGGGAGTTCGTTATTCATACAAGAAAAAGTTGGATTCAAGAACTCAGCAACCGATTGTGAAGTATCATTATCCTCCAGCTGCTAGTCAGAAAACTGTGCCTTTGCAGTCATTACCACTTGATTTTCTGAAAAGATTACGATATTGGTGGTTTGACTCTGTTACTCAAGAAGCAGTCATTGAATATCTTTCGGTTGAAGATCCAGTGATTGAGAAGGGTAATTGGAGTTTATCTGCAAAGTATGGAAGAACTCTTCGTGTTTTTGATCCGATCAGCCTTATCAATTTGACGAAGAAAGATTTGAAAGCTCTTCACAAAAGTAAGATGGAGTATCATCGTTATGATCAAGAAGAAGCTTCAAAGTTCGAGAAGGTGGTCGAGATTTGTGTTCGAGTGGGTATTCATGCTGGTGGAGTATTTCCACCAGGTTGGGTTTAAACTGAAGATGTTTTTGAAGACCAAGCTGAAGACACGGGGGAGTTTGTTGATACATGTTTGTGTGTCTGTCAGTTGGTCTATTGAGTTGTAAGTGTCGTTAGTTAGTTTTATTAGAAAAGTCATTTTCTGTATTTGCGACACTTAAGTTTAGCATTAGGCGACACTTGCCCTAGTGACGCATAGCGACACTTAGGTAAGTGACGCATGAGGGCGGCGACATGCGACACTTCCCAAGTGACGCATGTCTGCCGATTTTGTTTTAGTATAAATTGAAACCTACGGGTTTTCGGCTAGGGTTGACGAAACCCTAGCACCATTTGTCGACTAAGCACTTCTGTAAACTGTTCCAATACGATTTACAAGCTAATATACTCGTTTACTTTGATTAATCATTGGTTTCGGTTTGAGTTTATTACTTGTTTGTGTAATTGATTGATTCCGCCAATCTATTACTATCGATCAACACTTAGATCCACATCCAGGGGTAACTTTCAGAGGCTATTAGATTGTTTTTGGCTTATGCTTCATTTAAGGGATTCATTGTGTATCAGATGGATGTTAAGAGTGCTTTTCTGTATGGCACTATACAGGAAGAGGTATATGTTTGTCAACCACCAGGGTTTGAAGATTCTAAGTTTCCTGACAAAGTTTTCAAACTGGATAAAGCTCTTTATGGCTTACATCAAGAACCTAGAGCCTGGTATGATACTTTTTCAGATTATCTGTTGCAGAATGGATTCAAAAGGGGTGCAATAGATAAAACTTTGTTTACTAAAAGAATTAAGAATGATATACTATTAGTTCAAGTCTATGTAGATGATATCATTTTTGGTTCAACAAAGGATAGTCTTTGCAAGGAGTTTGAATCATTGATGCATGAAAAGTTCAATATGAGCTCCATGGGGGAATTAACATTTTTCTTGGGGCTGCAAGTAAAGCAACAAAACGAAGGAATCTTTATTCATCAATGTAAGTATGTTAATGATATACTGGATCGGTTTGGGTACAAAGATGCTAAAGTAGCAAGCACACCAGTGGAGACAAACAAGAAATTACATGCAGATCTTGAGGGGGAGAGTGTGGATGAACATCTTTACAGATCAATGATCGGGTCTCTTATGTATCTCACTTCATCAAGGCCTGAGATCATGTTTGCAGTGTGCTTATGTGCTAGATTTCAAGCTAATCCAAAGCTGTCACATCTTCTTGCAGTCAAAAGAATATTTAGATATTTAAAGGGTCAACCAAAATTGGGCCTTTGGTATCCAACGTTTACTTCCTTTGATCTGATAGCTTACACAGATAGTGATTATGGAGGAGCTAATCTGGACAGGAAATCTACATCAGGAGGTTGTCAATTTTTGGGAGAAAGATTGGTTTCATGGCAATGCAAGAAACAAACCACTGTATCTACATCTACAGCAGAGGCAGAATATGTAGCAGCTGCAAGTTGCTGTGCTCAAGTGCTATGGATTCAGAATCAGATGCTAGATTATGGTTTTACCTTTCTTAATACTCCTATTTTTATTGATAATAGCTCTGCAATCAGTATTATTAATAACCCAGTTAAACATTCTAAAAACAAAGCACATTGAAATCAGATATCATTTCATTAGAGATTGTAATGAGAAAAGACTTATTCAAATTTTGAAAGTTTATACTGATAATCAGTTTGCTGATCTGTTTACAAAAGCTTTTGATGTAGGCAGATTCACATTCTTGGTTACTAGTATTGGAATGATTAATTTGTCATAAGTTATTTTTCTTATCACTGCTTTCTGTGAATAATATCTACTGTGATTTCAATATTGGGTTAATACTGATTTGTTAATTAAACACTGATTGTGTGTATTGTGTTTTGTTATCACTGTTTCCTACTTTTAGTATAAACAGTGGTAATAATTACTTCACCACTGTTGGTGTATCGTTAACACTGTATACTTGTATTATTGTTTGGAATTACCACTGCAGGTTATATTGCTATGTCTTGGAGTCTAACTTATGCAGGTGTTTATGAAGTTTTACTGCTTGTGGAGTTTAATTTTAGGTAAAAAAAAAAAAAAAAAAAAAAAAAAAAAAAAAAAAAAAAAAACCACTGCTTTGTTTATATGATTTTGCTAGAACTGAAGTACTACTTGTATTAAGTTAGCACTGCCTTGGTCGGTTGGTACTGCTTGTACAAGTTAGCACTGCTAGCTTTATTATGTAAATGATGCATTTGAGAAACCAAGTGTTAATTACCACTGATGGTTATTTTCACAATTATCACTGAACGTGTTATTTTACTTAATTAACACTGTTTTAGTTATAATTGGGGATCTGATCAAATTAGGGCTTACAACTGATTTAATTTCAGTACTTAACTCTCAACACTTAGGGTTTCTCATTACGCTTTCAAAATTACACATACAAACAACTGCGCTAAGTCTTATCGATTCTCAATTCTGTAAAATCATCTTCGATTCTTCTCGATTACTTGATTTCTTATCATGGCATCGACTTCGTCTACTGTTCAACTACCGATTGGAAAAGATCACAATATGATTGCATTCTTAATGAAACCTGCGGAGGCAAACGAGTATGTGGAAATCATTGATTTCCTTTGTGCTTCACATATTCGTCATGCTCTCACTGTAGCACCCAGGATATCTTACGATCATATCAACAATTTCTGGGTAAATGCATCAATAGAAGAGGAACAGGGGATTAAAAGAATCGTTTCAGAAGTTATGGATACACGTGTTGTAGTTACAGAAGCTACTGTTAGAACTTCATTACAACTAGATGATGAGGCAGGTATAACTTCTTTAGATGATACTGTTATGTATAATACTTTACGATTGATGGGTTATGAGGGTTCTTTTGAAGTTTTTACTTTTCAGAAAACCTTATTTTCTCATCAGTGGAGGTTTTTAATACATACGATTTTACACTGCTTATCATCTAAGAGATCATCTTTTGAGTAGTTTGGAAGCAACATTGCTTATGCAATTGCTTGTCTTGCAGATGGTCAAAGGTTTAATTTTTCAAATCTGATATTTTCTGGTATGCTTAGAAACATTGAGCAGCCAAAGATTAAATTTTTGATGTATCCACGTTTTGTGCAGTTGTTCTTAAATGAACAAATTTCTAACTTAACTGCACTTGAGAAAGTTATTGGTATTGTCTCTTTTAAACCAAAAGTTTTTGTAAATATGAAGAGACATACTAAATTTTCTGGGAAGGTTACAGCATTATTCTCTACAATGCTTCCTGCACCTTCCACCACAGCATCAGTACCACCAACTGATGCTGAACCAACTACTGAGAGAATGGTTCCACCCACCACTTCTCAACCCACAGTAGTTGGGGGTAATAAAAGGAAACAAGGGACCAAAACAGCTAAATCTACTAAAGCCAAAAAGGCTAGAACACAGGCATCTGAGGCTGCTGCTGCTCAGGTGTCTCAGTCAAATGATTCATCACAGCAAATGATCAATGAGGAGGAGGATGATCATTCTGAGAGGGCTGCTTCTACTGCTTCTAGCCCACTGGCAGAGCAGGACAGAAGTAACATTAATAAGACCCCATCAGAGGCAACACATGGACATGATTCTACACCTGTAGATGATCCTAGTGGTCCCAGTACCAAGAATCAAGGGGACTTTGATGATCATGCTAGGCATGAGTCAGAGTTTAATGATGTCAATGATTCACCAAAGGATTCACATCCTGAAGGTGTTGAGGCTAGAACTAACTTGGAATTGACGAAAATGGTTGATTATGTATGGGCTGAGTTTGTAAAGGAGAGGAAGAAGAATAAGGCTAAGGATGATATTATCACTCAGTTGCAGAGCAGAGTGAAGCAGTTAGAAAGGATTGTTATTAAATGTTTGAAGGAAGGGAGGAAGTATGTGGTTCATGATACTTCTGAACCTGAGGATACTTATAAATTTCCACAAAATGCTTTCAAAAAGGGGGAGAAGGTCTGGACAAACTTGGGTGATAAGATGAACAAGGAGGATAAGGTTGTGTCTGATGATGACAAAGTTGATGAAGAGATTGAAATGGAACAACCAGTGGATGATGAATTTGTGCATACACCTCCAACACCACCTACAGAGCCAGAGATTAATGAGTCAGTGTATGAGACAGTGGAAACAGAGATGAATGACCCAGTGGCAGATGAAAATAATTCTGAACATACTGAGGTTGTTGGGTCAGTGGAGCAGACTGTAGAGGTTAATTTGGATGAAAAGACTGAGGAGTTAAAAATTGATGGTGATGATGGTGATGAGGTGAGTAAACCAGAGATAGCAGTGGAAAAAGAAGAAGTAAAAACTGATGCTCAACAAGTTGAAAAAACTAGGAAGAAGAGCATTCCAGTTAAGACTGCTAAGATGACTGGAACAGGAAAGAAGGTTGAAATTCCAAAGAAGAAATCTACACAACAACCATCTTTGCCTGGATTTCAGATTAGAGAACCTGCTGCTGCTCCTGTTAAACAGAAAGAATTGCCAAAGATTGATTCAAAAGATAAGGGCAAGGGAAAACTGGTAGAAGAACCAAAGAAGAAAAAGCAAAAACCAGTGCCACCAGAAGTAACTGCTCATGATACTGAATATGCTCAAAGGTTACAGGCTGAGCTAAATGCAGAGAGATTGATTGATGTTGAGATTGAGGAAGGAAAGTTTGTGAAAATGACAAAAGAGCAAGTGGCAGAATGGGATGAATATTTGCTGAAAGAACAGAGACAGGATGATATTGAATATCTTGTTGATCAGGTTAAGAAAAAGAAAGCAGAAGAAGCAAGAAAGAAAAAGGCTGCAAAACCACCAACAAAAGCTCAAATGAAGAAGAATTTAATTGCAAAGCTGAAAGGTGGGTATATTCCTTTGAATGCATTGAAACAGATGAGTTTAGAGAGATTGCAGGAGTTATGGGATAAGGATGATTTGAATCCTGATGTGATTGAAAAGAAAGAAAGAGAAAAGATAGAAGCTGAAAAGGAAAGAAAAAAGGCTGAAAAAGAAAGGAAATTGAAAGAAAAGGAAGAAAAGGAAAAAAGAGAAAAGATAGAAGCTGAGAAGAGGAAGAAAGATGAACTTGAAAGAAAGAAGAGAGAGTTAGATGAAATTCATGATAGAGAAAGGAATATTGATGAATTGAAGGAGTTTATTCTGTTACAGCCTATGGAATCTGAGGTAATTAATGTTGAATTACCTGGTATCATTGATTGGTCTATTGAGCAATTTGTCAATCCTGTTAAGATTCACAAGATTAAAGTTGAAAGAGCAGATGGAAATGTATCTTGGTGGAGATCTTTTAGGGATTTGATAAAGAGGATCAGTAGGACTGATTTGGTGAGAATGTATGAGATTGGGATGGAAAAGAATTTAGATTTGAAAAGGTTTGATAATCTGGTTGAAAAAGTTACATGGCATTGGATTAAGGCTATGTTTGAGCCAGAAGAGTTTCCATTTCAGTTTGCTACTTTTAGCAAGGTCATAAATTGGATTTATCATGCCAAACCTGGAGTACATCAGATTGTTATGGAGGATGCAGTGTTTATGTGGTTATTGACAGATAGATTTTATGATATAAATCTGAGATTTTTGATGGGCTTGAGAAATGCAAGGCTACAAGCTGCAGTTTTAGATGATGTAGCTCTGGAATTGGTATATATGGTGTTAAATCAGATTCATAAGAAGGAGGAGATTGATAGGAGGAAGAGAAGAAAAGACTAACAGTTTTGAAAGAATTTTGTGAAGCTTATAATGGAGGATTAGAAGAAACTTAATGCTGTGAAGGACAGATTAAGTTTAGGGGGAGATTGTTGGGTCAAAACTATTTCAGGTCTGAATTGAAGTTGTTGATGAAGACAGAGTATAAGTGATTAAAACTGTTTGTTTTGAAGGTTAAAACTGTCTTTACGAAGTTACAACTGATAGAAGAAAACCGACGAGAAGACTAGTGTTACAACTGATTGAAGATAGATTACAACTGATAGTTATGTGTCTGTAAGTAGTTAAAACTGCTTATGTATTTGTAACTGTTAGTTATATATGAAACAGTTAACACTGATTATATATTTGTACTTAGTCTTATATTACAATTGAAGCAGTTACCACTGAATGTGTAACAGTTACAACTGTTTACTTCAGAATGGTAGTTTCAACTGTTTATGATTTTGTGATAAGTTTGAGTCGGTTATGGAAGTTATTATATTCCATATATGTAGGAGATTGTATAGGACTCTATGTGATATAAATAGGGATCCTTTAGACCTAGATAGGTTAATGATAATTGAGCAGCTTCAAGGTTTTCTGTAACCCTAATACATCAAGTGTATTCGTCTTATATCATTAATAAGATTGAAGCTTTCGGTATATTATTGTGTTCATCATATTAATTAATATTCATTGATCTTCTTAATATTATTGAGTGTAATTCCGCAACTTCTCAATAATATATTCAAGGCTTATTACGTAAGATTGTTTATTAAGTTAAACAGGGACTAACACTCCAGTATCTCAAAACATTACCGGTACGTTCTCCGGTTAATTCAAAATAATACCGGTCGTTCTCTGGTTTATAAATGCGTACCGGTATGTTCTCCAGTATCCTATTCAAAGTGTTTGTAGGAATGTTATTCAAAGTTATTGTTTCCATTGGAACGCTATCCAAAATATAGTTTTCATTGGAATGTTATCCAATATATAGTTCTTGTTGGAAAGTAATCCAAAATATCGTTCTCGTTGGGATGTTATCCAAAAATATAGTAGAACATTTTTGTAGACAAATTTTATAAAAATTTTCAAAGTAAGTTTGTCATTTGTGGGGAGGAGTTTGTTTCACATAATTGGGTCTGGTTACCCTAGTGGTTATTTGAGATTCCATCTCGATTAGTGGATACGACACCTTACTATGTTTGTTCTTGTAGTACTCAAGGCTCGTTACTCCAATATGTATCACACTTTCATTTGTTCTCTCCATCCATTCGACCGATAAGTTGTCAGTCCTAATCGTTAAGTGTTTAGTGAGGATTTGTTCGATCCATTAGAAAGTGAGAGTTTGTTTGCATAGCGGTCAACTATGACCAAGTAGTTGTCAAATATGACTTTCGTACGATCACGTTCGTATAAAATGTGAATTCTTATGTATGTGTTGAATAGAGGTTTTAGTATAGCATAGTAGGGGCACAGCCCGCCGTACATAGTTTTTACGCAGTTACGATAAGTACCACTTCTGCCGTCATGTAGTCATCATCATGTTGATCTCGGCTACATTCTCTGCCACTCGAGCACGCTCCTCTAGCATTTGTACTCGGGCACAAGTAGCACGAGAAATTTTCGTTGTCCAAGTTCCTACGGCTTTCAACAGGCTCGAGACGTTTTATATGTGGAGATCATGTCTCCATCCATTCTGGAGATACCGCTTTCTACGAAGTCATTTTTGTGTGCGTCAGGGAGTTCCCTGAATAGTGTGTGGGGTACGGCAACCATGGTAGGAACCATGAGTTTTATATATGTTTGCTCGTAAAAGTGGGAGCTGTATGAATGAGAAAAGTTCCAGACTTTTAATATGATATAAGTGCCCTCAAGCATTCTTCTACTGTTCAAGTAGGATTGACTGTCTCAATTGTGGTTTGTTTCAGGGAATACAAATCAGGTTAACTCTACGTCAGATAATAACATTCGTATAAGTTTCTTGATGGTGTTGGTTGATGGTTTCTCGTGTATCGAGTTGCCACTATTATCCCAACCATATTTGATAAGTCACGTGTAGGAACTCGCAATTATTCATCTAAACGCATTGCAACAGTAGTTGTCATATAGTGAGTTAGGCGTATGCAAATGTGTGCATGCATGTTCTAGCCAAGGCTATAGTCTAGGTCTCTAAGGCTTTTAGGTCGCTTAAAGAACTCTAATTCGCTATAACCAATGGCTCTGATACCAATATGTGACACCCCCAAATTCGGTCAGCGCGGTCAACGCGCGATTAGCGGAAGCATTAGTATGTGCGGGGGTGCTGACGTTAACGTTGAACACCATGCCAAATCAGAGCGTATGATTATTGCTGAACAATTTAAATTAAGATGCCATTTAAGTAAATGATTTGTTTACAAAAGAACTATGACTCGTCAAGTCATATAAATAGTATTAGTTATACAAAATCAATCTTGAATTGTCCCAAAATGTGGCATCCTAATTCGTCAAGGGTCGCCTAACTCCGTATGTTTGCGTTCTTACTTTTGCTGTGAATCGCCTGAAAAACATAGTAAAAGTCAACAAAATTTGTTGAGTGAATTCACAGGTTTTATATTTGTAGTGGTTTGTTAAACATTTTCATTCAAGAGTTGTTGACATGAAGTCAAATACAGTTGCTCATAACGATCTGTAGAAGGGTAAGTATCCTAATCATAAGTACCTATAAGAAAGCAAGTATCCTAAGGTAAAGTTTGTAGGAAAGTAAATCCTATGAGTTATTTATACAACAACACATAAGTATACACAAATAGTTCGCAAGCATAGTATGAAATCATTCATATGATCAGTGGCACATAAGTACCCAAAGCGATTAATAATCACATAAGTACACAAAGAAATTAATAAGCACATAAACACCAAAGCAGTTACAACAGTTATTGCATGTTCTAGCAATTGCATATTCTAGCAAAACAGTTATTATGTTTTTCACCACAGGTTTTAAAAGCATTAAAACAGTGTAAAGGGGCTGTGAACTCACCTTTGGGTGCTAGCATTCCTAAATGCGCGTGTGATCCAAATAGTAATCTACTAGTGTTCTAAATACACGAGGTTATATAAGTAAGCGGACGTTTAAATAAACTATCCATATGTGTGTTCATCCGGTTTAAATCTTGTCCAAAGTATTCGATTTGTGTTCTTGTTTGAGTTTTGTAAATAAGTACGGCCCGTTGATGACGGAATTGAAATTATATTTCAAAAATATAATTTGGTTTGTTTTCGTAAGAACATTCGTCGTGTATATATATGTATATATATAAAAAGTTCGTCGTGAAACTGTTTTGACATGGCTGCACCGTTTTGGCCATATCTCCCTCATACGAACTCGGATTTAGACGATCCACCTGCCCAAACGACCGTGACTCAGAGGGCAACAAAAGTACAAAAGATGGTGGGCTGGATGCATGTTACCCGTCCGGGTAGGGCCTCATACTCGTTCGGGTATGGAGGGATTACCCGTCCGGGTGGAGCAACTCACCCGTCCGGGTGGAGAAGCTCACCCGTTCGGGTTGGTCCTGGTTCAAGTTCTGCTCTGTTCGAGCTCAAAAATTTATCTGTATCATTATAAATTTTGGTTATGATTTTGAGCTATAAGCGTCTACATATGTCTGTACACAATGTTTCACATAAGTTTTCACTTTCGATTTCATCACTTATACATGTATTAAGCTTTGCATCAGTGAAAAAGTTTGGTTTCTTAAAACCCATTTCAAGTAAATAATTAATCAATCATCATGATATTAAGATATATACATGAATCATGTTGTAATATCAGTACGTATAATGAAATTTAAGTAATAACATGGAAAGGAAAGTTTCTCACAGTGAAGAAAATGGCGATGATGATGATGGTTAACTATGATGATGATGATGATGATGCTTCGGTGGTGATGATGTTCACAGGATGATGGTGATGAAAAATGATGGGGAAGTAGAGATGAATTTGGTGAAGATGATGAAGAAGCTCAGTTTCTTTCTGCTTGTTACTTCCAGTCGACACACACACAGAGATGAAAAGTTTTGTGCCTCAATTATTTGGGTTTTGTAACACAGAGAATGGGAGAGAGTAATATAATCAAACGAGTATGGTTTAAAACAGGGAAGGGTTCCTCAATTATTGAGGTTGTTATTTTGACTCGTTAATTTCGGGTACGGGTATAATTTGTGCAATATAAAATTTAATATTTTATATTTTTATTTTGTAGGTGATCTCCAGATACATTATTTAAAATCAGAATAATGATGTTATCATTATTTTAGACTGTTGTACCATTTGTATATTTTTACTGCGCGTATCCAATTGGGCGCCAAATTTCAGTTAAATTATGAATTCATATTTTGAGGTAATGTTCCAAATACTTTCAAATGTCTGGGAAAAATAGAATTTTGATGATTTGCGATCTCTGGGTACGTTTTACAATTGTTATTGTTCTTTTGTAATACGTTTTATATAAAACGTATATTTAAGTCATTTTATCTATATGTTATAGATATATTAATACTTGTAATTAATAATTGAATTATTAATTATTTTTGTATCACCAAGTTTTGTTATTTACTTCTGTCGGGTTCGTTCCGATACATTTGTACGTAGCTTTAAACAACTACGTACTAAGTAATACGTTTTGGTTTAAAAGTGTTGGGCTTGCTAGGCTTACATCACATCAAAAATGTTTTGTTTAAACTTAACCAGGAAATTAGCGTAAAATTCACGAGTTTGCTGTACTTAATTGTACTCAAATTTTGCAGGGTGCCACAGTCAAGGAATCCATGTCGATCCATCAAAAATAGAGGCTATCAAAGACTGGCAATCGCCAACCACTCCAACCGAAGTACGCCAATTCTTGGGTCTTGCTGGGTACTATCGGCAATTTATTGAAAATTTCTCAAAAATAGCCCAGCCACTCACGACACTGACTCAGAAAGACAAAAAGTTCGACTGGACCGATAAACAAGAGTCAGCATTTCAACTTTTAAAACAAAAGCTTTGCAATGCTCCTATTCTATCATTACCCGAAGGCACCGATGACTTCGTGGTATACTGCGATGCTTCTCATCAAGGTCTCGGTTGCGTTCTGATGCAACGAGACAAAGTCATAGCTTACGCTTCACGACAACTCAAGATTCACGAAAAGAATTACACCACTCACGACCTTGAGCTAGGAGCTGTCGTGTTTGCTCTCAAAATCTGGAGACATTACCTCTACGGCACTAAGTGCACAATCTTTACCGACCACAAAAGTCTCCAACACATTTTCGATCAGATGGATCTCAATATGAGGCAACGTCGATGGGTTGAGTTGCTTACCGATTATGACTGCGAACTCAAATATCATCCAGGCAAGGCAAATGTTGTTGCCGATGCCCTCAGCCGAAAAGAACGAACGAAACCACTTCGAGTCCGAGCCCTCAGTATGACTATTAAAAATGATCTAAACCTTTAGATTCTCGCTGCTCAACTCTAAGCCCTCAAACCTGATAATGTCAAAAACGAAGCCTTGCGCGGCATGGATAAACAATTCGAAATCAAACCTAACGGAGTTAGGTGTTTCTCAAATCGAATCTGGTTGCCTAGTTTTAGGAACCTGCGAGACTTGGTGATGGATGAAGCTCACAAGTCAAAATATTCTATCCATCCGGGATCCGATAAAATGTATCACGGTATCAAAGACTTCTATTGGTGGCCGAACATGAAAGCCGAGATCGCCACCTACGTCGGCAAGTGCCTTACTTGCTCCAAAGTCAAAGTCGAGTATCAAAAGCCTTCTGGTTTACTTCAACAACCCAGCATCCCTGAATGGAAATGGGAACAAATTGCCATGGATTTCATAACCAAACTACCCAAGTCATCGAGCGGTTGCGATACCATTTGGGTGATCGTCGATCGTCTCACAAAGTCTGCTCACTTCCTGGCAATCAAAGAAACTGATAAAATGGAACGCCTCACTCGAATCTATCTGAAAGAAATCGTAACACGTCACGGTGTTCCAATCTCGATTATCTCCGACAGGGATTGTAACACCCACCAAATTAGGACTAGTAATTAGTGCCTAATCGTATGTTAATACATGTAATTAGTTTCTTGTTAGGCTAATTAATGTATCGAATTATATATATATTGTTGAATATATACGAAAATGCGATTTGGTTAAATCGTACGCAATTTAAATCGGATGTATTTCGATTCAATTTAATACGAACGTTGGTGACAAATCTTATTAAATAACGCTTTTATGTCCAAAAATATTATTATAATAATATTTCGTATTCATACGTATTGTACAAACAAACCTTACACAATTTAAATGTAAAACGCGCAAACTAAATAAACAAACTTACATTTTATAATTCAATATATAAATTGATTAGTAAAATATTTAAATAAAATATCGCATAATAATTTGTATTTTAAAACGTACCATTTAATATTTAAAGTAATTAATTAACGTTTAAACGACGGAGCAAACGAACACCGCACGGGGAGCGGAGACTGAAAGTTGGAGGATAACCTCCAACCCACCACCTCACTTTCTCATTTCTATCTTTCTTTCCTCTCTCTTCCTCCATTTTCTCTCTAAAAAGTTCATCACCACCACATCACAAAAATCGTCAAATACTACCACTAAACGACCTTGGATCTCATCATCACTTTGAAGAAAAACGTTCACCACTTCCCGATCTACAACGCTATCTTTTCGGATTTCTCATCCGACACTTTGTAAGTTTCCGACAAATCCCGAAATCTCTCGTTTTTAAGTGTTTTCACTTTCTAGTAGTTTGTAACAACTTAATATGTCCATATATGGGTTGGGTAAAAGAATCGGACCAAACTATGGCCGGAAAACTCGTTTTTGGCTCAAAAACCCGTCAACAGCTTTAAGTGTCGCAATGAAGCATGCAGTATAGCGTCACTTCGTGCGTCACTTAAGTGACGCATTGAGTGTCGCTAAAAGCCCAAATTTTTGCGTCACTTGCCTAAGTGCCGCATAAAACCCTCTTTTTCCGTCACTACCTAAGTGACGCATTTTCAGTACCCGTCACTAATGACCGACACTTATAGCGTCACTTGCCTAAGTGACGCCTACCATCAAACCTGATTTCACCCGTCACTCACCTTAGTGACTCATGACCTTTATACCGACACTTACAACCGACACTTCCTCAAGTGTCGCACTCTATGCGTCACTTGCACAAGTGACGCTATTATTCAGAATCAGTCATTTCATGCGACACTTCCTAAGTGTCGCCTAAACCCATGAGTGTCGCTATAAGTGACGCATAAAACAGAATATTTACAACTTTTTACTAAGTGTCGGGACCAAAATTTTATCACTGGATTTCACCCAAATTCAAGTCCAGATGCGTTTTTCCTTAAAGCAATATAGTAGAAATAAAAATTTTCCAAGCTGACCTGGCAGCTCGACCCCAGCCAGGGGCTCTGCCCCTTGGACCCCGCCAGGGGCTGCCGCCCCTTGGACCCCGCTAACCAGGGGCGTTGCCCCCGGACCCCCGTACTTAGATTCCGTAAACACATATTTCACCAAGTGTCAAACTTGTACAACTTCAAAACAATGATACGACACAACTTTTCAAACATAATGGAATTTGTGTTTCTAAGTGTAACGCTTCAAAATCAATGTGATAACATCAAGACTATTATTACAATTAATCACCAACGGGCCGTACATGTTTTCAAACACTTAACAAATCAACCAAATCGTAGTAATTTGGACATATATATATAGTTGTGTAACAACTACAAGGGTGATCTTTTGAGATACCCAATCATGATTATAACCATCGCGTGTCGTGGACACCCTCAGGTTACAAGTCTTTGGACTTCATATTCAGCTAATCAACTTACGTTTGTGTAAACGCATTCAGACTCAGGTGAGTCTCATAGCCCCTCTTTTTACTGTTTTACTCAGGGGTGTGATATACTGCTCAACTTTTAACATGTGAACGCAAGTACCAACTTTTCATATACTACATGAGTTTTTCGAAACTAATCATTTTAAAGTCCTCCGTCAGCATAGTTGTTAATACGTTGTAGCGTGAATATTAGTATATGGTACCATATAGGATTGACCCTCCTCGTCCGGGTTAGCAAGCACTAACCGGGTAAACGGACGTACTAATATTTGGGAAGACGAATGTTGATTAGGCATTCGTGGAGGCACCTCGCCCGGAATTCTCTATAGGGGACCCGGCCCTCGAGTTAAGCTCAACTATGTGCTCATGGCTGTATACACGATGATTATCATTTAATTGCTGGATGCAATTCATTATTTAATTGCTGGTTGCAATTCATTATTTAAATCTTGCGGTTCATACGATATTACTTGATTTCAAACCTGTGAGCTCACCAGCTTTATAGCTGACCTTTTAGCATATATCGCAGGTACCCAGCAGTAGGATGTTTCTGCTTCAGGATTTAGCTCGAGTCAGCATACAGACGATTGAGATTTTCTTGCATTAGTATATTTTGTATAAGTACTTATGTACTGAAATCTCATTATATTTAACTCGAGCTATGTAAAGCTTTAAATGTTGTAAACATTTCAATTATCAATATATTTCGTTAAAACGACGCATATAGAGTCGTTTGCTATTTAACTTTGTGCTTTGTTATTGATTAGTAACACCCAAATCAAGCTTCCGCAAATCATTAAATTTGGGGGTGTTACAGATTGGTATCAGAGCCTAAGGTTATAGTGAACTAGGTTGCATTTAGTGAACCTAGACTATGACCATTAGACAGTATTCCTTATTAGGTATGACTGGTTCAGGGATTACAAGATACGAGTTTAATTTAACATAGCCTGATCAACTATGTACAATTAAGCAAAGATGATGTAAGATCTGAAAGTAGTTGTGGCTGAACAGGATACAATAGAAGACTCTGACCTCGAGAGAACCGAGACTTAAACATGTTTATGCTAGACACTCAATAGGCTATACTATATAGGAACTATATGAATTTAGGCCTCAATCTTACTAACGCTTTGTCTCAGAAATGGCAAACACACCATCAAATTCATCTCGTTCTCAATCCGGGTCGCAGAACCCAAGGGTAGCAAGGAGGAACTCCAGGTTGCCTCGAGCTGGCCCGTACTCCACTCACTCCACCTTGCCGGCTCTAGCCGCTAGGGTGAATCAACACGAGCAACGACTTCGCGCCATGGATGTCGTGTTGCAGGAAACAAACGAAAACTGGAGACTTACATCCCTCGAACGCATAGAACAAGTCTCCGACGATCTTGAAACCACTAACAACAACATGGATATCCTTCGTAATCAAATAATAGAAATAAGGGTGGAAAATGCCCTTCTGCAACAAAGGATGGATGAATGTGTGCAACGCTCACTTGAGGCAGAAGAATATGCGCGTGGACTAACACAACGACTTGCACTAGCAGAAGACAACGCCCGACAAGCTAGCAGGCTTGCAAACACTGTGGACCGTCTTGTCACGATGATGGAACAAATTGATCTACTTTAAGACTAGTGTAGTCTTTGTCTTGTAATCTACCCTGTAATCTAGTAACTATCTACGCGCTATTCTATAATTCGGTCGGATGTAACAATTCCCGACATCTTTTGTAATACATCTGTAAGATGTAACCTTTGAACTCGTATCATCTATCAAGTATTCTTGCTGTTTTCGACTCATATTAATTGCCATTATTCCTGTTGATGTTATGTATTACTGCTTTTATACATGTACATCTGAGATAAATACAACTTTCTTGCAAAATCTCATATATCTTCATTTCTTTTATTGAAGAATCATGCCGCCAAAGACCAGACCTTACACTGATGCTCAGATTACGTCACTCATAACCCAGGCTGTTACTGAAGCCTTAGCTCGGAATACCCCACCAAACTCCACAAGAAACAGCGATACCGCTGGAACCTCTACCACCAAACCTTGTTCTTACAAGGACTTTCAAAGCTGCAAACCCTCGAGTTTCAAGGGTTCTGAAGGAGCCATCGGACTAATCAGATGGTTCGAGAAAATGGAAACTGTTTTCCGTGTCAGCAAATGCGCGGAGAACGACAAAGTAAACTTCGCCACCTGCTCTCTTGAAGATGATGCCCACTCTTGGTGGAATTCATATACCCAATCAGTGGGTGCTGACATTGCCTACCAAATCACTTGGGAGGAATTGAAAGCCAAACTCACTGCCAAGTACTGCTCTATCGCCAAACTCCAAAAGCTGGATGAGGAGTTCTGGAACTTAAAGGTTCAGGGTGGTGACATCGATGGTTATACCACCAGGTTTCAACAACTAGCTGCTCTCCGCCCAGCTATGGTAAGCACCGAACCTGATAAAATCAGGAAGTACGCCCTTGGTCTCCCTGATTTTGTTCGGGGACACGTCATCTCTTCCAAACGAACCACCATTGACGGTGCAATCTCATTGGCCCAAGACCTGATGTCTATGAGCCAAGATTCTGAACCACCCACTTCATCCTCCCAAAACAACAAACGCAAGTGGTCTGACTACCACAACAACCACTCCAACCAACAAAACAAGAAACCCGACACCATCAAAGCTTACAACACCACCACTGACATCATCCGGGGTTACACAGGGAGCAAACCATATTGTCCCAAGTGCAGCCGTCACCATGAGGGTTCCTGTGGTCCCTTTTGCAACAACTGCAAGAGGTACGGCCACCTCACCAAAGATTGCCGCTCACCTGCCAACAACAATTCCAACAACAACACCAGACCACCCAAAGTATGCTTTGAGTGTGGGAAACCTGGGCATTTCAGGGACTCGTGCCCAAAACTGAAGAACAACAACAACAACAACCGCAACAACAACAACAACAACAACACTCGCAGCAGAGCTTTCGTCATCAAATCTGGGGACGCCCGCCAGGACCCGAATGTGGTCTCGGGTATGTTCCTCCTCAACAACTTAACTGCTTCTGTTCTATTTGATACTGGTGCTGATAGAAGCTTTATCTCCGATGATTTTTGCCCATTACTTGACATCACTCCTGTTGCCTTAGATGTTAAGTACACTGTAGAGCTAGCCAATGGAAAACTTGTAGAAACCACCAGTGTGATACCTAATTGCACTTTAAACCTAGCTGACGAAATCTTTTCGATCGACCTTATACCCATTGAAATCGGAAGTTTCGACGTCATTATTGGAATGGACTGGTTGTCCAAACATCGAGCTGAAATCATTTGTCACGATAAGATCGTCCGTATCCCACTCGCCGTCGGTGGAACCTTGATCATACAGGGGGAGACCGGTGGGACGGGACTCAATATAATATCCGGCTTAAAAACCCGAAAATTTCTGAGAAAGGGTTACCCTGCCATACTCGCACACATCACCGAGAAGAGGTCGGAGGAGAAACGACTTGAGGATGTGCCAATTGTTAGAGACTTTCCCGAAGTCTTTCCGGAAGAACTACCTGGTCTACCTCCGTCTAGACAGGTTGAGTTCTCAATCGATCTCGTGACGGGTGCCGCACCAGTGGCCCGCGCACCATACCGTTTAGCCCCATCCGAACTTCAGGAGTTGTCCTCTCAGTTACAGGAACTGCTGGATCGAGGATTCATTAGACCGAGTTCTTCACCTTGGGGAGCTCCGGTCTTATTTGTCAAAAAGAAGGACGGTTCATTCCGAATGTGCATCGACTATCGAGAGTTGAATAAATTGACCGTCAAGAACCGTTATCCACTTCCTCGCATTGATGATCTATTCGACCAACTTCAGGGTTCAAGTTTCTACTCAAAAATCGACCTGCGATCAGGTTATCATCAGTTACGAGTTCGCGACACCGATATTCCAAAAACTGCTTTCAGAACTCGTTACGGGCACTACGAATTCCAAGTGATGCCCTTTGGTCTAACCAACGCACCAGCTGTATTCATGGACCTCATGAACCGGGTGTGCAAACCTTACCTCGATAAGTTTGTCATTGTCTTTATCGATGACATACTCATTTACTCGCGCAACGAGCAAGAACATGCGCAACACCTCAGAACCATCCTTGAACTACTTAGACACGAGGAGCTTTATGCTAAATTCTCTAAGTGTGAGTTCTGGATCCAAACCGTTCAATTTCTTGGTCACGTGATCGACAGTCAGGGAATTCACGTGGACCCATCAAAAATCGAGGCTATCAAAGACTGGCAAGCACCCACCTCTGCAACTGAAGTACGACAATTCTTGGGTCTTGCTGGGTACTATCGGCGATTTATCGAAAATTTCTCTAAAATAGCTCAGCCACTCACGGTACTGACACATAAGGACAAAAGGTTCGATTGGACTGAGAAACAAGAGTCAGCGTTCCAACTTCTGAAACAAAAGCTTTGCAGTGCTCCAATTCTATCACTGCCCGAAGGCACCGATGACTTCGTGGTATACTGCGATGCTTCTCACCAAGGTCTCGGTTGCGTGTTGATGCAACGAGACAAGGTCATTGCTTATGCCTCACGACAGCTAAAAATTCACGAAAAGAACTACACCACTCATGATCTCGAACTTGGAGCTGTCGTTTTTGCTCTCAAAATCTGGAGACATTACCTCTACGGCACTAAGTGCACTATCTTTACCGATCATAAAAGTCTCCAACATATCTTCGATCAGAAGGATCTCAATATGAGGCAACGTAGATGGGTCGAGTTGCTTACCGATTACGATTGTGAGATCAAGTACCATCCAGGGAAGGCTAATGTTGTAGCCGATGCCCTCAGTCGAAAGGAACGACCTAAACCACTTCGAGTCCGAGCCCTCCGTATGACCATTCATAACGATCTTACCATTCAAATTCATACAGCTCAGATCGAAGCCCTGAAAGCTGAAAACATCAAAAATGAAGCCTTGCGGGGCATTGACAAACAATTTGAAATCAAACCTAACGGGATTAGGTACTTCTCAAACCGAATCTGGTTGCCCAGTTTTGGGAACCTAAGAGACTTGGTGATGGACGAGGCTCACAAGTCTAAATATTCTATTCATCCCGGATCCGATAAGATGTACCACGATATCAAGGAATTTTATTGGTGGCCAAACATGAAAGCCGAAATCGCCACTTATGTCAGCAAGTGTCTTACTTGCTCGAAAGTCAAAACTGAACATCAGAAACCTCCTGGTTTACTCCAACAACCTGAAATCCCTGAATGGAAATGGGATCAAATTGCCATGGATTTCATAACCAAACTACCCAAGTCGTCGAGCGGTTGCGATACCATTTGGGTGATCGTCGATCGTCTCACCAAATCTGCTCATTTCCTGGCAATCAAAGAAAACGATAAAATGGAACGCCTTACACAAATCTACATCAAGGAAATCGTTTCTCATCACGGTGTTCCAGTCTCAATCATCTCTGACAGAGATGCCCGTTTCACTTCTCACTTTTGGCAATCACTGCAGAAAGCATTGGGTACCCGTCTCGATATGAGTACCGCGTACCATCCTCAAACCGATGGCCAAAGTGAACGAACCATTCAAACACTGGAAGACATGCTACGAGCCTGCGTAGTTGATTTCGGTACAAACTGGGAAAGACATTTACCGTTGTGTGAATTTTCGTACAATAACAGTTATCACGCCAGCATTAAGGCTGCACCTTTTGAGGCACTGTACGGTCGTAAGTGCCGATCACCGATCTGTTGGACTGAGGTGGGAGATAGTCAACTCACTGGTCCTGAACTCATTCACGCCACCACTGAGAAAATTGTGGAAATCCAAAACAGACTCAAAGCTGCACGTGATCTTCAGAAAAGTTATGCTGACGTGAGACGCAAACCACTCGAGTTCCAAGTTGGGGATCGAGTTCTCTTAAAAGTATCGCCTTGGAAAGGAGTCATCCGTTTTGGCAAACGCGGGAAGTTAAATCCCAGGTACATTGGGCCTTTTGAGATCCTCGAAAGGATTGGCCCTGTAGCTTATCGATTGCAGCTGCCATCCGAACTCAGCAGCGTGCACCCTACTTTTCATATCTCAAATCTGAAGAAGTGTCTGTCTGATGAGACACTTATTATTCCATTAGATGAAATTCGTGTGGACGATAAACTTCATTTCGTTGAGGAACCCGCTGAAATTATGGACCGTGAGGTCAAACAAATGAAACAAAGTCGTATTCCCATCGTCAAGGTCAGATGGAATTCGCGGCGTGGTCCGGAATTCACCTGGGAACGGGAAGACCAAATGCGACTCAAATATCCTCAACTCTTCACTGATTCCACATCAAACACGACCTCGAGCTAAATTTCGGGACGAAATTCTTCTAACAGGGGGAGAATGTAACACCCACCAAATTAGGACTAGTAATTAGTGCCTAATCGTATGTTAATACATGTAATTAGTTTCTTGTTAGGCTAATTAATGTATCGAATTATATATATAGTGTTGAATATATACGAAAATGCGATTTGGTTAAATCGTACGCAATTTAAATCGGATGTATTTCGATTCAATTTAATACGAACGTTGGTGACAAATCTTATTAAATAACGCTTTTATGTCCAAAAATATTATTATAATAATATTTCGTATTCATACGTATTGTACAAACAAACCTTACACAATTTAAATGTAAAACGCGCAAACTAAATAAACAAACTTACATTTTATAATTCAATATATAAATTGATTAGTAAAATATTTAAATAAAATATCGCATAATAATTTGTATTTTAAAACGTACCATTTAATATTTAAAGTAATTAATTAACGTTTAAACGACGGAGCAAACGAACACCGCACGGGGAGCGGAGACTGAAAGTTGGAGGATAACCTCCAACCCACCACCTCACTTTCTCATTTCTATCTTTCTTTCCTCTCTCTTCCTCCATTTTCTCTCTAAAAAGTTCATCACCACCACATCACAAAAATCGTCAAATACTACCACTAAACGACCTTGGATCTCATCATCACTTTGAAGAAAAACGTTCACCACTTCCCGATCTACAACGCTATCTTTTCGGATTTCTCATCCGACACTTTGTAAGTTTCCGACAAATCCCGAAATCTCTCGTTTTTAAGTGTTTTCACTTTCTAGTAGTTTGTAACAACTTAATATGTCCATATATGGGTTGGGTAAAAGAATCGGACCAAACTATGGCCGGAAAACTCGTTTTTGGCTCAAAAACCCGTCAACAGCTTTAAGTGTCGCAACGAAGCATGCAGTATAGCGTCACTTTGTGCGTCACTTAAGTGACGCATTGAGTGTCGCTAAAAGCCCAAATTTTTGCGTCACTTGCCTAAGTGCCGCATAAAACCCTCTTTTTCCGTCACTACCTAAGTGACGCATTTTCAGTACCCGTCACTAATGACCGACACTTATAGCGTCACTTGCCTAAGTGACGCCTACCATCAAACCTGATTTCACCCGTCACTCACCTTAGTGACTCATGACCTTTATACCGACACTTACAACCGACACTTCCTCAAGTGTCGCACTCTATGCGTCACTTGCACAAGTGACGCTATTATTCAGAATCAGTCATTTCATGCGACACTTCCTAAGTGTCGCCTAAACCCATGAGTGTCGCTATAAGTGACGCATAAAACAGAATATTTACAACTTTTTACTAAGTGTCGGGACCAAAATTTTATCACTGGATTTCACCCAAATTCAAGTCCAGATGCGTTTTTCCTTAAAGCAATATAGTAGAAATAAAAATTTTCCAAGCTGACCTGGCAGCTCGACCCCAGCCAGGGGCTCTGCCCCTTGGACCCCGCCAGGGGCTGCCGCCCCTTGGACCCCGCTAACCAGGGGCGTTGCCCCCGGACCCCCGTACTTAGATTCCGTAAACACATATTTCACCAAGTGTCAAACTTGTACAACTTCAAAACAATGATACGACACAACTTTTCAAACATAATGGAATTTGTGTTTCTAAGTGTAACGCTTCAAAATCAATGTGATAACATCAAGACTATTATTACAATTAATCACCAACGGGCCGTACATGTTTTCAAACACTTAACAAATCAACCAAATCGTAGTAATTTGGACATATATATATAGTTGTGTAACAACTACAAGGGTGATCTTTTGAGATACCCAATCATGATTATAACCATCGCGTGTCGTGGACACCCTCAGGTTACAAGTCTTTGGACTTCATATTCGGCTAATCAACTTACGTTTGTGTAAACGCATTCAGACTCAGGTGAGTCTCATAGCCCCTCTTTTTACTGTTTTACTCAGGGGTGTGATATACTGCTCAACTTTTAACATGTGAACGCAAGTACCAACTTTTCATATACTACTTGAGTTTTTCGAAACTAATCATTTTAAAGTCCTCCGTCAGCATAGTTGTTAATACGTTGTAGCGTGAATATTAGTATATGGTACCATATAGGATTGACCCTCCTCGTCCGGGTTAGCAAGCACTAACCGGGTAAACGGACGTACTAATATTTGGGAAGACGAATGTTGATTAGGCATTCGTGGAGGCACCTCGCCCGGAATTCTCTATAGGGGACCCGGCCCTCGAGTTAAGCTCAACTATGTGCTCATGGCTGTATACACGATGATTATCATTTAATTGCTGGATGCAATTCATTATTTAATTGCTGGATGCAATTCATTATTTAAATCTTGCGGTTCATGCGATATTACTTGATTTCAAACCTGTGAGCTCACCAGCTTTATAGCTGACCTTTTAGCATATATCGCAGGTACCCAGCAGTAGGATGTTTCTGCTTCAGGATTTAGCTCGAGTCAGCATACAGACGATTGAGATTTTCTTGCATTAGTATATTTTGTATAAGTACTTATGTACTGAAATCTCATTATATTTAACTCGAGCTATGTAAAGCTTTAAATGTTGTAAACATTTCAATTATCAATATATTTCGTTAAAACGACGCATATAGAGTCGTTTGCTATTTAACTTTGTGCTTTGTTATTGATTAGTAACACCCAAATCAAGCTTCCGCAAATCATTAAATTTGGGGGTGTTACAGGGATAGTCGTTTCACATCTCAATTTTGGCAATCACTTCAAAAATCATTGGGTACTCGTCTCGATATGAGTACCGCGTACCATCCTCAAACTGATGGCCAAAGTGAACGAACAATTCAAACACTGGAAGACATGCTACGGGCCTGCGTAGTTGACTTCGGTGTAAAATGGGAACGACACCTACCATTGTATGAGTTTTCGTACAACAATAGCTATCATACAAGCATCAAGGCTGCACCTTTCGAGGCACTGTACGGTCGTAAGTGCCGATCACCTATCTGTTGGACTGAAGTTGGGGATAGCCAACTCACGGGTCCGGAAATCATTCACGAAACAACCGAGAAAATATTCGAGATTCAAAACAAACTCCAAGCCGCACGTGATCGTCAGAAGAGTTATGCTGACGTGAGAGGCAAACCACTCGAGTTCCAGGTTGGGGATCGAGTACTACTCAAAGTATCGCCTTGGAAAGGCGTAATCCGATTTGGCAAACGAGGGAAGTTAAATCCCAGATACATTGGACCATTCGAGATCCTCGAGAGAATTGGTCCAGTGGCATATCGATTGCAGCTGCCATCCGAGCTCAGTAGCGTGCACCCCACTTTTCATATTTCAAATTTGAAGAAGTGTCTGTCTGATGAGACACTTATCATTCCACTCGATGAAATTCGAGTTGACGACAAGCTTCATTTCGTTGAGGAACCCGCCGAAATCATGGACCGTGAGGTCAAACAACTCAAACAAAGTCGCATTCCCATCGTCAAGGTCAGGTGAAATTCGCGGCGTGGTCCAGAATTTACCTGGGAACGGGAGGACCAAATGCGACTCAAGTATCCTCAACTCTTCACTAACTCTACTCCGATCACGACTTCGACTTAAATTTCGGGACGAAATTCTTCTAACAGGGGGAGAATGTGACACCCGTCAAATTAGGACTAGTGATTAGTACCTAATCAACTGTTAATACATGTAATTAGTTTTGTGTTAGGCTAATTAATGTATCAATCAATATATATATTGTTGAATATATACAAGTATTATGCGATTTGATTAATTCATACAAGTTTCAAATCGAATGGATTTCGATTCAATTGGACGTTGGTGAATAATTTAATTAAATAATGTAACATTATTTAATAACTCTATTATATCCAAAATATTATTTTTTTTATAATATTTCAGTTTTGATTCATATCGTACAACAACGTTTACCCAATTTAAAATGTTAAACGCGCAAACAAACGAAACAAGTTACGTTTTATAACACAGTTATTAAGTATTTGGTAAAATACTCCAACGAAAATATTGAGTAGATATTCATATTTTTAAAACGCATATTTTTGTGCATAAAATAAATAACTAACGTTTAAACGATCGGGAAAACGAACACCGCACGGAGCGCAAACACGGAGTTAAATGGTGGAGACCCACACTTCGGTGGGGCCCCATCGAAAATCTACCCAAAGGTGGGGGAACCCCACCCTTATCCTCATTCATCATCATCACTTTCTCCATTCTCTCTCTCTTTTCCATCTCTTTCAAAAACCACCACCATCATCCACACAAATCACCAAAATAACACCATAAAACGTCATCTAATCACCTCACTCGTTTGGAATAAAAGAACCACGGCATCACGATCTACAATCCTATCTTTTCTGATTTCTCCGGCGCTAACTCGTAAGTTTCCGACAAAACCCGAAACTCTCCGTTTTTACTTGTTTGTTGTTTATATATGCTTAAAATGTCCAAAAATGGGTTGGGTAAAAGATTTGGACCAAACAGAAGCCTTTCGACCGACTTTCTGGCCACCGGAATCCGAACAGGCTCTGACGTCGCATCTGGCTTGGCCCAATTGCGACGTCAGTTGCAATGTCGCAATACCAATCACCACGTCGCTTATAGAGACATCATCATTAACGTCGCAATTAAGTTGCTAACATCGCACATAGCGACATCGACCCCTACGTCGTAAGAATCCACAACGTCGCATATAGCGACGCCACCCAAAACGTCGCATTAAATTGCGAAAGTCGCACATAGCGACGCCATGCTCAACGTCGCAGTCAGGTACTGCGACGTCGCACCCAACGTCGCACAAAACAGAAAATCAAATTTTTACTAAGTGTCAAGACCTGAAATTTATCATTTGATTTTACCCAAATTCAAATCCTAGATGCGTTTTTCACCAAAGCAATATAGTAGAAATAAAAATTTTTCGAGCTGACTTGGCATCTCGACCCCAACCAGGGGCCAGCCCCTTGGACCCCGCCAGGGGTTGCCACCCCTGGAACCCCGCTCACCAGGGGCGCTGCCCCCGGACCCCCGTCACTTAGAGTTCGTAACGACTTCTAAAACACATCAAAACACACTTTCCAAGTATAACCCCATGAAATCAAAATAATAATAGTTGAGATTACTATTACAAATCCGTCACCAACGGGCCGTACACGTTTTCAAATACTCAAATCAATCAACCAAATCTTAGTAATTTGGACAAGTCAATCAACCAAATCGGGGTAATTTGGACATCATAGATAAACAAACAATTACAAAGGTAGTCTTTCGAGATACCTGTACAATTAATAACCATCACGTGTCATGGACACACTCAGGTTACAAGTCTTCGGACATCAATTCTCAAGCTAATCAATTCAAGTTTATTTCGATAAACACTCAAGGCTCAGGTGAGTCTCATGGCCCCTACTTTACTGCTTTTCAATCAGGGGTGTGATATTATTGCTCGTTTTGTTTTACAAGTTGAACGCAAGTATAATCAAATCAAATACTACATGAGTTTCAAGCTAATCAATTTAAAGCCCTCCATAGCATAGTCTGGTAATACGTAGTAGCGTGAATGTTAGTATATGATATCATATAGGATTGACAATCCTCGTCTGGGTTAGCACGCACTAACTGGTCAAACGGACGTATTAGCATTTGGGAAGACGAGTGTAGATTAGGCACTCGTAGGAGGCATTCAAGTTGGGCTTCCTTAATTGGACCTGACACTCAAGTTAAGCTCAGACTATGTGCTCATGGTTGTATAACTTTTATTTTGCTTAATTGCATTTTAAATTCAATTATAAATCTTGTTGTTCATACAAATATGTGTTGACATACAAACCTGTGAGCTCACCAGCGTTTCGCTGACCCATTTTAGCATGTATCACAGGTACACAGTAGTAGGTTGGACTGCCCAAGCAGGAATCATTAGCTCGAGTCAGCATTCATACAATCAGAGATTTAGCTGCATTATTATATTTTGTATAGATTAATTATGTACTTAAATCTCTCAACTTCAAACCGAGCTAATGTTAAACAATATTTTGATGTAAACTTTTGGTTTTGTAAAACGACGCATATAGTAGTCGTTCATTATATCTTATGTGCTTTGTATATTGATTGGTAACACCCAATTCGTGCTTCCGCTAAACAGTCAATTTGGGGGTGTTACAGTCTAGCACAGACATGTTGAGTCCCGGTTCTCTTGAGGTCAGAGTCAACTAGTGTATTCCCGTTCAACATGATCGTTTCAGACCTTACATCATCTTTCCTTAATTGTACATAGTTGATAAGGCTATGTTAAATTAAAGTCGTATGCTGTAGTTCCTGAACCAGTCATGCCTAATAAGGAAATACTGCCTAACGGTCATAGTCTAGGCCCACTAAATACAACCTAGTTCACTATAACCTTAGGCTCTGATACCAATCTGTCGCACCCCCAATTACGGGGTGCGGAAGCGAATCGGGTCGGGGCGCGACTAATCAATATTCACAGCACAAAGTTATAATGAACGACCACTACATGCGTCGTTTTAAACTTGTATTGATTAAACAAAAGTTTACATCAAAATATTAAGTACAATAGCTCAGTTTGAAATTGAGAGATTTAAATACATAATTAATTTATACAAAATATAATAATGCAGCTAAATCTATGATGGTTTGCATGCTGACTCGAGCTAAGTATCCTGTTGGGCAATCCAAACTACTGCTGAATACCTGTGATACAAGCTAAAATGGGTCAGCGAAACGCTGGTGAGCTCACAGGTTTGTATGTCAAAACATATTAGATGAACCGCAAGATTTAATTGAATTTAAGTTGCAATAAAGCAAAATAAAAGTAACTATACAGTCATGAGCATATAATCTGAGCTTAATGATGTCGCTTATGAAAGCGCGTCTTGTTTTACAATTTATAAATAGAAATACCTAATAAATACTTTCAAGCAACCAGGCAAGAATACCCGATCAATTGTAAATATATATTTGGTAAGTCAGATTCGAACACAGGGAAAATGGAATAATAAGAATAAATAATCTTTTTAAATTACAGAACAAGGGGGTTACGCTTTAGTTCCGTATGAACATAAGATTTATAAAATAGCTAATTAAAATAAACTAAATGAACTAAATGAACTCAAATTAAAATAAACAACTATATACAATATGGAAGGAACAAATAGTATGTAATAACTCCGCTCAGATTCATATATTCTGATTCATTTGCACATTAATTATCTAATTGCGATTTCTTTTATATCAACTTAATACCAAATTCTTCAATGAATACTAAATTGAATGTGAACTAGCCAACGGTTCGGGTCCAACTAATTCCTATAATTTAGGGTCCAACATAAAACACTGGTTCCAATGTCACAAGATGATCAGTCAATTGTGTGCTTTTCCCTAAATCATGCATTAAGGATTCACGATCTATTATAATTATCCTGTGGTATGACTCAACAATACCTACTAATAATTACTTATTAGTCTTGTTCATCTTAGGGATATTGATTACTAATTCTTAACCTATCAGACTCAACGTATTTAGCAATAACTATAAACCTAAGTTCATAATTATCAATGATTACTAGTACCAAAGGAACTCAATCTCAATGATCCTAATAACCACGTTAAGCAAGCAATCAATACAGCACCAATAAACAAGGATTCACGGATAACATAATAGTCTTCAACTAAATAACTCAACAAACGTGCAAATGAAATCATTCAATAATCATAATCTAAGATTTATTAAAACAAATACTACAAGTATCAATTCATCAAATAAGAATACATCAGAAAACTAAATATCAAATTCTTCAATGATATAAAGTAAATGATACAAACCCATTGACGAATCACGCAAAGATCGGTTGAAATGAAATCAACCATCACTCCTTGTGCCTCCATGACATACCTAAAACTCGAAAATGATAAAAACCTAATCTAAAAATGAAAGTAAATCGTATTTACAGAGTGTATTATGTGTGTAAGGTGTGTCAAAAACGTCTGCCAAGGCTGGCCTTTTATACTTGAAAATCAGGTCATTTGACCGCCGGCTATCTGGTTTGGCCGCCGGTCAGCTTCAACTCTACACGGTTACAAAACGCGTTGGTCACCGCCTTCCTTAATTAGCCTTTAGCCGCCGGTCATCTTGTTTAGCCGCCGGCTAAATTTAGTTTTCAGAACTTTACCCTAACGGGCTTGGACAAGCTTTTTGGGCCACCATTTTCCTTTTGCTTTTGGGCTTCTTCTTCTTTAAACCCAACAATGTTTAAGTCTGAATTTAAACATCCTTCATGTCCCAATTCTTCATTTTCTTCGTTATTTCCTTCGGCTTCACACGATTCTTCAAAAATACATCTTTTAACTCGTTAATTGACTGTTTTCCGCTCCTTTTTCCATAAACGCTCCATTTCCACATCTAATTGCAAATATGAACGAAATCAATATATAATATTAACTAAATGCAATAGAAACATCCAAGATTAGGGGTAAAATACTACTGAAATATAGTACTTCTGAGCGTTTATTACTTAACTTGGGGGTCGGGCCCAATGAAGGAATTCCGATCGAGGTGCCTGCTACGAGTGCCTAATCCACACTCGTCTACACAAATGCTAATGCGTCCGTTTGACCAGTTAGTGCTTGCTAACCCGGACGAGGATCATCAATCCTATATGGTACCATACACCAACATTCACGCTACTACGTATTACCAAACTATGTTGTGGAGGGCTTTAAATTGATTAGTTAAAACAACTCATGCAGTATTTGATTTTGATTTGTACTTGCGTTCAATGGTAAATAAAACGAGCATTGATATCACACCCCTGAGTAAAACAGTAAAATAGGGGCAATGAGACTCACCTGAGTCTTGAGAGTTTAGCTTAATAAACGTAATTGATTTGCCGAGTATTGTTGTCCGAAGACTTGTAACCTGAGGGTGTCCACGACACGCGATGGTTATTAATATGAGTAGGTAGTTACAAAGACTACCTTTGTAGTTGTTCGTTCAACTAGAATGTCCTAATTACTACGATTTGGTTGATTAACTTGTCCAAGTTACTACGACTTGGTTGATTAATTTGAGTTTAGAAAATGTGTACGGCCCGTTGGTGATTGTTTGTACTAATAATCTCAACATTTTCATTATGTTTTCGAAGTGTTATACTTAAAAGTATATCCCAAAGTGTGTTAGGGGTCATATCGTATAAGTGTTTGAGGTTGTACAAGTTCGACACTTAGTATAAAAATTGTTTGTCAACTTTCTGTTTTTAGCATCACTTATTGCGACACTTAGGATTTAGGCGACACTCAGGAAGTGTCGCATACAATAGCGAATTCTGATTTAAAGGCGTCACTTCTGGAAGTGACGCATATAGGGCGACACTTAAAGAAGTGTCGGATGTAAGTGTCGGTGTTAGGGCCAGGAGTCACTAAGGTTAGTGTCGTATGAAATCAATTTTCAATTATAGGCGTCACTTAGACAAGTGACGCTATAAGTGTCGGTTTGGAGTGACTGATATTGAATTTGCGACACTTAGGCAAGTGTAGGGAAAAAGGGGTTTTATGCGGCACTTAAGCAAGTGACGCTAAATTAGGGCTTTTTGAGACACTCAATGCGTCACTTAAGTGACGCATTAAGTGACGCTACGCTGCACGCGTCTATGCGACACTTACGTCTGATGGCCGGATTTTGAGACGAAAACGAGTATTCCGGCCACCGTTTAGTCCAAATCTTTTACCCAACCCATATTTGGACATTTTAAGTTTATATAAACAACAATCTAGTGAAAATATACAAAATCAAAGAGTTTCGAGGTTTGTCGGGAATCTTACAAGTTAACGCCGGAGAAATCCGAAAAGATAAAAAGGTAGATCGTGACGAGGTGAATCTTTTTCTCCAAATGAGCAAAGTAATCCGAGGTCGTTTGGTGGTGTTATTGTGCGATTTAAGTGGTGGTAGTGTGGGTTTGTTTTAGAGAGGAAAGAGGAGAGGATAGATGGTGATGATGATGAAATGGGGACAAAGGGTGGGATCCCCCCCCCCCCCTTTGTTGGCTGATTCGGGTGGGGCCCACCAGAGTGTGGGTCTCCAAATTTTGATTCCGTGTATTCGCGCTCCGTGCGGTGTTCGTTTTCCCGATTGTTTAAACGCTAAATAATTATTTAAAACATTTAATTATACGTTTTAAAATGCAAATATTTACTCGACAATTTGGTTGAAGTATTTTATCAAAATACTTAATATTGGAGTTATAAAATATAACTTTACTTTGTTTTGTTTGCGCGTTTAATATTTTAATCGCGTAGTCACCGTTTGTACGATACGATTTGTATACGAAATATTATAAAAATAATATTTTGGATATAATAGCGTTATTAAATAATGTTATATTATTTAATAAAATTGTTCACCAACGTCCGTATTTACTTGAACAGAATTGCATTCGATTTAAATTGCGTACGATTTAATCAAATCGCATAATTGTATATATTCAACAATATATATATATATATATATATATATATATATATATATATATATATATATATATATATATATATTGATACATTAATTAGCCTAACACATAACTAATTACATGTATTATAATTGATTAGGCACTAATTACTGGTCCTAATTTGACGGGTGTCACATCCTGACATTAAACAAGCTGCAACGGCTGATACCTCTGTTCCTGACATTGAACAAGCTGCAACAGCTGATACTTCTACTCCTGCAGCTCCTGGATCTTCTGATATTCCGTCTACTTCAGCTATTGATTCAGATACGTTGAAGACCTGCAAGTTCTACAAAGATGGAAAGCGTAAGCTAAAAGGTCTTATTATTAGTTGGAAGTATGAAGTGAAGAATAAAGTGATTATTATGAAGAGATTAGATGGCTTACAGTACTTTATTACACGTCTCAATCATCTGGGTACTTTGCCATATTACGAGCTATTACAATTAGCACAAATGAATATTATCAATCCTACTGATAATGAGCTTGCGAATGATGTTCAAAGAATTTTGAGAAAAGAGGTTAATTCGAAAAATTTCTTTTTGATTACACCTAACTTGGGGAGGAGACGTATCTATAGGAACAGGATCAATCCTGCAACCAACAAGCCCTGGGTTAAGGTTTTCTTCAGATCTCCTAAGACTTTGAAGTACAATCCTTTGGAGAAACTTCCATTTGATTTTTTGAGAAGGTTGAAGTATTGGGTATATGACGGTAGCACAGGGGAAGCTGAAATTGTATATATTCCAGATATTGAGCCGCAAGAATTGAGGAATGCAAGGTCAACAAAGATTCGAATATATGATCAATTGAGCTTGTCAACCTTACCAAGAAAGATCTTGAAGCTCTACAAGCGAATCCGATTACTTATCATCCAGAGTTCAAGACGGAAGCATTACGGTTTCAGAAGGTTGTATCAGTTTGTTTAGCTCAAAGCGTTCATGCAGGAGGAACGTTCCCTGCAGACTGGAAGTGCTAAAGATTTTAAAGACCAAGTTGCTGACATGGGGGAGTTTGTTGGTACATTTTGTGTGTCAGTCAGTTGGTCTATCGAGTTGTACGTGTTGTTATTTGAATTATATTGAAAATGTATTATTAACGACACTCGAGTTTTAGTTTTGGGCGACACTTATTAAGTGTCGCCAAGAATGTGTTTAGAATAGTATGCGACACTTAAGTAAGTGTCGCATGGCCAATGTTTGCGACACTTGGCTAAGTGTCGCTAAGTCGGTCAGTTTTGAGTATAAATAGAACCATACGTGTTCTAAGCAAGGGTTGACGAAACCCTTGCACCATTTGTCGAAAAAGCATTCCTGTAACCATTCTAATATGTTCCGTTTGATCAATAACAAGTTATTATTCGTTGTTTAATCGATTTCGGTTTATGATTACTTGTTATTGTTGTGATTGTTTGATTCTGCCAAGCAATCGTTTGTTTCAATCAGTAAGATCCAAGGCAAAGGGGACTATCAGTTATTCCACTTGAGACGTGGCCCAAGGTGTAAGTTGAGATTAAATATACCCAAATATTAAATTTGTATGTGTGATGCAATTGATATGTGATCTACCTAAAAAGCTATCGTGTGTGAGTGTCATTGCAGCCTTCGTTGAGGGCACACTTTAGTGTAAATGTTGGTTCTGACTTAATAGTTCTATTAGGGTTTATGAATTATTAAGAGTTTAAATCGGAATAACTAAGTTTTTTTGTTTTACTATAGATGGCTAATAACAACGTTAATGCAAACAACACCATGAACTAGTCGCTTCGTTCGATCCTTGAAAATGATAAGTTGACAGGGCCTAACTTTCGTAATTGGGAAAGGAACCTTCAAATTGTCCTTCGCCATGAACGAAAGTGGTATGTGCTCGAGACACCTCTTGGTCCCGCACAACTAAATGATGTCGTCGAGGACGTTAGAAATGCTCATAGTAAGCATGAGAACGATCTCCTTGATTTGCAATATTTGATGCTTGCTACTATGTCTCTCGAACTCCAAGTTAATTACATGGAAACTTCGGCATATGATTTGATTCGTCGATTGAGAGAGACATTTCAATCCACTGCTAGAACCGAAAGGTTCGACGTCACTAAGGATTTGAATCATTGCAAGATGGCCGAGGGATCTGACGTGAGTGCCCATGTCGTGAAAATGATAGGGTACCTTAACCGTCTAGAAAGACTTAGACATGCCTTTTGTCACACCCCCAAATTCATTGATTTTGTTTAGCGGAAGCATCTAGTTAAGTATGGGGGTAATGATACCAACATTGTACATACATACATATCAGAGCATATGATTACAACAGAACGTATATATTAAGATGCCAAGAGTAATAGATACAAAGTTTACGATTCATCAAATCGTATAAGTAGTTAAGTTGTACAAAAGTGGATTTCGTAAATATGACTAAAAACATATTAGTTATACAAAAGAAATCAATATGTTTCAAAAAGTTGGCATCCTAAAAGCTTCACGGGTCGCCTAGAGTTCCATATGTGCAGGCGGTTCTTACGTGCAGCTAATTCCCTGAAAAACATAGTAAAAGTCAACAATGAGGTTGAGTGAATTCACAGGTTTTATGTTTGCGTATAAAGTTTGATCAACCAATATTTTTGTAACGTTTTGCCATAACAGTTTAAGTAATGTTCGTCAAACGTAAAGTGTTGTTGGGATGTCGCCAAAAAGTACAGTTTCAAAAAGTTTGTCCAAGACGTAGGACCTTTCAATGTTTGCCCAAGAAGTAGGGACTAAAATGTTTGTCCAAGAAGTAGGACCATCAGTAACTGCCCAAGAAGTAGGGACTTTCTATGTGCCCAAGTCGTAGGGACTTTTCAAGTTGTATCCAAGAAGTAGGACTGGCATCCAAGACGTAGGACCCACTGCTCAAGAAGTAGAGCATTCACCCAAGACGTAGGATGGAACCTTGCCCAAGAAGTAGGGACTTTCTGTATGTGTTTGTCCAAGTCGTAGGGACTTTCTGTGTGTGTTTGCCCAAGTAGTAGGGACTTTCTGTGTATGTTTATGAAAATGTTGTTTCATAAAAGATAGTTAACAAAAATGTGTAGCTGGTCGTTCTCCAGCGAGTTCCAATTTAGTTTTCATATGAAATATCATTTATAAACAAAAGTTGTAGCAGTTTGACCGCCGTCATAAACAGTTTGTATAGTTTACATCAAATCAGTTGTATAAAAGTTTGCACCCGTAACAAAAGAGTTGACTATGTTTTCCATCCTTCTTCAAAAGTAGTAAAGCAGTAAAAGTAGGGGCTGTGAACTCACCTGTTGAGTTAAGTAGGTTTGAGTGCTAGCAAAGCCTAAAGCCCAAGTCTAGTCCAAAATCTCCTAACGCCCTAAACGTATGAGATTTAATAAGTATGTGGATGTCTAAGTCTACCATCCACGCTTGTGTTCGTACAACCAAGTTATGTCAAAAACGTTTGTTAATTATGTACGTCTGTATTTCGTTGTTGTGAAAATGTATACGACTCGTTGGTGATAGTTTAAAATCACAATTTCAATAATGTAAGCGTGTTTGTAGTGTTTGTAAAGTTCGTGTATCGTATTGTATGTAAATATTCGTTCCCGGTTAAGTTCCACACTTAGTGAAAAAGTAGTTGTAAACCTGCTATTTTTAGCGTCACTAGAGGCATCACTCGCCTTGGGGTTGCGTCACTAAGTAAGTGTCGGATTAAGTGATGCGTATGGTAGTGGGCGTGATGTGACCCAAAAAGTCATGTTTTTAAGTACTTATTTCCGCACTTTTTGGACTATTCTTTGGTGAAAACATTTCAAAACAATCATTTATCATCAAAAATCACCAAGGTAGTCTAAATACGGGCGTTGCTACAAAAATTAATAAAAACATCCATTTTGCACGCAAACCGAGGCAAAAACAATCACCTTAAATATTCCATTCTTGATTATCTTATCAAAGTAGATCTTAATGCATATTTTATGATTCAATAAGAAAATCCAAGATCGGTGGTGAAAGAATCAAGAGAAACGGGTGAAGAACGAAGAAGATGTGCAGTCTAGAAGCCCGCCGATCGTCATCCGGAACACGCAAAAGTCAAACACTTCCAAATTTGGCAAACTTAGTGTCATTAGAAGCGTAACGGAAAAACGAAGCCAACGGCGCAAGAATCAAGCAGATCGGAGCCCAAACGAAGAAGATACGGACGAACCAAGCAACCGACAAACAAGCGGAGGCCAAACCAAGCACCAACCCCCCCCCCCCCTTCGCCCTAGGTACCGTATACGGTACCCTAGGTGCCGTATACGGCCCTTGGGGTGCCGTATACGGGGTCTGGTGGCTTGTGAGGTGCCGTTTTGCCCCCCCCCCCCCTTGGTCCGCTTGCCCCGTATGCTGCTTTGATGCTTGTATTTCGTGCTTCAAGACTTGTACCAAGGCCAACTAGCTTCTCCTATAAATACCTCACTCATTTCACCATTTCAAACACACCTTACACCTCTCATTTCACATACTTCTCTTTCTCTCTCTAGAATTCTCTCTCTAGCACTACTCTTAGGAGTTAGAGGAGAATTGTTCTTGTAATTAGTTCTCTCTCTAGCACTACTCTTAGGAGTTAGAGGAGAACTAGAGAGATATAAGTTAGCGGTTAGAGCTAGAGGAAAGTTGTAATTGGGTAATCAAGCTGTAGCAAGGTTATTCAAGTCAGACTGTTGTAATCCTTAGTATTACTATTCTAATCCGGTGATATTATCTAACTTTCTTACTGTTATAATGTTTACTTTGCATATTATTTCAGTACGATTTATGATCGTTGTCATGCTGATTAGCTAGATTAATATGTGATTGTTGAAATGTAGATGCTAGGATTAGGGATGATGTTTAATTAATATATCTTATATATGATCGGTAGTTGTTATGCTGCATACATGTTTAGACTTATCCTGGATGTAGACTTAATTAATCACCCTTTCTGGTCTCTCACATGACTGTTGCCTTAGGATAGGATCTGATCAACCCTAACTACGAATACACAGTTATCTCCTATTTGTATGAAACTGTGAGATCACCATAACACGTCAGAATACTTGGTATAGCATTGGAAATACCACTGGTAGAGTACAAATACGTGGAAGCCAAGGAAATGCCGGTGGTCTATCTCACCGTGGATTACCTGGAAGCAACCCTTCCAGACACGGGTCTAGGTCTTGTTAAGCCGTGAAAATGCTATAGTACACTGTAAAACTACCTCTGGTTATAAAGCTATGTAAAGATATAATAAGTCTTTAAAACACCATAGATATACCTAGAGTTAGAGTACTGTGGAAAATAAGGTCACTATACACTGTATGCATGCCTAGGGATGAACGACCGATGGCAAAGGAGGGTCTAATCCATGACGGAAGTATTAGAACTTAAACAGATAAAACATGAGTTAGGAAATGAAAGCAAGGATGCCGGCTGTGTTCCCAGATGCTTAAAACCCCTAAACTCTACTTAACCGATAGTTTAACTTATTCAGCATACAACCAGTATTACTCTGTTAAAATTGGATAGACATAGGTGTTAAGAAAAGTCAGTGTTGTGGACTGTCGCCTTATTCCTTAACCCCATTCAGAGGGTCGCTTGGTCTCCGAAATAGACGGTGAGGTGGGTCTAAAGACAGTCCCTTCTGACCAGAATCAGGATAGCCTAGGATTCAGTGACATATGCTTTAGGGTTACACCTAGACGTAGGGTCCTAGTATTTACACCGACTGTTTAGAAGATTCTTAACCAGAGTAATCACCTATCATCAATATAATATCATCCCGAAACCCTAATCGTCGAAGTTTCAGCAATCACTCTCTACCTGCTGCTTATATTCTCGTTTACTTTTCTGCACTTTAATTTATGTCTTTAGGTTAGTTTAGATAAAACCAAAACCCATACCTACCTTGTTTTAAACCCATCCTATTGTCAAGTTATCTTTGGTAGGTTCCAATTCAATTCAATTCGTTCCGATTTTGGACGACACTCGAGTTATACTTGCCACCTTACCCACAAGGTAGGTAGCTTGCATAGTTTGAGCCCAGCAAATATAAATTTTTAAAACTTTCAACCCATCGTGCGTCTCGGTAGCCGTCGGTGCAACGACTCGGATTCTAAAACCCGACCGACCACTGGGACCGCGACATGTTTTTGGCGCCGCTGCCGGGGATCGGTTTCGTCAAGAATTGAATTCTGCCTTAGATAATTAACTTTAGGAGATCCTTCCCTAAGATTATCATTACTTAGGAAGTTTGCTTTATTAGTTAGATAACTTAGTTCTTAAACCCTAGAAAATACATAAAAAATTAAAAATTAAAAACCCAAATTCTCCTTCAAACCCCATCTCTCCTCTCAATCAAATGATGACGGATGAGATGACGGCTTTGGTAGATGCAGAATTCTTTGACTGTCCAGAGTATGAGTCAAACTCCTCTGACGTTAGAGAGATCTGTGTTAACCATGAAGTTGAGAACCCAAAAATATCGAGCTTAGACTTAGGTTTTGATGAATCTCAGCAGAAGATTCCAGCTTCTGTTACTGTTGCTTTAAGTGGTCAACCCACACTTGACCCTGAGATTCTGTCAATCTTGTCTAGGTATCCACACTATATTAGACCTACTACTTTACCTGATGATGAACCATTTGGAATCGAAGTGTTCTTCTATCCACCCATGCCTTGGATGGATTTGAATGAACGTCTTCATTGTTTAGACGAATAGTTTGAGTACGATCTCCCAGATATTTTGCAAGCCCACCCCACTACACTTTATTCAAGTGTTGTTGAGGAAGAGTGTCTCCAATATCAGGTTGAGAATGAACTTAGGATAGAAACACCAACCTGATTAAACACTGAATCTAGGAATCATCTACCCGAATCAGAAACAGACCATCACTTAGGAAATTCTCTCAAGCCCAATAGGAGGATAGATATCCATGCCAACTTTCTAAAATATCTTAAGACATCTGATTTTCCATTTACATTTGAGCAGAGAAAGACCTTTGTTGAGATTGATAGGATTATTAGACTTCTCCGTGCTAAACACAGTAGAAAAGACGAGCTATTGTTAAAATCAGAATTAAATCTTTTAATGGATTTACTTGCCAGCACCGATTATCCCTCTGATTTACAACCTAGGATTAATCGTTATGTTGCGTTCCTGATTGACGAGCTTGAATTTTGGATAGAAAGAAGCCCTATCAAGTCTGACATGATTCTTGCAGATATTCCATTCTTTGTTGATCCTGCTACTTATTTAATTAATGAGCTTAGAGCTATTTTTCCCGAATCAACTGAGGAAGCTATGGACGCTGCTTTCTTTGCAAAAAGGAAACATATCCATATCCAGCTAATCCAGTTGTTCCAAAAAATCAAATTCCCGTTTACTAACCAACAGAAGATTTATATCGAAGAACTTTCGCAAGCAGTTCACACTACTTACGGAAATCCCGATTCTTTTGAGGAAACGGAATTTGTGGATCTACTTTCAAAACTGCTCTATGATCTATCTTATCTAGATACAGGATTTAGGGATGGCATTTCAAACCAGAAAAAGGTGAAACGGGAATTTAATCGTTTTGTCGATGCATTGTTACAACTCAGTCAGGAAGAACGAGAATTCTTAACAGAATTTGAACGGTATTTCATAAATCCTGCTGATTTAGTTTACTATGGCATCCGAGCTCTCCGAGGTACGTTTATTTCCCGCTATACCTTGTCTCTATCCAAAGCATCAACCGTACTCAACGGTGTCATCTCGGACACTATCCGGTAAAACAGTAAGTCTTATATGGACGAGCTTTCGTCTTTAACAAAGCGCTCTTGGGAGGCACCCCAAGCCTATCTAGGTTAATTAATATTAGTTAGTATTAATTTTAAGTTTGAATTAATTTTTCGTTTTAAAGCTTTCGTTTAAAAATCAAGAAAACGTCCCTTAAACTTTAAACTCGCGCAATTTGCGTAAGTTCGAACTTTTCAGAAAAATTTAACAAAGTTTTAATTTTAAAATTTTGGTAAATTAATTATGATTTGTTTTAAAGTTTAAAGTGCACAAAAATATTGTTCCGTTTTTAAATAAACTCGTTTCTGTTTAAACGCAAAGAATTTTTCGCACGCAATTTAAAATACAATTTTAATTCGCGAAAACTTTTTACAAAGATTCGTATTTACTTTTGGTTACTTTATTAAAAATCTTAAAACCTTTCGAAAACCAATCGTACGTATCGTATCTTTCGCGTTTTAAATCGAAACATATTTAAACCAAGAGGAAGGGACTCACTACCAAACAAAAAGTCAATTTTGGTCAATTTTCTCTCCCCTTCTTCCCCAAACCGTCGCCCCCCCCCCCCCCCCCCATCACCATCACCAAACCCTCATTTTTCCACCATTTTTGATTATTTAAAGCTTCAAGTTCTTCATTTTATCATCTCTCTTGCATACATAACATCATTTCATCACTTGCAAGGTAATTCCTAACTCAAATCTTTAAATTTCATTAACTTTTTAAAAGTTAGGGTTTCAACTTTTGATCTATGAAATCCATGGTGAAATCTTGTGTTTTATGGTTCAAAGGTGTTCTTGCATAGTTGCTTAACATGATTACATGCTTGATCGAGTAGATTACTTGATAATTTGTTACTTTGATCTTCAAGTGTTGACTTTAAGTTGTCAAAGTTGCTAGAATTGTTGACTTTTGATAACTAGTAGATTGTTTTGACTTGTTTTGATTAATTCATGCTTAGTATGATTTGATAAACATGTTACATGATTGCTAGTTTATTTTGAATGATCTTTAGGATTATTGAAAGTTAAAGTAAGCACGTTGTGATTAAAAATTAACCAAGTATCATACTTTATTTTAATATTCAATTTTTAAAATGGTACTTGTATTAATTAAATCATGGCAAGTTTCTTAGATTTTCAATAATTCCTTAGTTAGCTTTTGGTCCTTGATTATTTTAAATATTCACCACCTTAAATTAATAAAGTGTTGAATATTTTTACTATGACCATCACACGTAAGCTACCGTCATTCATTTATCAAAATCTTTAAATCTTGCAAAATTAACCGAATAAGTTAACACGTGTCTTTAACCATATGGTATTTGCATGAATAAATTAGTTTATGCTCTTTTTGGTTTACGTGATATATTTGAGGTAATTACATGGTTAAGCTCACTTAGATTAAGTTGCCATGAATGAAAGTAAAAATATTTGCTAGTAGTTTGAAATGACGAGTTTACTTGGATTAAACGCTAGTATTTCTATTGCTTTAATACCCTTGGAATAGGTTAGACACTAATGATTGCAAAAATTGCGGATTGAGGATTGGTTAGGCCTAGGTTTAGTTTAAAATAAATTGCGGATTTATTCATATTTTAAAGCCTACATTTCCAATTTTTGTTTAAAATTTTGGAAATGTACTTAGCAATTTGTTATTACTTATGCATCTCATTTTCTTGTCAACAGATGGATCTATCAAACCCTTCATTAAGGAAGCTTGCTTCATCCCCCGAGAATATGGACGATATTGAGAAATGGATGGGACGATACTTAGGGTCAAACAGAGTCATCATGTGGCCGGATATGAGACGTTTGGGTATTAGGGATGAGTTGGAAGATTTGATTAAGTATGATAAAGATGGCGAGGAACATGCTGCGTTTTTTCATCTTTTCTCCATTGATGAGGCTATATACCGAGAGGTCGTCACTGAGTTTATGATGACTTACGAGTTCCGAGAGAGATTGGAGATCACTGATAAGAAGAAGATCACTTTTCGGTATCGTGGGAAGAAATATCATATGACAGTTGGAGATTTCGGGGTATACCTTGGCCTTTACACACAGTCTCAGGCCAGTTCTAATTGGTTCACCAGCAGTTTCCTGTCTATCTCCAGTTTACCATCACGGGATCATAAGGAGATATGGAGAGGATTGACAGGGACAACCTTCAGGAGTGGAGTGAAAGCTTCACTCATGACCCGACCAGTTCATCACATTCTTCATAAGCTCCTGTGCTGTACTATCTTTGGGAAGAGAGATGTTGGACCTGCTACATCAGAAGAGCTTAAGTTCATGGATGCGATCATAAGGAAGCAGAACCTGAATGTCGCATACATCATAGCGGATAGATTGTGGAAGGAGAAGAGAGAGGATAGACGCCACGTATTCATGGGAGCCATTATCACGAGATTGTTAGTCGGCATGGGGATTCTCACTGATCGTCACCGTGAGGATTACACCCATCATGCTAGTTCGCAGCCGTTTGATCTAGAGTACTGTAAGTTGATCAGGATCATTGATAAGGGACCTGGGAGACAGTGCTTATGGTATCAGACTAGGCAGCCCATTCCTGGATGCTTCATGACCAGGAAGAGCGTGACTACATAGGATAGAGATGTTGGTCCCCAGCCACAGAGACCAGTTGCAGCAGAGATACCTGAGACATCACGAGGAGCAAACACATCAGTACTGCCTACACAGGCCGTTGTGCATCACACGGATCCGGTCACTTCTCTTACTCAGTACTATCTATTACATGCTTTACAAGTTATCCGTGATCAGCAGGTTCTGACAGCTAGGACACATGGTACCCCTGAGCCTGATCACTTCTTATACAGATGTGGACCACCACCTCCACCTACTACCCATACCGCCACTCACCCATACACCACCACTCGCCCATACACCACCTTTCCTCCACCACATCCACATACCTCCACTCAACCACCACATCCATATAGACGCCCACGCACACCTACCACATACTCCGCACCATTACCCACTCACAGATCCACATCTGATATAGCCAGAGTCTACTCAGTACACATACCATCACCAGCCCGTCAGCAGGCATCATTGCCTCATCCGACTGTACCCATTCCGACCCATGATCAGCATCCAGAGGCTAGCACCTCATACAGACCAGATCTGCTTTACATTGGCACCGATGCATTGTTCACTGGTAGCATCGGCCCTTACTTGGATTTGGGCCCCATCTTTTCAGTTCAGGTTCCTACTGAGAGCACTCTCAGGCAGCTCTACCTTGATATGTTACAGACGGCAGGTGTTACCACTGCGTACATGCTCGCTCAGGGTTATGATGATACGATGGCACTTCCAGCGATGACTCTCAGGCAGATATTGATTCAGAGAGGACTACTACCTCCAGATGAGCAGAGGGTATCTAGCGGACAGCAGTCAGTTGCAGGACCTCCAGCTCAGCCTGATGACATACCAGCAGAGGATCCTCCATTCTAGACTACTTATCTTATGATTTATATTTCATATCACTGACTTTTGTATTATATTGATTACAGTGATCTCTATCTTGCACTTGGTTAAACTTTTGGGATATTTCTCGACCTATATGGTTGAGCTTTATTATTATATTTCGTTTATCATATTTACTTATTATGTTTTGTTTCTTTATTTAGAATAAGTGATTGAATGTGTGAATGAGCACGAGACCATACGAGATGACGAGCGTTCAAGAAAAAGAACCGTGGAGTAAAAGGCAGACAACCAAGGAATTCACAACTGCGGACCACGGAACTTACACACATCTCAGGAGAGGAGCTTTGGTCTATCTTCTTCTGAAACTCGCACATGCACCGCAGACTCTTCAAAGATCTAAGTGTGGGATCTCAACCCACACTCCAAGACATCTTAGCAAGAATCGTCTCCAAATCTTAAATCACAAAAAGTGTGAAATTCACTAATAAAAATTTCCACTTACATCATGGATCGATTCTTAGCTAAGCATGAATGAGAAGCGCTGTGCACCAGAATAGGACATGCGGAGCTGAATTACTCTTAATGAAGATCTTCGAATTCTCAGCTTTCGCCTCTAAACGTCTAATCGTCATCTGGGGAGTTTCTTACCTTTCACCTCGTTTACATTGATTCATTTTGTTAACTTAGGAATGCAAAGTAATCTATACTCTATCCTAAACTTATCACTAAGTGTGGGATTCCAGCCCAAACCAAACACTTGAGAAACATTTTCTATATGTTCAAACTCTAAGTGTGAGATTATATTTTTCAAATATAATCTCAACTCAAGAGAACATTAGAGACAATGTTCCTCTAAGTGTGGGATAGCAGGTATAGAATACCTTGAATTAGATGTTTTACAGATTCTAATGTCCAAATAGCTTTACTCAGAAAATGTTCCTCAAAATTTCAAACTTTTCAAAACTTTTTAAACAAAAATAATAAAGTATGAGCTGAATCATCCGATTAACTCTACTATTTTTGAGTTACGATTTCTTTCGAAGAGGAACCATTTCTAATATGAGTTAGTTATTCAAGAATATTAGGGAAATTAAGGTAGAAATTTCTTAAATAAGTATTAACAATCTAAGGAGCATGGCTAGGCACATACAAACCCAAATTTGCAGTGAGGTTTTGAGCCTTAAAAGCATTCATTTTAAATGCTACATTGTTCATTTCTTGTGTGTGCCGATGCTAGTATCTCTAAATTAGAACTTGTTCCTGACATACGTTTCGAGACCACATTGGAGAGTACCGTACGTGGTATAGGTGCAATTAGATGATCTCGACATTCCTTAGGATTAAGCCCATTCTTACATGCCTTTTCAAGCCTAAAACCCTTCCGATACTCATTTTTAGTATCGATGATCCGCCTAGAAAAACCCTTTGAGCCTAAACCTTTCGTTTCTTCAAAAACCCTATACCTTTAACCATTTTTCCCAAATTCCCAACAACTTTTCTTGGAATTTCTAAGGTTATGAAAAACATCTTGAAGAATCTATTTCTGAATTGATCTACTCCTCCGTGTTCACCAAAATCAGAAAATCAAGGGTGCCAAAAATTGGCACCAGAAGAAAAGACTCGAAGAAGTCCGTGATAAGAAAGAAGAGATTTCCGAAAGAAAATCAAAAATATCCTTGGAAGTTCTCTGGCAAAGAAGTTTTGAAGAAAGAAAAGGAAATAAAAAGCAGAAAAAGAAAGAAAGGAAAAAGAAAAGAAAATAAAGCTAAAGTGTTTCAGAGTATCAATCTTTCAAAGAAAGATCCGATGAAATACGAGTAGCTATCTTCTCCATTCTACAATAAGTTTTTCATGATTCGTAGAATGCCCATGATAAGCAACCCCTTACAACCAAAAATCACCACTATCCATACCCCCTAACCCTCACAAACACTACAACTCACTCGAATGTCTTGGGATAATTAGCGCCGTCCTCTTCCTAAGTGGTGGAGATCCGATTCTCGACCAAGCTTATGATGATGAGTGCTGCATGACTGGCTATTTGAGCAATTTCGATTGTACTTGATTGATAGGACACCCGATACACTCTGAGTGAATTGAGTGACCACCTTTAGTGAGATCGCCTAGTCATGTATACTCCAAGATCACGAGATTTGGAAAGTATGCCTGGGAAAGTCAATACTTATTTCTGAAAGGATCATCTTAGCTTTCCCTATGTTCTCTAAATAATTTTCCCACAGGACAAAGTGGTAACTTTTTGGAGGTGCTCTAACTCACCTAAAATCTATAAAATGTTTTCACAGGGACACAACTGAGTGTTGCTTGAGGACAAGTAACGCTTAAGTGTGGGATACTTGATGTGACCCAAAAAGTCATGTTTTTAAGTACTTATTTCCGCACTTTTTGGACTATTCTTTGGTGAAAACTTTTCAAAACAATCATTTATCATCAAAAATCACCAAGGTAGTCTAAATACGGGCGTTGCTACAAAAATCAATAAAAACATCCATTTTGCACGCAAACCGAGGCAAAAACAATCACCTTAAATATTCCATTCTTGATTATCATATCAAAGTAGATCTTAATGCATATTTTATGATTCAATAGGAAAATCCAAGATCGGTGGTGAAAGAATCAAGAGAAACGGGTGAAGAACGAAGAAGATGTGCAGTCTAGAAGCCCGCCGATCGTCATCCGGAACACGCAAAAGTCAAACACTTCCAAATTTGGAAAACTTAGTGTCATTAGAAGCGTAACGGAAAAACAAAGCCAACGGCGCAAGAATCAAGCAGATCGGAGCCCAAACGAAGAAGATATGGACGAACCAAGCAACCGACAAACAAGCGGAGGCCAAACCAAGCACCAACCCCCCCCCCTTGGCCCTAGGTACCGTATACGGTACCCTAGGTGCCGTATACGGCCCTTGGGGTGCCGTATACGGGGTCTGGTGGCTTGTGAGGTGCCGTTTTGCCCCCCCCCCCCCCCTTGGTCCGCTTGCCCCGTATGCTGCTTTGATGCTTGTATTTCGTGCTTCAAGACTTGTACCAAGGCCAACTAGCTTCTCCTATAAATACCTCACTCATTTCACCATTTCAAACACACCTTACACCTCTCATTTCACATACTTCTCTTTCTCTCTCTAGAATTCTCTCCCTAGCACTACTCTTAGGAGTTAGAGGAGAATTGTTCTTGTAATTAGTTCTCTCTCTCGTTTCTCTCTCTAGAACTACTCTTAGGAGTTAGAGGAGAACTAGAGAGATATAAGTTAGCGGTTAGAGCTAGAGGAAAGTTGTAATTGGGTAATCAAGCTGTAGCAAGGTTATTCAAGTCAGACTGTTGTAATCCTCAGTATTACTCTTCTAATCCGGTGATATTATCTTACTTTCTTACTGTTATAATGTTTACTTTGCATATTATTTCAGTACGATTTATGATTGTTGCCATGCTGATTAGCTAGATTAATATGTGATTGTTGAAATGTAGATGCTAGGATTAGGGATGATGTTTAATTAATATATCTTATATATGATCGGTAGTTGTTATGCTGCATACATGTTTAGACTTATCCTGGATGTAGACTTAATTAATCACCCTTTCTGGTCTCTCACGTGACTGTTGCCTTAGGATAGGATCTGATCAACCCTAACTACGAATACACAGTTATCTCCTGTTTGTATGAAACTGTGAGATCACCATAACACGTCAGAATACTTGGTATAGCGTTGGAAATACCACTGGTAGAGTACAAATACGTGGAAGCCAAGGAAATGTCGGTGGTCTATCTCACCGTGGATTACCTGGAAGCAACCCTTCCAGACACGGGTCTAAGTCTTGTTAAGCCGTGAAAATGCTATAGTACACCGTTAAACTACCTCTGGTTATAAAGCTGTGTAAAGATATAATAAGTCTTTAAAACACCGTAGATATACCTAGAGTTAGAGTACTGTGGGAAATAAGGTCACTATACACTGTATGCATGCCTAGGGATGAACGACCGATGGAAAAGGAGGGTCTAATCCATGACGGAAGTATTAGAACTTAAACAGATAAAACATGAGTTAGGAAATGAAATCAAGGATGCCGGCTGTGTTCCCAGATGCTTAAAACCCCTAAACTCTACTTAACCGATAGTTTAACTTATTCAGCATACAACCAGTATTACTCTGTTAAAATTGGATAGACATAGGTGTTAAGAAAAGTCAGTGTTGTGGACTGTCGCCTTATTCCTTAACCCCATTCAGAGGGTCGCTTGGTCTCCGAAAGAGACGGTGAGGTGGGTCTGAAGACAGTCCCATCTGACCAGAATCAGGATAGCCTAGGATTCAGTGACATATGCTTAAGGGTTACACCTAGACGAAGGGTCCTAGTGTTTACACCGACTGTTTAGAAGATTCTTAACCAAAGTAATCACCTATCATCAATATAATATCATCCCGAAACCATAATCATCGAAGTTTCAGCAATCACTCTCTACCTGCTGCTTATATTCTCGTTTACTTTTCTGCACTTTAATTTCTGTCTTTAGGTTAGTTTAGATAAAACCAAAACCCATACCTACCTTGTTTTAAACCCATCCTATTGTCAAGTTATCTTTGGTAGGTTCCAATTCAATTCAATTCGTTCCTATTTTGGACGACACTCGAGTTATACTTGCCAGATTACCCACAAGGTAGGTAGCTTGCATAGTTTGAGCCCAGCAAATATAAATTTTTAAAACTTTCAACCCGTCGTGCATCTCGGTAGCCGTCGGTGCATCGACTCGGATTCTAAAACCCGACCGACCGCTGGGACCGCGACAGGGCGGCACTCGAGTGAGTGTCGCTAATAATGTTTAATAGTTTATGCGTCACTTGTTGGTAGTGTCGGGCAAAGATAAAATCGAATTTAGGCGTCACTAAGGTTAGTGCCGCATGGAGTGTCGGTTTGCCGACACTTAACGAAGTGCCGCAAAAAGAGGGTTTTTGGCGTCACTTAGGGAAGTGACGCGAAAAGAGGGTTTTATGCGACACTTAGTGCGTCACTTAAATGTCGCTACACTGTTTTTGGCCCTAATGCTTCACTTACAACTGTTCGTGAATCGGTTTGTAAAAACGAGTTTTAAGCTTCGATTTGGACATAATCAGTTGATAGAAACACTAAAACATTATGTAATAAGTATCTTAAACACAAAATGTCAAAGAAAACAATGAAATCTAAGAGTTTTCGGAATTGTCGGGATCTTACAAAGTTGTCGCGAAGAAAATCCTTAAAGGTAGAAGTATAGCTCTCGTTGTCGTGATCGTTTTTCTCTAAATAAGCTTAATGATTCGAGGTGTTATAATGGTAGTTTTGTAGTGATTTGTGGAGGTGGTTTAAAAGAGAGATTTGAGAGAGAATGGAGGTAGAGAGAAAGAGTGAAAGTGAAAAGTGAGGTTGGAAGTGGAGGTGGGGGGGCCGGTTTTGGGTCATCAAAGGGGAGGGGATTTTGCCTCAAACTTGTGGTATTTTACCCGTGTTCGTTTACCCGATAGTTAAACGTTAAAATATTTTAAATGATAAATTTTTAAATACGTATTCGATTATATTTTCAGTTGAGTTATTTTATAAAAATAATTTAGTTGAGTTATAAAATTTTTAACTTTGTTTTATTTCAGTTTTATGTATATGTCTAGTTGCGTGGATTACGTTTTGTATGATACGAAATACTTTGTAAATATTATCGACATAATATTTAATAAACGTTATAGTTGTTTAATAATTCGCTATTAGTGGATAATTTTATTCACCGACAGTCATATATTTTTGTCGCGTTTGTTCCAGTTGTTTCGTACGTAATTACAACTAATTATGAAATATAATACTATGCGTATTAAATAGTCGGGCTTTGCTAGGCTTACCTCTAAAATGTGTTGTGAATTCACTCTAAGTTAGGGAATTAGCCTAAAAATGCGTGCTAATTACGTTTATAATTATGTCAAATTTGTGTGGTGTCACATTCTCCCCATGTTAGAGAAATCTCGTCCCGAGATTTAAAATCAAGTCGGATCGCCCGCTGCGTATGTTTTCCGAAAAGGTGTGTTGTCAACAGTTGTAATAGTTTACGTGGCGCTCTATGTTGCCATAAAAGTTCTAACAGTTCACGTATACTCGTCGTATAGTTTGATAAGTTATGTGTTCGTTAAGTGGTTAAAGGTTTACCAAACGTTAGGTCCGAATCGACATCCGAATAGTGTAACGTTAAAGCGAAATAATAAGTTGCTAAAACGTACCAATGTTAGCGTAGGGATCCTCCGGTGCATGTCGTGCACGAATGACGTATGCGCGTACGCGGCCGGGTTCGTTGTTGGCGACGCGGTTGTTGTTGTTCTGATTGTTGTTGGCGTTGTTGAGCTGTGGGCACTGATTTTAGTAGTGTCCCGGTTCACCACACTCGAAACAGCCCATGTTTTGTCGCCTAGGGTTGGTTTGAGCGGGAGGGTTGTTTCTGCATGTATGGGCTCGGTGTCCCCAATGGCCGCATTTGCCACAGATGGTGTACTCGCCCTCATGATGCCTTTCGCATTTTCCACATTTAGGCCTCTTGCCCAGGTATGGTTTCGGTTCGGTGTTGGTGATTGCGGCGTATGCTCAGGAGTTTCTCGGGTTCCTGTTTTGTTGACCCTGACGGTCATTACCCTCACTGTTCTACTTTCGTTTGTTGTGACCTGAGTCACCAGTATCGGTACGGTTGGGTTCACTTTTCCCTGAAGCAGAATTCAAGGTTCCAATCAGTATCGTGTCCTCAGTCAAGCTTTGAGCCAGATCCACTGCGCTCCTAAAGGTAGTCAGTTTGGAGGACATTACCATGCCTCTGATTTGTGGGGCCAAACCCCTGTTGTAACGCTCAATGTGTTTGCTCTCGGGGGTCACCATATGAGGTACAAGGCGTGCAAGCTCTTGGAACTTAGTTGTGTATCCGGTGATGTCAGCACCGATCATCTGGATGTTCCATAGCTCTGTCTCGAGTTTCTGTAGCTCACTCTGAGAGCAGAACACTTCCATCATCATCTGTTTCAAAGTCTCACATGAGATGGAGAAAGTAGTTGTTCGTCCAATAATTTGGATCTGAGCGTTCCACCATGTTAATGCTTTGTCGGCGAGAGTACACGTGGCGTACTTCACCATGTTGTCACTTGCGCAGTCGCTGATGTCGAGGACCGATTCCATTTTCTCGATCCATTGGACTAGGCCAATGGCCCCTTTAGTCCCGGTGAATGTGCTGGGTTTGCAGGCGAGGAAAGTTTTATATGATCACCCTCGTTGGGTATTCGCCGGTGTTTCACTATTGACGGGGGTGGCTCCACTGTTATTCACCATGTTTTCACGGTTTCGACTGCCCTCGTATTGGGCAATTGCTTCTGCCACACGGCGCTCAATAATTTGCTCGGTGGTCTCAACGACAGGAGGTGTAGTCGCTCGGCGACTGTTTCGGGTCTTTCTTTGTTTAGGTGGCATGATGACGTTCTGCGACGAAGTAAATGCAGAAGTCAATGCCAATGAAAAGGATGTGAAAGAGTGAAGTTTCACATATTTCTAGTTATAGAACATCAAGAAGGATTGACAAGATCCCCATCACGTATCTTACGACTATGAAGCGCCCATATGTACTTAGTATAATATAATCACGTTGGCCAGGCGTCATTATATGATGCTAAATACATACTTATTTTCATCAACCGTTCAATACGATCAAGTTCGCATGAGATCAGAGTGTGTATGAATGAAGTCGGATGCAGTACGGCTCAAATAATAGATTGCGCGTATCGATGTGTCGTAATGATAGTTAGACGTATGCAAATGTGTGTATGCATGTGCGTGCTAGCCAAGGCTATAGTCTAGGTCTCTAAGTCACCTAAGAAATCTAGTTCGCTATAACCAATGGCTCTGATACCAATCTGTCACACCCCCAAATTCGTTGATTTTGTTTAGCAGAAGCAGTTAGTTAAGTATGGGGGTAGTGACACCAACATTGTACATACATACATATCAGAGCATATGATTACAACAGAACGTATATATTAAGATGCCAAGAGTAATAGTTACAAAGTTTACGATTCATCGAATCGTATAAGTAGTTAAGTTGTACAAAAGTGGATTTCGTAAATATGACTAAAAACATATTAGTTATACAAAAGAAATCCATATGTTTCAAAATTTTGACATCCTAAAAGCTTCACGGGTCGCCTAGAGTTCCATATGTGCAGGTGGTTCTTACGTGCAGCTAATTCCCTGAAAAACATCGTAAAAGTTAACAACGAGGTTGAGTGAATTCACAGGTTTTATGTTTGCGTATAAAGTTTGATCAACCAATATGTTTGTAACGTTTTGCCATAACAGTTTAAGTAATGTTCGTCAAACGTAAAGTGTTGTTGGGATGCCGCCAAAAATAAGAGTTTCTAAAAGTTTATCCAAGACGTAGGACCTTTCAATGGTTGCCCAAGAAGTAGGGACTAAAACGTTTGTCCAAGAAGTAGAACCCATCAGTAACTGCCCAAGAAGTAGGGACTTTCTATGTGCCCAAGTCGTAGGGACTTTTCAAGTTGTGTCCAAGAAGTAGGACTGGCATCCAAGACGTAGGACCCACTGCTCAAGAAGTAGAGCCTTCACCCAAGACGTAGGATGGAACCTTGCCCAAGAAGTAGGGACTTTTGTGTATGTTTGCCCAAGTCGTAGGGACTTTCTGTGTGTGTTTGCCCAAGTCGTAGGGACTTTCTGTGTGTGTTTGCCCAAGTCATAGGGACTTTCTGTGTATGCTTATGAAAATGTTGTTTCATAAAAGATAGTTATCAAAAATGTGTAGCTGGTCGTTCTCCAGCGATTTCCAATTTAGTTTTCGTATGAAATACCATTTCATAAACAAAAGTTGTAGCAGTTTGACCGCAGTCATAAACAGTTTGTATAGTTTACATCAAATCAGTTGTATAAAAGTTTGCACCCGTAGCAAAAGAGTTGACTATGTTTTCCACCCCTGTTCAAAAGTAGTAAAGCAGTAAAAGTAGGGGCTGTGAACTCACCTGTTAAGTTAAGTAGGTTTGAGTGCTAGCAAAGCCTAAAGCCCAAGTCTAGTCCGAAATCTCCTAACGCCCTAAACGTATGAGATTTAATAAGTATGTGGATGTCTAAGTCGACCATCCACGCTTGTGTTCATACAACCAAGTTATGTCAAAAGCGTTTGTTAATTATGTACGTCTGTATTTCGTAGTTGTGAAAATGTATACGACTCGTTGGTGATAGTTTAAAATCACAATTTCAATAATGTAAGCGTGTTTGTAGTGTTTGTAAAGTTCGTGTATCGTATTGTATGTAAATATTTGTTCCCAGTTAAGTTCCACACTTAGTGAAAAAGTAGTTGTAAACCTGCTATTTTTAGCGTCACTAGAGGCGTCACTCGCCTTGGGGTTGCGTCACAAAGTAAGTGTCGGATTAAGTGATGCATAGGGTAGTGGGCGGCACTCGAGTGAGTGTCGCTAATAATGTTTAATAGTTTATGCATCACTTGTTGGTAGTGTCGGGCAAAGATAAAATCGAATTTAGGCGTCACTTAGGTTAGTGCTGCATGGAGTGTCGGTTTGCCGACACTTAACGAAGTGCCGCAAAAAGAGGGTTGTGAAAACGTAATAACGATCTAGCTCTAGACTTTTTAGGTCTTGATCTAGGATTAACAAACAATGATAACAATGATAAAAATATGCAGCGGAATAACAATAAGAACAATGTTATCACAATAAGCCCCAATATTATTTGATCAGAATAACACGGTTATACAACTATAACAGGATCAAGAAACCTTGATCTTGAGGCTAAACAAAACCCTTAGACGTCTACATTATGTGTGCACACCAAAACCTACGTCCCTATGTCTCTTTATATAATAGAGATCTTTAGGGTTACAAGAAATCATAATTATACTAGAAGACTAATTAAAATAAAACAATTCATCTTTAGTCCCTCAACTTGCATCTTTTATTTTGCCTCATCAAATTAATAAATCCTAACAATCTTCCCCTATTTGATGATGACAAAATATCGATCTTCTTGCAAAAACTTCCCCTTAACTCTTGATTTCTTGTAATCATATCATGCCTTGCGATAAGTTGCAAATCTGAATCTTCAAATTCTTCTTCCCCTTTTTGTCATAATCCAATAGGGGTCTTTTGCAACTTGTAAACACTTCCCCTCAAGTGTTACATGTAGATGATGAAACAATAAACAGTAAGCTTCCCCTTAAAATATGTTCACCATCTCTTGAATCTCAAATTCGATTGGCTCTATGTAATGATTACTGGTCGGTGAAGAAAATAGAATATAACAAACTTAATAAAGAAATTAAGTCTTCCAAATTTGTACCTTATATCTTGTACTATCCACGACGTCGAACTTATAATCCTTTTTGTTGATCATGTTATGAATCTGTTGAGCAGACAACCCTTGACCTTTTGCAGCCATATCATTCAGCATTTGTGCAGCCTGTTGTGACAGAGTTACCACACTAGAGTCTTCCAGTATAACATCAACATCAATACCTTCCTTTCTCTTAGACTCAGCTGCCATTCTTAACATTCTTTCATCATGCTCCTCCTGAATTCTCCTTACCTCATTCAAATCAATTGGAGGCTCTACAACCTTCTTAATCTTTCTCTCTTCTTTCAATTTTCCCTTACCTTTGTCCTTTGAATCAATCTTTGGCAAATCAGACTTAGGTTTGGGTGATTGTGTAGGCTCTCTGATTGTAACAGGCACTTCTAGAGCCCTGACAGTGGTCATTGCTGTAGCAGTGGTGAAAATTGAAGTAACAGTAGGTGTACCAACAGTTGTAGGAATATTGGAAGAGCTAACAGAGGTTGATACAACAGTGATTGAATTTGTAGTAACAGGGGTAGGTGTTGTAGTAACAGGGGTTGTGATGACAGGGGTTGAAATTGTAGTAGTAGGGGTTGCTGTTGAAGTACCAACAGTGGTAGATACCTCAACAGGGGTAGATACCAAACTACTAGCAGAGGTAGAAACACTACTAGCAGTGGTCAAAAATTGAGTTTCAACAGGGGTTTGTACCTTAGCAGAGGTAGACTTTCTCTTTGGAATTGATTTCTTTCTGTTATAAATCTTCACTCTTTCTTCCTCTTTAGCTTCAGGTTTTGACTCTATCAACTCCCCCCTTACCCTCTACATCATCAGTTTCCGTCTTATCAACAGTTTTATCATCACTCATCTCTTCATACACCAACCTATCACTAAAACTTACTCTTTTGCACATGTCAAGATTTGCTCCCATAATATCCCAGATATACAGATTAGCCACAGCCTTAAAAGGTAATCCTTTGTTCAATGGAAAAACATTTAAAGCTGGACCACTCTGTGTACTATCATCTGCAACATTTTCACCTGTTTGAACATTTTCTCCTACATACACCACCATCCTCCTATCATTCTCAGCATCAACCATCTTATCAACCATCTGTTCATCCATGTCTTCATTAACCACATAATCTGACACATTTAATTCATCTTCAATAACTCTATCACTCATCTCTACATCAGCAGGTATATCCATGAAACTGAAATCATCTGCACCTCCAGTATTACCATCATTGTTATCATCATGACCATCATCATCATTCTTATCTTCAGGCATATCATTCTGCTCATGATCATCATCTTTATTCTCCCCCTTGCCTGAAGATTCCTTAGCAGGCAACAAAACTTTATCAACTGCATCTTCAACAATTGACAACCTGGTTTGTAAATCAATTATTTCCTCCCTCTGCTTCTTTATCAACTCACCCTGGGCAACCAACATAACCTGTTGCTCTCTTCTTAAAGCTCTTTCCCTCTCAAACTTAGTCCAAATCAGATTGACATCTTGTACCAAATCAGCAAAAGTCAATTCCCTAGTTTCATTACTAGCCTCATCAACATTGGAGTGTGACCTCCTAGATGAATCATCGACTACATCTGCCACTGCAGATGTCCCTTGATTATTGGTACTGGGACCTACATTTGAATCATCACCCATAGGTTCATCAAACATAGTTGCCTCTGGTTGGGTCTGATTGATGTTACCACTATCCTGCCCTACCAGTGGGCTAGAAACAGTAGTGGCAGCCCTTCCAGAATGAACATTTTCATCAAGTATGTTCACCTATTGTGGTGGATCATTTGACTGAGACTGTGGAGAAACAGGAATCTCCATAGCCTGTTTAGCCTTCTTGGATCTCTTGGCTTTACTTTGGGTAGGCTGTTTGTTCCCTTGTTTTCTTTTGGTGCCACCTCCTGATGTATGTTCAGAACCAACTTGTGTTGTTGGCCTGTCATCATTTGGTCCAGGTGGTGTTGGTAATACACCACCAGTGGCAGAAGGAGCAACTGACATTGTAGAAAATAATGCAGTTTCCTTCTTAGAAAAAGTATTCTGATACTGATTCATAGCTTTAATAGTCCTCAAGGATAGAGTAGAACTAACTATTACACTATCCTCTGCTGGCAAATTTGACAATTGATTATTCAATAAAAGCTGAACAAATCTAGGGTACATAATGAATGTATCACCCTTCACATTCCTAATCATGTTATCTAAGATAAACCTAGACATATTAAATTTGATACCCTGTGCCAAGCAGATAATAGGATATGCAATACTAGAACTAAATTCATTAAAACTAGTTCTCTTTTGAGACAAACATACCAGAAAAGTATGAATGTAGAACTTCCATTGAGGACAGAACCATGACTTCAAGAAAGTATATTCTGATCTTGCTTTTCCAGAACCTTCATATCCCATATCCATTATGCCTTTAAACAAATCATCTCTTGACAATTCCAGAATTCCTCCTTCGTCATCAAACTGCAGAAGTTCTCTTAGAACAATCTCAGTTACCATTACCTTCTTTCCTTTAACAGTGGAATGAATGTGAGAGATTCCATTAACATTCCCTTCCTTTGCATTCTGCCAGAATTCTTGAATATGTGATCGAATCAATCTTGGAGAGACAGTAATGGCATAAGTAACTGGACAACTACTCAAGAAATCGATAATAGGTTGAAAATACTCATCGGCTAGTTCTTTATTCAAGAAAGCCCTCATGTTGTGTTCAGAATGAACACTTAGCGTAGAAGTACCAGAATCAGATGAAGATGACGATGCCATTGATGTAATTGATGAAGAACGAAGAGCGATTGACAATAAACAAATCAAAACGAGAGCGATTATTGAAGGGTTTTGAAAATTTTGAAAGCGTAATTGAAAAAGTGAAGTATTTGAGTATTTATATGATGACAGTGCCAAGCCCTAAAAATAGAACTAACAGTGGCACTGCTGGTTATACCCAGCAGGGGCACAACTTACAAATAAGCCCAACAGGGGTACCTCACTTGGTCAATTATAGTCAACCCTTTTTAACCATCTAACAAAACTAACAGCGGCTGATAGTCTAGCAGGGGCATCCGAACAGGGAAACTCCAGCTTAGAACTAACAGGGGCATAAACTTAGCTTTATTAGAAAACGAATTTTTTTTTTTTTTTTTTTTAACCAAAAGAAAAAAAAAACAAAAAAAACAACACAGAAAACATTAGACTCCAGCTCAAGAGATGTCTCTTGACAGTGGCTGAGTCCTGCAATATTAAACTAAGAAAAACAACCAGCAGGGGTTTAAAATACATTGACAGTGGCATAAGTAAACTAACAGTGGCACCAACTGTTATCATGATGAAGCTAACAGTGGCAACACTTGACCCTGTCACATACAATATACTTCACCCCTGTTAGTATCAAATCCAGACCAAAACACTAAGTGAGATTGAGCATACCAATATTAGTTATCAAAAATGTAAATCTTCCTACATCAAATGCTTTTGTAAAAAGATCTGCAAGTTGATTATCAGTATGAATTTTAAAAATATGAATCAATCTTTTATCATAACAATCTCGTATAAAATGATATCTAATTTCAATGTGTTTGGTTTTTGAATGCTTAACCGGATTCTGAATGATACTAATAGCAGAGGTATTATCAATATAAATAGGAGTGTTCATGAAGGTCAAACCATAATCCATCATTTGATTCTGAATCCAAAGAACCTGTGCACAGCAACTTGATGCTGCAACATATTCTGCTTCTGCTGTAGAAGTGGAAACTGTGGTCTGCTTCTTGCATTGCCATGACACTAGCCTATTTCCAAGAAATTGACATCCTCCACTTGTTGACTTTCTATCCATATTCTCACCACCATAGTCACTGTCTGTGAAAGCCTTAAGCTCAAAATCTGATCCTTTAGCATACCAAAGTCCTAAATCTGGTTGACCTTTCAAGTATCTAAAAATCATTTTCACAGCATACATGTGTGACTGCTTTGGATGGGTTTGGTACCTAGCACAAAGACACACTGCAAACATAATATCAGGTCTAGATGAAGTTAAATACATCAAAGAACCAATCATTGACCTGTATAAGTGCACATCTACTTCCTCTCCATCAGGGTCAGAATTAAGATGTTTGTGTGCCTCCATAGGAGTGCTAGCTATTTTTACATCTTTATAACCAAATTTATTCAAAATATCCTGCACATACTTCCCTTGGTTAATAAAGATTCCATCTGTCTTCTGTTTAACCTGCAATCCTAAAAAGAAAGTGAGTTCACCCATTGAACTAATCTTGAATTTCTTATGCATTAACCCCTCAAACTCTTTGCACAATGAATCCCTAGTTGACCCAAAAATAATATCATCAACATAAACCTGTACCAACAATATATCTCTCTGAACCCTCTTGGTAAACAAAGTCTTGTCAATAGTACCTCTCTTGAATCCATTCTTGAGAAGATACTCAGATAGAGTATCATACCAAGCTCTTGGTGCTTGATGTAACCCATACAAAGCTTTCTTCAGTCTGCACACTCTATCTGGATATGTTGGATCTTCAAACCCTGGTGGTTGGCATACATACACCTCATCATCAATTAGACCATGAAGAAAAGCACTCTTCACATCCATTTGATAAACTTTGAAATCCTGATAAGATGCATAAGCTAAAAATAACCTAATAGCTTCTATTCTAGCAACAGGAGCAAAGACATCATCATAATCAATGCCTTCTTCCTGTGTGTACCCCTGTGCTACCAACCTTGCTTTATTCTTTATCACTATTCCTCTTTCATCTCTCTTGTTCTTGAAGATCCACCTTGTGCCTATAGCTTTCTTTCCTTTTGGTAGATCAACCAAATCCCATACATCTTGCAGTTTGAACTGCAACAATTCTTCTTGCATTGACTCTATCCAACTTGGATCTTTGAGAGCTTCCACTGCCTTCTTTGGTTCCATCTGAGAAAGAAAACAAACATATAATGAAGTATGTAAATCTTCTTCTCTTACCTTTGACTGCTGTCTGGTCAGAACAGATGAATCAATATCACCAATGACCAAATCCAAGGAGTGATCTTTGTGAACCAGATACTTAGACATGGATGTATCAAGTAAATCTCTTTCCAAATTAGGACCCAAAAGATTATCCATCTCTGATTCTGAATAAGAATCTCTTTCCTCTCTTTCTTTTGAAGGCTTTGGAGTTGCTTCAGAATCTGACAAAGAAGTCCTTTCCAAAACTTGAAATGGAGGACTTTGTTCAAAATGCTTTGGAGATTCATACTCTCCTTCTGAATCATGCTCTGAAACTGTATGAGAACCCTTTGAAGTAAATGGTTGAGGATCTGATGAAGTTGAACCATCTTTATCCTTGTTTGAACCATTTTTGCCAGTTGACCTAATTATATCATCTGAAGGTTCATCTTCCTCTTGTTGCTCTGATTGGAATGCTTCTGGAGGATCTGGAGACCAAATAGGAAACAATACATACTTCAAGTCATCCTTTTTAGTCTGACTTGAGCCTGAAAGAACATCTTCACATGCATCATTACCTGTATCTGTACCTGCACTAGTAGACAAATCTGGATATCTAAAAGCATGGGTTAGTGCATCAATATCAAACAAAACTTCTAGACCTTTTCCTTCTACATTTGATGTATTTTCATTAAAGGTCACATCCATGGTCTCATCTATGATCCTAGTCCTTTTATTAAATACTCTATAAGCCTTGCTTTGAATAGAGTATCCAACAAATACAGCCTCATCTACCTTACTCTGAAACTTACCAAGGTGATCCCTGGTATTTAAGACAGTACAAGGACATCCAAATGGTTTTAAAAAGCTAACCAAAGGTTTTCTCTTAAAGAATAACTCATAGGGTGTCTTGTTATGAGGTTTAATGATCAAAATCCTATTCAAAACATAACAAGCAGTGCTGACTGCCTCTGCCCAAAAGGACATTGGAAGTTTAGCATCTGCTAGCATGCTTCTAGCAGCCTCAATTAGTAACCTATTCCTCCTTTCAGCTACTCCATTTTGTTGTGGAGTCCTAGGTGCACTAAACTGTCTTTCTATACCTTTATCCTCACAGAACTTATTCATCTCATGATTCTTAAATTCTGTCACATTATCACACCTGATGATCTTAACCTTTTGATTAGTTGAATTCTCAATCCTAGTTATGAATGATCTAAGTATTTCACCTGTTTCATCCTTGGTCCTAAGAAAGAATACCCAACTCATTCTAGAATAATCATCAGTTATCACCAAACAGTAAGATTTCTTCCCTTGACTAGCTACATTGGTAGGGCCAAACAAGTCCATATGTAACAGGTGTAAGGGAGTGGTAATGGAATTCACAAGCTTGGTCTTATAGGAGGTCTTGTGTTGCTTGCCTTTGAGACATGCTACACAGTGGTCACTACATTCAAATAACTTTTCAGGTAAGCCTCTTACTAGCTTATTCCTAACAAGTTTATTCATGGTCTTGTAATTCAAGTGACACATCCTCCTATGCCATAGTTCAGATTCAGAAACAGTAGCTTTAGAAATAAGACAGTTAACATTTTGAGATTCCATCTTGTTTAAATCACTACAGTATACATTATCCTTTCTTGGAACTCTCATTAAAATTTTATCTTCAGGTATTTTGAGTTTTTCAGAAAGTATAAGGCATTCTGTGTCGGTAAAATAAACAGGATTTTGCTTATCTGTGATTTGACTCACACTAAGCAAATTATATCTCAATTGCTCAACATAATACACATCATTGAAAGTGAGCTTACTGCTTTTTACCTTACCTTTTCCTGTGATCTTTCCTCCTTTAGGATTGCTACCAAATGCTACATCTCCTCCATTAAATGTTTTGAAATCCTGCAGCTTTTCCCTATCTCCAGTCATGTGCCTTGAGCAGCCAGAATCAATATGCCATAAGCTCTTTGGCTTGCCCTGCACATATAAACAGAGAACATATTAGTTTCTCTTGGGAACCCAAACCAATTTAGCTTTGGGTTTCCCATGAGCATTTTTGATATCAACCCTCTTAAAGGTGATTGATCTCAATGCTCCATTGATTTTGGATACATTTGATGTAGATGCATTCTTATGTTTCCAAAAACAATCTGTTTTAGACCTGACATGGGTTAATGGTCTAACAGTGGTCACCTTCAAATTTGTATTTATTACCCTAGCAGTGGTAGCTTTACTTGGTATAAACATTCTTTTGAAATGTTTAATACCAGCAGAGGTACCAAGCCTGACAGTGGTCAAACCTTCCCCTGTTGTTGTCTTGCCTCTGTTAGCCTTTGACAGTGGCACTGCTGCAGCATTAACAAGGACTGCAGCTTTGCCTCTGTTTGGCTTAATTTTCAACATATGTCATGTACCACTGTTCCTATTATTTTTAGGATTGTAGTAACAGTCCTGTTGAAGATGATTATACCTACCACAAATATAACATGATTTTCTTTTCACACATTCAAACCCATTACCCAGCCTTTGTGAAACCAATTGGTTCCAATTTCTCTGATTACCCCTGGGAATGGATTTATTTATATTATTTGCAGTATTTAAATCAGACCTGTTTGATTTACATGCACATTTTTCACACTCAGATTTATCTTTCGACTTATCTTTTGATTCAATATTGACTCTTTTGTGCACATAACCTAGACCAGATCTAGATTTATTGGTTTTTCTAACTTGATCTATCTGAGCCTTTGCTTTCTCAACAAACATCTTTTTACCCTCTTCTAGTTTAGTACTATTTAGTTCAGAAACTAGACCAGTAATAGGCTTAACACAATCATCCACAGAATTACCACTAGATGAGCTATCACTATCACTCTCATCTTCCTCAGTCCAATCAGATACATCCACTTTATCAAAATTTACATTATTAGCACAATTAACTACTGGATCTACCTTTTTAACCTCCTCAGACACACCAACCTTAAGTTTTTCTAAGTCAAACTCAAGTTTAGATGGGAAGTAAGTATGATTATAAGGTGGGGGTACAGCATTAAGGTTGTAACCTAATCCAATTTTTAATTTATCATGAATTTGAGACTTGATTAAGTTTTGAACACCTTTTGAAGCATTTTCCAATTCATCTACTTTCAACCTTATTGATTCTTTATCAGAAATTGCCTCAGCCAACTTTGCACTTAGCATATCAACTTTTGTTTGTAAAGCTTTCTTTTCCCAATTCAGATATTTAATATCTAGATGAAATTGTGATTCATTCTTTTCAAAAGCTTTTATCTGTCTTTCTAAGTTTTCAATAGCTAAAGTTGCATGTTGACTCTTTTCCACACTAGCTTTCAATTCATTACACACAACCATATTATGATCCCTATAAAATTTAACCATTTTCTTACATGTAGGAGAACATAATTTAGATTGTACCTCATATGGAATGTCTGAAGGCTCTGGTTCTTCTGTGACAGCCATCAAAGCTTGATTCTTGACTACAAGCTCTTCCTGGTCACTCCAGTCAAATCCTCCCATCCCATCTTGTGCAACTAATGAATCTGAAGTGGTGTTTTGAACAGGTACCAATCTTCTTTGTGGACCAGAATTATTTCTTACAATACCATTAGAAGTGTTCTGAGATCCTCCAACCTGTGTGCTCTTGCATTCTCTAGCAAAGTGTCCCATCTTGTGACAGTTGAAACACTCCACCTTGCTCTTGTCAAATCCAGCTACACCATCTCTCTTGTAAGTAAAGTTTCTGTTCCCTGACCTCTGCATATACCTTTTAGCCCTTATAGTAATCATAGCCATCTGCCATCTCAAATCCATCTCTTCAAGATCTTCTTCATTAACCTGTTCCAAATCCTCTGTTGTTAAGGATGAATTCACCTGACTTGCAAAGAAAGCTTCCAAGACATTATCATTAGCACCAGATGTGCTACAACTACCAGATTCACCAACAGACACAAAAGCAGCATTGTTAGAGCTACCATTGGACTGTTTTAGAGCCAACACCTCAGGCTCAAAATTTCTCAGATCATTGTATAGATCTTCAATCTCCTTTTCTTCAAGATCTGCACTTTGTCTAAGTCCCACAGTGTACATATTCCAATCTGTGCCTAATGATCTTAGAAACTTCCTATTCAAATCGTCCTTATCAATCTTAACATTGTGATTTTCAAGATCACCCACAAGTTTTTGAAATCTATCAAAAGTCTGAGTCAAAGTTTCAGACTTTACACCTGCAAAGTTTTCAAATTGTTGTTTTAGAAGAGATCTCTTATTCTTCTTGGTGTTATCATTACCACCAAATCTCTTAACAATTGCTTCCATGAGAACCTGAGCATCTTCACAGTTCTCAAATTTTCTTTGATACTCATTAGGAATAGACAAAAGTAGAGTACTTAATGCCTTCCACTCTGTTGCTCTTTCTTTCCTCTCTGCATCAGTCTTTGGTGGTGGTCTTTCTTCCTTTTTACCATCTGCATCCTTAGTATAGACTGGTCCATTAGTAACTACCTCCCACATCATATAATCCGTCAGCAACATGTATTGCCTAATCCTAGTCTGCCATAGCTCAAACTCATCAGGTTTGAGCATGGGAATCTTTGTAGCTTGTATACCTTCCATTGTTTCAGTAGACATCTTATTATTTGTTGAAAAAGCTGCGAAATTCAATTACCTTCTTCAAGATCAAAGTAATATCAAGCTCTGATACCACTTGATGATCCCAGCTAGAGATCTTAGTATGTATTACTTTGATTGATTATTAATAAGCTTGCGGAATAGTTTATTAATAACTTGAAGAACAAACTTGTATATAACAAAATATCTAACCAAAAGCTTCAATATTATTATCAATAATACGAACACACAATTGTGTTAGGGTTTACAACCTTGAAGCTAATAACTAGAATGAATCGTATCTATCTAGGTTTTTACAAGATCTCTATTTATAACATATAGAGTCCTTTACAGAATCAAACTATTATGGAATCATATCTATTCCATAATTCTCTCTAACCGACTATATCTAACCAACAGTGGTTATCAATATATCTAACAGGGGTAGTACTCGTATATTACTAACAATGGTTAAGTAGATACAAAATACAAACTACATGTTCAACAGTGGCACTGTTAGACTAAAACTATTTGACAGTGGCACTGTCAATACAAATATTCTAACAGTGGTGAACTTCTTCTAACAGCGGCAGCATACTTGTACTCTGAGCAGATTCGACAATGGCTCAGGTCTCAACAAGGGTTTTTGGCGTCACTTAGGGAAGTGACGCGAAAAGAGGGTTTTATGCGACACTTAGTGCGTCACTTAAGTGTCGCTACACTGTTTTTGGCCCTGATGCGTCACTTACAATTGTTCGTGAATTGGTTTGTAAAAACGAGTTTTAAGCTTCGATTTGGACATAATCAGTTGATAGAAACACTAAAACATTATGTAATAAGTATCTTAAACACGAAATGTCAAAGAAAACAACGAAATCTAAGAGTTTTCGGAATTGTCGGGATCTTACAAAGTTGTCGCGAAGAAAATCCAAAAAAGGTAGAAGTGTAGCTCTCGTTGTCGTGATCGTTTTTCTCTAAACAAGCTTAATGATTCGAGGTGTTTTAATGGTAGTTTTGTAGTGATTTGTGGAGGTGGTTTTAGAGAGAGATTTGAGAGAGAATGGAGGTAGAGAGAGAGAGTGAAAGTGAAAAGTGAGGGTGGGGGGGCCGGTTTTGGGTCATCAAAGGGGAGGGGATTTTGCCCCAAACTTGTGGTATTTTACCCGTGTTCGTTTACCAGATCGTTAAACGTTAAAATATTTTAAATGATAAATTTTTAAATACGTATTCGATTATATTTTCAGTTGAGTTATTTTATAAAAATAATTTAGTTGAGTTATAAAATTTTTAACTTCGTTTTATTTTAGTTTTATGTATATGTCTAGTTGCGCGGATTACGTTTTGTATGATACGAAATACTTTGTAAATATTATCGACATAATATTTAATAAACGTTATTGTTATTTAATAATTCCCTATTAGTAAATAATTTTATTCACCAACAGTCGTATATTTTTGTCGCTTTTGTTCCAGTTGTTTCGTACGTAATTACAACTAATTATGAAATATAATACTATGCGTATTAAATAGTCGGGCTTTGCTAGGCTTACCTCTAAAATGTTGTGAATTCACTCTAAGTTAGGGAATTAGCCTAAAAATTCGTGCTAATTACGTTTATAATTATGTCGAAATTGCGTGGTATCATATTCTCCCCATGTTAGAGAAATCTCGTCCCGAGATTTAAAATCAAGTCGGATCGCCCGCTGCGTATGTTTTCCGAAAAGGTGTGTTGTCAACAGTTGTAATAGTTTACGTGGCGCTCTATGTTGCCATAAAAGTTCTAACAGTTCACGTATACTCGTCATATAGTTTGATAAGTTGTGTGTTCGTTAAGTGGTTAAAGGTTTACCAAACGTTAGGACCGAATCGACATCCGAATAGTGTAACGTTAAAGCGAAATAATAAGTTGCTAAAACGTACCAATGTTAGCGTAGGGATCCTCCGGTGCATCCCGTGCACGAATGACGTATGCGTGTCCGAGGCCGGGTTCGTTGTTGGCGACGCGGTTGTTGTTGTTCTGATTGTTGTTGGCGTTGTTGAGCTGTGGGCACTGATTTTGGTAGTGTCCCGGTTCACCACACTCGAAACAGCCCGTGTTTTGTCGCCTAGGGTTGGTTTGAGCGGGAGGGTTGTTTCTGCATGTATTGGCTCGGTGTCCCCATTGGCTACATTTGCCACAGATGGTGCACTCACCCTCGTGATGCCTTTCGCATTTTCCACATTTAGGCCTCTTACCCAGGTATGGTTTCAGTTCGGTGTTGGTGATTGCAGCATATGTTCGGGAGTTTCCTGGGTTCCTGTTTTGTTGACCCTGACGGTCATTACCCTCATTGTTCTACTTTCGTTTGTTGTGACCTGAGTCACCAGTATCGGTACGGTTGGGTTCACTTTTCCCTAAAGCAGATTTCAAGGTTCCAATCAGTATCGCGTCCTCAGTCAAGCTTTGAGCCAGATCCACCGCGCTCCTAAAGGTAGTCGGTTTGGAGGACATTACCATGCCTCTGATTTGTGGGGCCAAACCCCTGTTGTAACGCTCAATGCGTTTGCTCTCGGGGGTCACCATATGAGGTACGATGTAACACCCCCAAATTTAATGTTTAGCGGAAGCATACTTTGGGTGTTACTAATCAAATATCAAAGCACACAAGATATAGCAAACGACTCTATATGCGTTGTTTTAACAAAATATATTAATTATAAGAAATGTTTACAACATTTGAAGCTGTACATAGCTCGCGTTCGATTAAATGAGAGATTTCAGTACATGAGTACTTGTACAAAATATACTAATGCAAGAAAATCTCTAATATCTGCATGCTGACTCGAGCTATATTAATCCTGAGGGCAATCCAATCACTGCTTAGTACCTGCGATACATGCTAAAATGGGTCAGCTAAAGCTGGTGAGCTCACAGGTTTGAATATCAAATAATGTTGTATGAACTGCAAGATTTAAGTAATTGAATTGCATCCAGCAATTGATAATGTAAGTGTATACAGCCTTGAGCACATAGTTGAGCTTAACTTGTGGGTCAGGGTCACAGCCTGAGCGTTTTTTGCCTCCACGAGTGCCTAAACCACACTCGTCTTCCCAAATATTAGTACGTCCGTTTACCCGGTTAGTGCTTGCTAACCCGGACGAGGAGGGTCAATCCTATATGGTAGCATATACTAATATTCACGCTACAAGGTATTAACAACTATGCTGACGGAGAACTTTAAATGATTAGTCGTGAGTAACTCATGTAGTATATGAAAAGGTTGTACTTGCGTTCACATGATAAAAAAATGAGCATTGTATCACACCCCTGAGTGAAAAGCAGTAAAAAGAGGGGCTATGAGACTCACCTGAGTCTTTCGAGTTTAACTTAATAAACTTGAGTTGATTAGCCGAGTAATGAAGTCCAAAGACTTGTAACCTGAGGGTGTCCACGACACGCGATGGTTATAAACATGATTGGGTATCTCAAAAGATCACCCTTGTAGTTGTTCGTCCAACTAGAATGTCTAAATTACATTTGGTTTGATTGTTTAAGTGTTTGAAAACATGTTGGGCCCGTTGGTGACGGTTTGTAATAGTAATCTCAAAGTATTATTACATGTTTTGTTGTATTGTATTAGGTTTTGTTGCAGTAACTGTTCGACACTTAGGGTGTGTTTGATAGGTACTGAATTGAACTATTCAGAGCTGAATGGTGTGTCGTTCAGCATTCAGCACGTTTGTTTCCATATAAATTGCACCTCTGAATTGAACCATCTTACATGAATCTCTTCTGAATCGGTCAGCACCAACAACCATTCTGAATGATGGGGCTTTTCGTTCAGCAGCCGAATTTCCACATATGCCCTTGAATACCCATTAACCTTTTTCTTCTTCCTCAAATCAAGGTTTCGTTTTTAAAATATTCTCCCAATTAAATCTACTTGACACTTTGACAGAATTAATTGAACGATCCCCTGTCACGATTCAAACAATATGAAATTTCACTTGATAAGTGGAGAAAGTCTTCGAATTCATCACAATCGTTATTGCACGTGCTCTGCTATTCTTTGTATTGTATTCACTTTTCAATAAACCTCCTACCATTACCCACCTGGTGAAATTAAATATTGAAAATGAATGGTAACGAAAATGATTAACGGAGCACTCATCAATTAATGTTAATTTATGTACTCCGTATCGTAAATTTGTAATCGATTTTGTATTGCATAGAGCCATAGAGGCCACAAGGCACAAGCGGTGCAACTAAACTAATTGGATGTTGATGAAAATTGTTTTTATTATACTAATAATGGTTTTTAAGTTTTACAGTAATTATTATAGGATAAATTGTTAATTTATATTTATTTATATTTATATTTATATATTTAATTTCATTGTTTGTATTTTTGTTTTCGATAAGCCGACGAAGTTAGAGAATGGTTGTAACTAGCGATCATAATTTTCTCCGTATTAATAGTGTATAAGGTTAAACTGGTAATTTTCTATCGTTCAGATTGTCAATTCAGAAGACGTATCAAACAATATTCTTTCATTCAGAATTGTTATCATTTAGAGTCTTTGAATCATTCAGGCCTATGAATTGTTCAGCACTGAATCGTTCAGTTTTATCAAACGCAGCCTTAGATGGAAAAGTGATTACAACTTTCAATGATGGGAGTCCGGGGGCAGCGCCCCTGGTAAGAGGGGTTCCAGGGGTGGCAACCCCTGGCGGGGTCCAAGGGGCTGGCCCCTGGTTGGGGTCGAGGTGCCAAGTCAGCTCGAAAATTTTTTATTTCTACTATATTGCTTTGGTGAAAAACGCATCTAGGATTTGAATTTGGGTAAAATCAAGTGATAAATTTCGAGTCTCGACACTTGGTAAAAATCTGTGTTTTTGAGGTTCTGATCTGTGCGACATTAGGTGCGACGTAAGGCTTGATGTCGCAGGCCATTACTGCGACATTGATCATGGTGTCGCTAAGTGCGACATCCGCAATTTAATACGACGCAAGATGTAATGTCGCTATATGCGACGATGTTGGTTCTCGCGACGTCGGGGTCGGCGTCGCTATGCGCGACGTTAGCAAATTAATACAACATTGGGGTTAATGTCGCACCATGCGACATCGTGAGGGGTTTTGCGACGTTGTGGCTGATGTCGCAATGTCGCTGGGACAAATGCGACATCGGCGTCTGATGGCCGGAATTTGTGTCGAAAACATGTTTTTCGGTTTCCGTTCGGTCCGATTCTTTTACCCAACCCTTAGATGAACATTTCAAGTTTATCTAAACAACCACAAGTCAAAAACACCTAAAATCAAAGAGTTGCGGGATTTGTCGGAAACTTACAAGTTAGCGCGAGAGAAAACCGAAAAGATGGAAACGTAGAGCTCGACACCGTGAACGTTTTTCTCTAAATAAGCTTGAAGATCCGAGGTCGTTTCGGTGGTGATTTTGGGCGTGGAAGTGGCGGTGGTGGTGGGTGGTTTTTGGAGAGAAAAGAGAAAGATAAAGAGTAGATGGAGATGATGAATGAAAATGGGGAAGGGATAGGGGTTCCCCCCTTTTCTCTTGGCCGGTCAGTGGGGCCCACCCAAAGTGGGTGTGGCCCAAATTTTAATTCCCGCATTCACGCTCCGTGCGGCGTTCGTTTTCCCAGTCGTTTAAACGTTTTTAAATATTTTAAGCACGTTTATTTATAAGTTTTAAAATACGAATATTTTACTTGAAACACTTCATCAAATATTTTTATAATTGAGTGATAAAATATAACTTAGCTTTGTTTTGTTTGTGCGTTTAATACTTTAATCGCGTAAGTTGTTAATTGTATTATACGAAATGGATATGAAATATTATCAAAATAATATTTTGGTTATAATAGTGTTATTAAATAATAATATATTATTTAATAAAATTGTTCACCAACGTCCGTATTTACTTGAACCGAATTACATTCGATTTAAATTGCGTACGATTTAATCAAATCGCATAATCGTATATATTCATCAATATATATTTCGATACATTAATTAGCCTAACACAGAACTAATTATATGTATCAACAAATGATTAGGCACTAATCACTAGTCCTAATTTAGCGGGTGTTACATACGAGGCGTGCAAGCTCTTGGAACTTAGTTGTGTATCCGGTGATGTCAGCACCGGTCATCTGGATGTTCCATAGCTCTGTCTCGAGTTTCTGTAGCTCACTCTGAGAGCAGAACACTTCCATCATCATCTGTTTCAAAGTCTCCCAAGAGATGGAGAAAGTAGTTGTTCGTCCAATAATTTGGATCTGAGCGTTCCACCATGTTAATGCTTTGTCGGCGAGAGTACACGTGGCGTACTTCACCATGTTGTCACTTGCACAGTCGCTGATGTCGAGGACCGATTCCATTTTCTCGATCCAGTGGACTAGGCCAATGGCCCCTTTAGTCCCGGTGAATGTGCTGGGTTTGCAGGCGAGGAAAGTTTTATATGAACACCCTCGTTGGGTATTCGCCGGTGTTTCACTGTTGACGGGGGTGGCTCCACTGTTATTCACCACGTTTTCACGGTTTCGACTGCCCTCGTATTGGGCAATTGCTTCTGCCACACGGCGCTCAATAATTTGCTCGGTGGTCTCAACGACAGGAGGTGTAGTCACTCGGCGACTGTTTCGGGTCTTTCTTTGTTTAGGCGGCATGATGACGTTCTGCGACGAAGTAAATGCAGAAGTCAATGCCAATGAAAAGGATGTGAAAGAGTGAAGTTTCACATATTTCTAGTTATAGAACATCAAGAAGGATTGACAAGATCCCCATCACGTATCTTACGACTATGAAGCGCCCATATGTACTTAGTATAATATAATCACGTTGGTCAGGCGTCATTATATGATGCTAAATACATACTTATTTTCATCAACCGTTCAATACGATCAAGTTCGCATGAGATCAGAGTGTGTATGAATGAAGTCGGATGCAGTACGGCTCAAATAATAGATTGAACGTATCGATGTGTCGTAATGATAGTTAGACGTATGCAAATGTGTGTATGCATGTGCGTTCTAGCCAAGGCTATAGTCTAGGTCTCTAAGTCACCTAAGAAATCTAGTTTGCTATAACCAATGACTCTGATACCAATCTGTCACACCCCCAAATTCGTTGATTTTGTTTAGCAGAAGCATTTAGTTAAGTATGGGGGTAATGACACCAACATTGTACATACATACATATCAAAGCATATGATTACAACAGAACGTATATATTAAGATGCCAAGAGTAATAGTTACAAAGTTTACGGTTCATCGAATCGTATAAGTAGTTAAGTTGTACAAAAGTGGATTTCGTAAATATGACTAAAAACATATTAGTTATACAAAAGAAATCCATATGTTTCAAAAAGTTGGCATCCTAAAAGCTTCACGGGTCGCCTAGAGTTCCATATGTGCAGGCGGTTCTTACGTGCAGCTAATTCCCTGAAAAACATCGTAAAAGTCAACAACGAGGTTGAGTGAATTCACAGGTTTTATGTTTGCGTATAAAGTTTGATCAACCAATATGTTTGTAACGTTTTGCCATAACAGTTTAAGTAATGTTCGTCAAACGTAAAGTGTTGTTGGGATGCCGCCAAAAATAAGAGTTTCTAAAAGTTTATCCAAGACGTAGGACCTTTCAATGGTTGCCCAAGAAGTAGGGACTAAAACGTTTGTCCAAGAAGTAGAACCCATCAGTAACTGCCCAAGAAGTAGGGACTTTCTATGTGCCCAAGTCGTAGGGACTTTTCAAGTTGTGTCCAAGAAGTAGGACTGGCATCCAAGACGTAGGACCCACTGCTCAAGAAGTAGAGCCTTCACCCAAGACGTAGGATGGAACCTTGCCCAAGAAGTAGGGACTTTTGTGTATGTTTGCCCAAGTCGTAGGGACTTTCTGTGTGTGTTTGCCCAAGTCGTAGGGACTTTCTGTGTATGTTTGCCCAAGTCGTAAGGACTTTCTGTGTATGTTTATGAAAATGTTGTTTCATAAAAGATAGTTAACAAAAATGTGTAGCTGGTCATTCTCCTGCGAGTTCCAATTTAGTTTTCGTATGAAATACCATTTCATAAACAAAAGTTGTAGCAGTTTGACTGCAATCATAAACAGTTTGTATAGTTTACATCAAATCAGTTGTATAAAAGTTTGCACCCGTAGCAAAAGAGTTGACTATGTTTTCCACCCCTGTTCAAAAGTAGTAAAGCAGTAAAAGTAGGGGTTGTGAACTCGCCTGTTGAGTTAAGTAGGTTTGAGTGCTAGCAAAGCCTAAAGCCCAAGTCTAGTCCGAAATCTCCTAACGCCCTAAACGTATGAGATTTAATAAGTATGTGGATGTCTAAGTCGACCATCCATGCTTGTGTTCGTACAACCAAGTTATGTCCAAAGTGTTTGTTAATTATGTACGTCTGTATTTCGTGGTTGTGAAAATGTATACGACTCGTTGGTGATAATTTAAAATCACACTTTCGATAATGTAAGCGTGTTTGTAGTGTTTGTAAAGTTCGTGTATCGTATTGTATGTAAATATTCGTTCCCGGTTAAGTTCCACACTTAGTGAAAAAGTAGTTGTAAACCTGCTGTTTTTAGCATCACTAGAGGCGTCACTCGCCTTGGGGTTGCGTCACTAAGTAAGTGTTGGATTAAGTGACGCGTAGGGTAGTGGGCGGCACTCGAGTGAGTGTCGCTAATAATGTTTAATAGTTTATGCGTCACTTGTTGGTAGTGTCGGGCAAAGATAAAATCGAATTTAGGCGTCACTAAGGTTAGTGCCGCATGGAGTGTCGGTTTGCCGACACTTAACGAAGTGCCGCAAAAAGAGGGTTTTTGGCGTCACTTAGGGAAGTGACGCGAAAAGAGGGTTTTATGCGACACTTAGTGCGTCACTTAAATGTCGCTACACTGTTTTTGGCCCTAATGCTTCACTTACAACTGTTCGTGAATCGGTTTGTAAAAACGAGTTTTAAGCTTCGATTTGGACATAATCAGTTGATAGAAACACTAAAACATGATGTAATAAGTATCTTAAACACGAAATGTCAAAGAAAATAACGAAATCTAAGAGTTTTCGGAATTGTCGGGATCTTACAAAGTTGTCGCGAAGAAAATCCGAAAAGGTGGAAGTGTAGCTCTCGTTGTTGTGATCGTTTTTCTCTAAACAAGCTTAATGATTCGAGGTGTTTTAATGGTAGTTTTGTAGTGATTTGTGGAGGTGGTTTTAGAGAGAGATTTGAGAGAGAATGGAGGTAGAGAGAGAGTGAAAGTGAAAAGTGAGGTTGGAAGTGGGGGTGGGGGGGGCTGGTTTTGGGTCATCAAAGGGGAGGGGATTTTGGGCCAAACTTGTGGTATTTTACCCGTGTTCGTTTACCCGATCGTTAAACATTAAAATATTTTAAATGATAAATTTTTAAATGCGTATTCGATTATATTTTCAGTTGAGTTATTTTATTAAAATAATTTAGTTGAGTTATAAAATTTTTAACTTTATTTTATTTCAGTTTTATGTATATGTCTAGTTGCGCGGATTACGTTTTGTATGATACGAAATACTTTGTAAATATTATCGACATAATATTTAATAAACGTTATTGTTATTTAATAATTCCCTATTATTAAATAATTTTATTCACCAACAGTCGTAAATTTTTGTCGCGTTTATTCCAGTTGTTTCGTACGTATTTACAACTAATTATGTAATATAATACTATGCGTATTAAATAATCGGGTTTTGCTAGGCTTACCTCTAAAATGTGTTGTGAATTCTGTCGCACCCCCAAATTATGATGCGGAAGCGGTTCGGGTCGGGGCGCGACTAATTACATATCAAAGCACATAAGATATAATGAACGACTCTATATGCGTCGTTTTACAAACTTGTATTGATAAAATCAAAGTTTACATCAAAAATATAGTTACATTAGCTCGGTTGAAATTGAGAGATTTAGGAACATAATTAATCTATACAAAATATAATAATGCAGCTAAATCTCTGATTGTTTGCATGCTGACTCGAGCTAATTGATCCTGATTGAGCAGTCCAACCTACTGCTGGTTACCTGTGATACATGCTAAAATGGGTCAGCGAAACGCTGGTGAGCTCACAGGTTTGTAAGTCAACATATATTTGTATGAACCGCAAGATTTATAATTGAATTTAAAATGCAATTAAGCAAAATAAAAGTTATACAGTCATGAGCATATAGTCTGAGCTTAACTTGAGTGTCAGGTCCAATTAAGGAAACCTAACTTGAATGCCTCCTACGAGTGCCTAATCTACACTCGTCTTCCCAAATGCTAATGCATCCGTTTGACCAGTTAGTGCGTGCTAACCCGGATGAGGATTGTCAATCCTATATGATATCATATACTAACATTCACGCTACTACGTATTACCAGACTATGCTATGGAGGGCTTTGAATTGATTAGTTGAAGTAACTCATGCAGTATTTGTTTCGGTTTGTACTTGCGTTCAACTTGTAAAATAAAACGAGCAATAATATCACACCCCTGATTGAAAAGTAGTAAAATAGGGGCCATGAGACTCACCTGAGCCTTGAGTGTTTATGGAAATAAACTTGAATTGATTAGCTTGTGAATTGATGTCCGGAGACTTGTAACCTAAGGGCGTTCAATACGCGCGATGGTTATTAATTGAATAGGTATCTTAAAAGACTACCTTTGTAGTTGTTTGTCCAAATTACCCCGATTTGGTTGATTGACTTGTCCAAATTACTACTATTTGGTTGATTGACTTAAGTTTCGAAAAACGTGTACGGCCCGTTGGTGATTGTTTGTAATAATAATCTCGATATTATTATTTTGATTTTGAAGTGTTGTACTTAAAAAGTGTTTACAAACTTTTAGGTGACGGGGGTCCGGGGGCGGCGCCCCTGGTTAGCGGGGTTCCAGGGGTGGCAACCCCTGGCGGGGTCCAAGGGGCTGGCCCCTGGTTGGGGTCGAGATGCCAAGTCAGCTCGAAAAATTTTTATTTCTACTAAATTGCTTTGGTGAAAAACGCATCTGGACTTGAATTTGGGTGAAATCAAGTGATAAAATTTAGGTCTCGACACTTAATAAAAACGAGTTGTAAACATTCTGTTTTTGGCGACACTAAGCTAGTGTCGCTATAGGCGACACTAGACACTAGGTGAGTGTCGCTACAGGCGGCACTTGTTAGGCGACACTTGATGAGTGTCGCTAGATTTCTGATTTTTAATTGAAGGGCGACACTTGATTAGTGTCGCTATAGGCGACACTTCTAATTTTTGGCGTCACTAAGGGAGTGTCGCTAAGATAAATCTGGTTAAGTAATTTAGCGACACTTAAGTAGTGTCGCTATAGGGGCGACACTTAGGCATAGCGACACTTAGGTAGTGTCGCTAGCACTGTTTTTGGCACACTAGCGACACTTCCAACTGTTCGCCGGATCTTGAGCCGAAAACGTGTTTTCCGGCGACCACTTATTCAAAATCTTTTACCCAACCCTTATATGGACATTATGAACTTATAGAAACCATAAACATGTAAAAATGAGTGAAATCGAAGAGTTTTGGGTTTTTGTCAGAAACTTACGCGGTGTTGAAATGGAATTCCGAAAAGATGAAGTTGTAGATCGTAGCGTGGTGGTTCTTTTATTCCAAACGAGCTATACGATTTGTGGTCGTTTTGTGGTGTTATTTGGTGATTTAGTGAGATGGTGAGGGTTTGTGTTTTGAGAGCAAAAAGAAAGAGAGGGAGAGAGAGAGAGGAGAGAAAGATGTTGGTGATGATGAATGAGGAAAGGTGGGGGAAACCCCATCTTGTGGCTGATTTTCGTGGGGCCCACCCTTGTGGGTGTGTCCCGAAATTTAGTCCCCAGTGTTTGCGCTCCGTGCGATGTTCGTTTTCCCGATTGTTTAATTGTTTAATTAATTTAATACGCATTTAAATGTACATTTTAAAATGTGAATAATTATCTAATATTTTCATTGAAGTATTTAGCCAAATGCTTAATATTTGAGTTATATAATATAACTTAAATTGTTTCGTTTTGTTTGTGCGTTTACATTTCAATCGCGTAAATTTTATTTGTACGATACAAAATGGATACGAAATATTATAAAAATAATATTTTGGATATAATTGTGTTATTAAATAATATTATATCCGTATTTAATTGAACCGTATTACATTCGATTTGAACCTTGTACGATTTAATCAAATTGCATACTTGTATATATTTCACAATATATATTAATTGGTACATCAATTAGCCTAACACAGAACTAATTACATGTATTAAAACTTGATTAGGCCCTAATTAATAGTCCTAATTTGACGGGTGTCACAAATTCACTCTAAGTTAGGAAATTAGCCTATAAATGCGTGCTAATTACGTTTATAATTATGTCGAAATTGCGGGGTGTCACACATTTCCACAAGAATTAGCTATTGATATAATTCTTGCTTCATTGAGTAAGGAGTACAAGCAATTTGTACTTAATTACAATATGAACAACACGGAAAGGTCTATACATGAGTTGCATCAAATGTTGAAAACTACACAAAGAGATATGGAACTCGTCAAGTCTAAAGATGTTTTTGTGATTCGTGAAGGAGGTATTAAGAAGAAGCGTAAGTTCTCTGGCAACAAAGGAAAGAAGAAGAATGGTGATTCGACTTCAAAGCCAGCACCTAAAGCCAAAGTGTCCAAAGCCGAACATCATTGTTTTCATTGTAACAAGCTTGGACATTGGAGGAGGAACTGTCCCGATTATCTAGCCGATAAGAGGAATGGTACCGAGAGTTCTGGTTAGTATAGATATCCTATAAAGGATTATTTATTACTTCATATGACTATATTAGATGGCTGATCTAATGTGTATAATTTTTTCTTAATTGTAGGGGTCAAGAAGTGTGGATGGAGCACTTGAAGTGTAGCTATGAAGATGGTGTCTTTCAAGAAGCTAGTGCGGATAATAAGTGCTATAGGCACATTAATTTACATTAAAAATTTGGGATATTATTTCCTACAATGGTTTTCACACTATGGTTTGCTCGTTTTGAGTTTGTTTATTTAGTTTTGAATATTTAAAATATTATGGTTATTTAATATTAAAGTTTGGTTTTGTGAAATAATGTTTGAAGTGTGTGCAAAAGTTTTGAAATGATCTTTGTTTAAAACTTGTGATTAAATCCCAAATGAGATCCGTATATATAACAATCCTAATGTGAGACTCATTTAGAACTTATCTTTCTAAGATACGAGTTCATGAGTAATAAATTTAATAAATGTTATTTATTTAATATCTATATAATTGAGAATTATTGAATACGAAAGTTGCCAAAATAATAAAGTTTGATTTATATAGAACTTAGCACTAAATAATAATACTCCAAGATTATTGAATCTTCTAGATTATCGAATCTATTGTATGCATGAAAATGTATGAATAAGTTGGGTAAACTTATCAGGTACAATTAATTGAATTGTCAATCAAATCATGGGAGATTAAATGTAAATAATAAACTTGTTATGGTTAGATTTATTCTTGTCTATGAGAATTAAATTGATAAATGTGCTTTCATAACACATCATGAAACCAAAGACGTTAGTTTATTTATTTAATCAACATATACCTTGCATATAATAAAGAGAATCATTTTAAAATGAAACATGAGATTCAATTTGTAGAAATTAGATTCAAGAGTATTGTTGGATTTAGTGGGAGCGTTTAATGGAAATTTCAAAATCTCACAAGAACATTAAATCGTTAATATTATTGTTTGAGAATTAAAATTTATTGTTGAATTGACTTAAAATGTTTAATGTTGTTTTTTAAAAGAAATGTTAACTCAAAGTATTTGGAAACATCAAGTACATTGTGAAGTCAATTTCATTAAGTTGACTTAATGATTAGTCATAGTGAATGCTTTATATAAATGATATCATGATCTAATATGTGTTACATCGGTATGCATATTAAATGATCATTGGATAACATTAACAAAGATTCAAATTATGGTTACAACAAGCAAAGTCTAAAGTGTTTAGATTTTGATTAGTGGGTAAATATTTAATAAGTTATGTTTGGAGAAATATATCTTAGTAAATACAGTTACTATGGATTGATTAGAAATAGTTCTAATTATATTCATATAAGACGTCCCGATTCCAAAACCATAAACTGTAGCATGTTAAGGTTGATGACTTATTGAGATATGACGAGGCCTTCATGTTGTTCATATTTAGTATATTTTAGTATCCATGAATAATGCAAGTTTATTCTAAAGTGTATGAGACACATGTCCATAACCGCTTATTGTCGTAGGAACTACAATAAGGTGATTGGTTATAGTGAAAGATGGTATGTTACTGCTTAAAAGCACTTATCCACAAGATAAGGTACAGTCACCGTTAATTTGTGATGCCTGATCACTAGCATTTAATGCGATTGAATGGTGGACTGACCCTGATGACACGCAAAAAGTCATGTTTTTACACGCATTATTCTCACCTTTTTAGCCCAATTTATGATGAAAATATCCGAAACGAACGCTTTATTACTAAAATTTATCACATGGGCTTAAATATAGACAATGTTTCAAAAATCAACTAAAATGGTCGGAAAACACGATAAATCTAACGAAAATGATCATAAGCATTCTCGTTCACTCCTTTCAATGCTTTTTGAGCTACACTTAGAATTATGACCTCTAACTTATGTCATTTTCTTTGTTAGGAAATTATGAAACCGTGGACGCAAGAATCGCTCAAAATGGATAAACGATGAAGAAGTTACGCTTAAATGAAGAAACGAAGAACCTAGATACAACTGAACCAGACCTATACGGTTGGCCCAAGCCGTACACGGTTGGACACAGACCGTATACGGCCTACACAGACCATATACGGCCTGTGCATAGCCGTATTTGGCTGAAACCAACCGTATACGGTTGGTGTTCACCCGTATTTGCCCTAGCTCAGCCGTATACGGTTAAAACCACCCGTATTGTGCGTTCAGGCATACAAAATGAGATTTTTATACGGTTGTGCGTTCGATAGTTAGAATATGATTGAAGAATACGGCTGTGCGTTTCCTATAAATATAATCACCTCCTCACCATTCTAAACAATCCTTTCACATTTTCTCATTCAATACTTCTCTTTCTCTCTCTACTCTCTCTCTAGAAATAAATTAGTTAGTTAGTTAAGCTAGTAAATTAGAAGCTTCGAGACAGCGGTTATGCAAGATTTATATTTATGCTTCGTCAGGTTTTATTATAATCTCTCTTGTTATTTTTAAATATGTTGTGCTATTGCCATGCTTATTTAGAAATGCTTGCTAGATTCATTGCCATGCTAAGCTAAACAAATCTGTGTTTGCTATGATAGTCGTTATGCTACGGTAGTTATGCTTTAATCAAGCGGTTACTCTGTGTGTGTGTGTGTTGTTAAAATATATTAGAATTTATGAATTGAATCTCAAATGTTTATCAATCCAACTTATGTTGTGGTTCGTAACCTACTACTGGATTTGGCCAATTGCTAGTGGTATGCTGCTAATTATTCTGTGTCTGATGATCGCTGAACTCGACATGACCGGTGTTCTCCTGATTGAAATATATCGGAGGGAGACACGGAGCGTAGGATTAGAGATAGATAAGATTCACTTCATATAACAAATGTTTTAGAGAGAACTTTCGGAACATTTGTGACTTAACTATTTATTCAGATACTCTGCATGAAATAAATTGATCCTTATTATGCTGCTCTACTGCATGTTCTTGTTTGATTGTTGCTTTAGGGTTTGCATGCTAGTATCACTTATCTAAATGCTATTGTTGGATATATGATTAGGTTTTCAGATATAGATTAATTACATGCACCAGTTTAACATGCATAGAATAGTTACGATGATTTATATGAAATAATGATGAACAATTTAACTAACCGTTAGACCAGACCATCCCAACTTGTTCCGGTGGGAAACCCATGTTCATGTTTTTGTTTATTCAACAATTCATGCCATGATTCGGATATCTCAAATGTCCGAGATTGGGGAACAAGACTCGAGGATGGTTGTCGGTTAAATTGGTTACTACATTTGGGACAACTTCCGGTGTAGTGTATATTCCATAGTTGTTATCCATGTGACATGTTATTTATCTGATTACAAAAAACTCTATGTTAGATAGATAATAGGCTAGGAGTTGTGGCTCATTAGGAAATATATAACCATTCCAGGATAGACAACAAGGAATCTTTAACGACGCAACGGAAATACCGTAAAACATCCAAGTACCCGGTATAGCATTGAAAACACCTTTGGTTTAGTACAAACATGTGGAAGCCATGGAAAAGTTGTAGGTAGATTACTTTGTGAAATCGTTGAATGTTCTAAGTTCGTCTGTTAAATCCTGAACCTGTCATCTTAACTAAATGCTTTAACTAAATTAACTATCCCTAAATAGCATATACGAATGTCATAGTAAACACGCGCTTAATCTGTTGTTCTTGTAGCCACCTCACCACCTTTACTTTACTTTAGTTTTTAAATTAGTTAGTTAGAAAACAAAACAAAACCCCTATCAACTCTTGAAAACCAGCTAAATTATCAAAGATAATTCAAATCCTTGATCCTATGCCAATTGTAGTTTGAAGAACGACCCTAGGTCATACCTATAGATGTACTCACCCATAGCTTTAGTATACTTAGGCTCAGCAAATATAAAATATAAAACCTACTGATCGCCATGCCCAACAGAAGGTTCACAACGACAGGACGCGATTCCTAAACCGACCGTCGGGCGCGCATCAGACCCACATATTGAGTGAATGCTTCGGGGACCATAGTCATTGGTATTCTCAATTGTGGCGCACTATCCTCTGACCTGAGCAGGCTAGATTTTCGCATGTGAACCTAGTTGGTTTCTAATGACATCTAACGGTGTTCGTAATTCGTTGGCTGACAAAGAACACATGTTGTGATTTCTAGTTTAACTCGCAAGATGGGACTTTGCAACTCTTGTGTAAAAGCAAGAGAGATATCTCCTTGGCCGTCGATGATTTGTATTAAAGAAATGTATGGTCATACTCAAGTGATAAGTCACTTGCTTAGTCGGTACAAACCTGTAATCGAAAATAGAAATTGGGTATTAGAAGGTTGATACGGTCCATGCCTTAAACTCTAAAATATCTTTAGAAATTGCAAAAGGATATAGACATACCCTCGCCATTTTAAATTTTATTTCTGCTAAGATGTATAGATATAAGGAGTGATTGCTTCATTGATCTGGTTAACCTCAGTGTCTTGGTAGGGACCGCCTTAAGTACATGATATGTTACCGATGCTAATATTTCATACAAGTAGGAGTCTGAAAGATTATGTGCTTAATATTAACATAAATAAATATCAAATCCAGCTTCACTTGAACACCGCAGGGTCACACCGATGAGCACAACCGGACAAGTATTGTGATACTATAAAAGATATTTGATATTGTTCATTTAATAGAAATGAATTAGTTTGTCGAATACAATTAGAAGATTTATTAATACAAAATAATCAATGTAATTATTTAATTAATAAAGGATTTGTTTATAACTAATTTTGTAAACAAATTATCTAGTTTAATTATTATTAAACTATAAGGTTTTAATTGTAAATATATAAGTTTGTGATTAGTTTAGTAAGTTATTAAACTAAAGGGATTAAAGTATAATTACTTTACTTGTTGGACAAGTTGAACCAAACTATAAATAAAGGGTTAGGGGTTTCATTATTAGTTGATGATACCCTAACGGAAAAAACTCCTACTCCCTCCCTTCCCTTTGTCGTCGACCGGCCCCAAGCCCAAGCCGACTGAAAGTCGGCCAACCCCTATTGGGGTTCATGAGCTCGTGATTTGATCGCGTTCTTGGTTTGGGTTATTAGTACACACTTAGGAAATTACCATATGTTCAGCCGTGAATCAAATGTGGATACCTAACGTATTCACGTAGTAACCGAATTCAAGAAATAAGAAAAAGAAGTTCAAGATAAGTCCGCTCGTACTTTGGCAACGAGTAGAAGATTAGAGATCTTGCCGAGCACCCAACATAAGTTTGTAATTAATTAAGTATAACTAATTTTTGTACATGTTTTATTATGAAAATTATGATCTTGGTTAAAGGGTTTACTTTAATATGATTAAATTATTTTATATAACGCTTCCGCATATTAATTGTATTTATTGTAAATAAAGATTAAATTTTATAACGTATAAAATTCACCTAAAAAAACCCTTCATGCATATTATCCTCAGATTGATGGACAAACTAAGGTCTTGAATAGGTGTTTGGAAACATACTTAAGGTGCTATACCTTAGATAAACCCACTACCTGGTCAGAGTGGTTGCCTTTGGGACAATATTGTTATAGTACAATATGAATCCTCATTTAAGTCTGCATATGTCTCCTTATCAAGCTTTGTTTGGACAACAACCTCCATTTACATTCATTATTATTCAAGAGATTCACCGAATCAAGCAGTGGATATTTTCTTAGAAGATAGAGAGCTCATGTGCAATTGCTTCAAGATCACCTTTCTAAGGCACAACAAAGTGATGAAGATGCAAGCTGATAAACACACGGAAGTAAAAGACACCTTTAATTCAGTAGCTAGGTGACTGGGCTTATTTGAAGTTGCAACCTTACAAGCAACATTCCGTCAAAAAAGGGTACGTGTTATGGTCCGATTCACGTTTTGGAAAAAGTGGGAAAGGTAGCTTACAAATTGCAATTACCACCAATTCATAATGTTTTCCACATCTCGTTACTCAAAAAATAATAACCAACTTTTATACTACATAATAATGATGAAAACCAAAATAATCTATTTATATGTTATTTTTAAGAACGAACAACACTCCTTAGTTACTTAATTTATCCTACGAACACACAAAAATATATTAACGGTTTTCTTGTTCTTCTTGTCAATTTCATTAAATATGGTGGTATATAAGTTTCTGCTCACACCATACATCAACCTTAACGTGAAGAACAAATTAAAAGAAACATTGTCCACTTAAAAGGTAAAAGAAAATTACTATTGGCTAGCTTGCCGGCTCAACCCATTCATTATTAAGGTGTTCATGTTTAAACCGTTCTTGAACACATGAGATATAAGTGGCAGCTTTGGCATCAACACCTTCATCGGCCACAATACCATAGGGATTGTCGAACACGCCATATGTACCCGTTACTGGTGGGATGACATAGGAGACCTTGTGCTTAGGTTGAGGGTTCACCTTCTCTTGGTTCATGATAAACGACGAGGGTTGATCAGGAGCGGTCTTTTGACTAGCAATAGTGGGTTTGATATGAGAAAGAGTACTGTGGTTACTTGTTTTAGCCATTTTTGTTGTGGTGGTGGCGTATGGTTGCGTGTTGGTTGACGGCTTAGAGGCTCTAATAAAAGACATGACCAGTTTCCCTTTCATGAAGCCTTTGCGCATCTTTGTGTTTGAGTCCATGGGTTCACAATTGGTAGGAGCTTGTGTGCGTGTTAATTTGAAGTGTTATGGGTTGGAGCCTTTGGGGTTGGACTATTTATAATGTGGTTAATGGTCCTTCTATTATAAGATAGGCTTGAACCCAAATAATTTAAGTTGTGGGTCCTCTTTCTAAATGGCCGAATCATTCTTATGATAGTCTTGTCGTTCTCATGCGCATTTTTTAAAAAAGCATTTCAAGATCTTTTAAACAACCATAAAGAAAAGAACATGTTAAAGTGATTAGAATCCATATGATGTTTTTGAAGTAAGAAAACGAATAATGGTGTTAATTACATACATAGCATTTTGGTTTGTTAAGTTATTTAAATTGTTATACATTTCGATAAGCAATAAAGTTTGTAACAAATGATGTAATGTTTATTATCCAGATCGAATGATCTTTGACTAAACGGTACGTGAGTAACTCGACATTATTTAGTAGGCTGGGTTAAAATCTCATTAAAGACATAATCTCTATACACAAGGGCGGAGCCAGGATATCCGGATGGTGTGGGCGAAAAAAATTTATTTATTTTTCATTAATAGTTTCGTGAGGACGAAATTTTTAAAATGTAATTAATATCTTATAAAAGTTTCTTTTTTACGTAATTTAAAAATTCTTATGAGGGCGACGACCGCCAACGTTACCCCCGCCCTGTCTCCGCACCTGTCTATATAGTATAATGTATGGTGCAAATAATATGTGAGGTAGATTGTAGGCATTTACCCTTCGAAAAGTTACATATATTCATTTAATATAAGCTGATCAATATCTATATTTATATCTATATATCTATCTATATCTCTTTCAATAAAGTAAAAGGACGATTCTCGATATTAAAAGAATTTCATTGGTTCACGTGTTTAATTAAACAATGTAAAGATTTGGCTAAAAAATGCACCACCAAGGCACTAATAGCCCTTTGCTCCCACAAACTCTAGCTCGTATCTTCTTAATTATATATTGACTCTAAATCTAAAAAAGGGAAAATTACATACATATCCACTTTAAACATGTAATATACATATATATCCATTCAAAATCTAAAATTACATATATATCCAAATAATAAATATCATAACTAATTCAAAATAAACTATTATATAAATACTTAACTACCAGAAAATCATAATTTAGTGCCAAAAATTTTAACAGATCAAGAACCACACTAACTTGCCTACGTAATTAAAAATTTGGACTTGAATCAAAATTCAGAGATGGAAAGCTACTTTCGTACTTCTTACATCTTAAGCACAACGACAATATATATGTAAGAAGCACCTAAATTGATCATGCAAATTATCGACATCATTACGAATAGCAGTAATCATCCCTAAATATAGCATATAACATAATATTATTATACATATATAAGCAATTAGATAGAAGCACGAAATTCATGTTTTTGGTGAAAAATTCATTATTGACGTGGTAGGGTATTTTTGATGGAGAAGAAAGGACAAATATGTCATCTAATATATGACTCAACATTTATTTTGGACTTTATATGGAATTAGTTTTATAAATTTATAATGTTGGGATATATAGGGGGCAATTTGGGTTGGGCCGAGTTGACCCGTTCGAATTATTGAGTTGGCGAGTTAGAAATAGTCGACCCAGACCTGACCTGATTTTTTAATCGGGTTGAGTTTTACAACCCAACCCTGACCCGACCCAAATTACCTAATTTTCTAATTAGATCAAAATACTTTCGGGTCATTTTAGTTGACGGGTTAATTTTGGATCATATAGGTCACGTGAGTCAATCTCTAAATTTATAATTCGTCATTAATAAGCATAAAAGTATTTATAAAGTACCAAAAAATATCATATTACCTAATATGTTCATTAAAATCTAATACTATAACATCATTAAGCACTTTGATCCATTAAATTATTATATATTTTTTAATTTTTAACTACATTTATGAATTATGATGGTTGTCGGGTCAACCCAAAAACCCATTGGGTGACCAGAACCCGACCTAAAAAAATAGCAGGTTGGCGGGTTTCGAGTTGACGGGTTCGTGGGTCAAAAAATTTCGACCCAACCTGCTTATTTTCGAGTCGGTTTCGTGTCGGGTTTCGGGTCGATTCGGAATTTGCGAGCCCTAGGGATATATATGTAATTGTAGATTTTGAATGGATATACATGTAATTTACATGTTTAAAGTGGATATGTATGTAATTTTCCCATTAAAGGGAAATGCCTAGATGCTTAAGAGGTGTTATTATTTAAATACAATTTCGATCCACTAAAACTTTTTTTTTCTCTTGTCATTCTTTAAATATAAGCTTTAACTTGTATGTCCAAGAATTTGCTATATTAATTTAGTGGGTGATCAACAACTACGTGTATCCACACGGTGATACAAACACATATTTATGTATAATTACACGTATGTATGAGACAATGCCACTGAGCCCAATACTGCCTTTCAAAAAAAAAAATTACACGTATGTATGAGGAAATTTTAAAAAAGAATGGTAAAAAAGGGAGAATGGAAAAACCAATAGGATTGCTCCATTTCAAATACCCATTTTCACCTTTTTTTCAAATCTAAATATCTCACAAACCGTATGTTTACAAATTATAAAAATTACATATTCGGAATCAGCGTCTTTTTCTCTTCGATTCTAGATCTAACAAGATATACTTTTGATGAAGTTTTTTTTTCCATTTTTTTAGGGTTTTAGAAACTTTTAATGTGAAATCACATGTAATTTTACACTAAAAAATAATCACACCTGCTTATATTTTCGATTAAACTTTAAATTCAAATCATTGATGATGTAAATAGATTAAGACATGAAAAACTGAGGTGTAATCACATGCGATTGAATATCAAACTATCAATCACATGTATTTAAAGAGTAATAAAATACGGATTTTCAAATCATTGACTAAGAATTATACAATCAAGTAAAAATCAAGTTGAAATCATACATGAATTGTCATATATCGGTAAATTTCTTATAACACCCCTCATTTTGTAACCATTATAATAATGATTTTACACGGAAACGTAGATTTAAAATGTAACACCCGCCAAATTAGGACTAGTAATTAGTGCCTAATCATATGTTAATACATGTAATTAGTTCCTGGTTAGGCTAATTAATGTATCGAATTATATATATTGTTGAATATATACGAAAATGCGATTTGATTAAATCGTACGCAATTTAAATCGGATGTATTTCGATTCAATTATATACGAACGTTGGTGACCAATTTTATTAAATAACGTTGTTATGTCAAAAATATTATTATAATAATATTTCGTATTCATTCGTATCGTACAACCCAAGACTTACATAATTTAAAATGTAAAACGCGCAAACAAATTAACTTACCTTTTTATAATTCAAATACAAAGTGATTAGTAAAATATTTAAATAAAATATCGCGTAATAAATTGTATTTTAAAATGTACCAATTAATATGTAAAATAATTATTTAACGTTTAAACGACGGAGTAAACGAACACCGCACGGACCGCGATTGCGGAGACTGAAAAGTGGGAGGTTAAACTCCCACCTCCCTCCTTTTTCCCCATTTCTATCTTTTCTCTCTCTCTCTTACACTCTCTTTCTTCCTTTTCTCTCTAAAATCACCACACCACCACCAACTCACTAATCTTCAAAATAACAACCTAAAACGCACTCGGATCTTAGCACCGCTTTGGAGAAAAACGACCACGGCATCACGATCTATCATCCTATCTTTTCGGATTTTTGATCCGACACTTTGTAAGTTTCCGACAATTCTCGAAACTCTTCGATTTCCATTATTTTCGACTTGTGGTCGTTTGTATACACTTAAAATGTCCATATATGGGTTGGGTAAAAGTTTTGGACCGAACGGAAACCGAAAAACTCGTTTTCGACACATTTTCCGGCCAACAGACCGCTACGTCGCAGTTGGCCCAGAATTTATGCGACGTCGGCTTCAACGTCGCAAAACCCCTCGTAACGTCGCATAGTGCGACGTCAGTCACAACGTCGCACGAATCCTCGACGTCGCATATAGCGACGCAGCCTATTACGTCGCATTGACTTGCGAACGTCGCATTAGCGACGCAGCACCCTACGTCGCATTAAATTGCGAAACGTCGCCTTTAGCGACGTCATGCTCAACGTCGCAATCCTACCTGCGACGTCGCACCCAACGTCGCACAAATCAGAACCTCAAAAACATAGATTTTCACTAAGTGTCGAGACCCTAAATTTTATCACTCGATTTCACCCAATTTCAAGTCCAGGTGCGTTTTTCCTTAAAGCAATATAGTAGAAATAAAAATTTTCCAAGCTGACCTGGCAGCTCGACCCCAGCCAGGGGCTCTGCCCCTTGGACCCCGCTACCAGGGGCGCTGCCCCCGGACCCCCGTACTTAGATTTCGTAACGGCTTCTAAAACACAATCAAAACACATTTTTCAAGTAAGACGACACGAAATCAAAATAATAATAATTGAGATTATTATTACAAATCCGTCACCAACGGGCCGTACCCTTTTCAAATACTCAAACTTATCAACCAAATAGTGGAAATTTGGACATTATAGTTGAACGAACAACTACAAGGGTGATCTGTTGAGATACCCAAATCATGATTATAACCACCGCGTGTCGTGGACACCCTCAGGTTACAAGTCTTTGGACTTCATACTCGGCTAATCAACTTACGTTTGTTTAAACGCACTCATACTCAGGTGAGTCTCATAGCCCCTCTTTTACTGTTTTACTCAGGGGTGTGATATACTGCTCAACTTTTAACATGTGAACGCAAGTACCAACTTTTCATATACTACATGAGTTTTTCGAAACTAATCATTTTAAAGTCCTCCGTCAGCATAGTTGTTAATACGTTGTAGCGTGAATATTAGTATATGGTACCATATAGGATTGACCCACCTCGTCCGGGTTAGCAAGCACTAACCGGGTAAACGGACGTACTAATATTTGGGAAGACGAATGTGGATTAGGCATTCGTGGAGGCAACCTCGCCCGGAATTCTCTATAGGGGACCCGGCCCTCGAGTTAAGCTCAACTATGTGCTCATGGCTGTATACACGATGATTATCATTTAATTGCTGGATGCAATTCATTATTTAATTGCTGGATGCAATTCACTATTTAATTGCTGGATGCAATTCATTATTTAAATCTTGCGGTTCACACTATATTACTTGATTTCAAACCTGTGAGCTCACCAGCTTTATAGCTGACCTTTTAGCATATATCGCAGGTACCCAGCAGTAGGATGTTTCTGCTTCATGATTTAGCTCGAGTCAGCATACAGACGATTGAGATTTTCTTGCATTAGTATATTTTGTACAAGTACTTATGTACTGAAATCTCATTTTATTAAACTCGAGCTATGTAAAGCTTTAAATGTTGTAAACATTTCAGTTATCAATATATTTGGTAAAAATGACGCATATAGAGTCGTTTGCTATTTATCTTTGTGCTTTGTTATTGATTAGTAACACCCAAATCAAGCTTCCGCAAATCATCAAATTTGGGGGTGTTACATAAAATATATCCATTAAGTATTATACGAAATACACGTAACTTTTTCCAAACAAAACCTGGTATCCAACAGTTCAAAAACTATTACAATATTAATATAAGCAAAGCGAGGTGTTATATAATTCCAAAACCACACTGATTTAGTCAAATCAGATATCAGAGTAGACGCTTGCTCTTCAAACATTATATTCCAGGTCAACATCTTCTTGCTCAATCAATTATTAAATCATAATCTGCAAGAAAGGAAAATGTGGGGGATTAGCACAACGCTAAGTGAGAAGATCAATAAACAACAGTTTAACTTAGCATAACAAACTTGTGTTCAACAAATAATCATATTTAATCAACAAATCTGTTATCAACTTTTAATCACACAACCAACTGGTGTCATAGAGGACCGGTGGTTCTTGAGGTATCACCTTCTCAAAGAACACTTTAAAACTAACTGCAGGCCCGTACAGAGGTTTAACCGACTACTTGGTGCTATTAACCCAAATAACACAGGCTACGACAATTAAACTTGTACTAAGACCCTGTGTTATTCAACAATAGCAAACCCAAGCCCAGCCCCATGCTGGCCTCCGACTCAACGATGCCCAAAGGCAACACAACAAGTGATCACATATTCACATATTCCAATCAATATGTCAAACAGCAATCTATTCACAGTATTATTACTAATAGCTCCTAATCATGACAACTAAAACAATAGTAATAATACGGTTACTCGTTGTAACCCAAACCTGTTACAACTAAACTAAACCGAGGGTTATCGATAAACTCACCGTTACCTCAGTCGTTCCACTCGGTAGTCTAATGTCACCGAGTCCTCTTTGTTTATCTAAAAACACACAGAGTAACACAAATCAGTTACGCATTTCTAACTAATAGTACTTACATAATTAATAGCATTACTCAATCTATCATGTCATTAATTTACTACAAGTACCATTTATATTAATCATATAATTATTAACCATCCCGATCACTCAATCATAATGTATATGATCACATAAGTCAAATAATTATAATCAACTATTAATGTGATTAATATATTGCAAGTACCTAAACTTAGATGAGATCACTCATGCCATGTATGTATTTACATTACCTTACTCATCATATATATATATCAAGTATTCCATCTATATCTATATATACCATTTCTCAAGTTATAATGTCAATCATAACTTACTTATTCAAATCTTTATTTACATCACCATAGCCTAATCTCATAAACATATAACTTAGGATTAATTTAATTATTATTTACATCCTAATAATTAATCCCTAGTCTCAACTCATCATTCAAAAAAGTCGAATTACAAGATATATATATTAACACTTTAATAAGATAAGGGGTCACAATTATCGATCATGGGAATAAGAATTAAGTCGCTTGGACATGTGACTAAGAAGCCGGCTCCCAATCTATAACCGTCGGGTGTTTTAATTTGAAAGCAAACAGAAAGAAATCGAGTAATGAAGGCTGAAGAATCAGTCGGGTCAGGCCTTAAGGCCGCCGGCCTCATAACACAAACAGAAACCCGCCGGCTTGGTCCTATGGACCGCCGACTTCCTACCCAAACACAGCAGCAGCATCGCAGATTAACCAGAAGCCCAAACCTTCATATATTTGGTTCATTAACAACTCGTAAGCAACAATATCATATAATATCTATAGTATTAATTTCATAAGATCAGTAACCCTTAACTCTTTTAACCATTATCATAAACCCAATTTCTTCAATTAGTTCATAATTATAAAACACTTACTCTTTAGAAGCAAAGGAAGAAATCAAGTTAAACATTTGATCAAGAAATAAACCACCACTGTTCTACTGTTTACCCTTGCCACCCACCGGTTATGGGTGGTGACCCGTCGGGTCTCCCTTAACCACGAGAACAGCAGCAGCCGCAGCATATATATCAGCACCCAAAGTCCCCAACTTCAAATTAATACACACTCTCAGGTTATAAATCGACTATAAAGAAGAACTTTAATGATAATTGTTGATTCAGGGATTATTATAACAATCACTCAAACTCAATTTCACTCAAAGATTATTAGCCCAACAATTCTCAATTAAATTCATGTATTGAACATAATAGGGCCAAAAGTACTTACGATTATTGAAGATGGCAATTATGATGATAAAGGAGGAAAAGAAGCTTATATATTGATTCAATCACAGGACTAGTTTTTTTTTTTTTTTTTTTGCCTTCAATTTATTTGTGATATTCTCAATTTAAAGAGAGTTCTTCATAGTGAAGAAACCAAGCAAAGGAAAAGAAATAGAGATATTAAGGTCGGCCCCCCTCTCTCTCATTTAGCCGACTCCCATTTTAATTATTGTATAATTTTAATTCCCTTCTACACCTATTGTTTAGAACCCGAAAACCATTCACGAGTCCAAACCTTTTATTATTCTTTCAACTTAATAAGTTTAAAACAATTAATAATTTATCGTTCACAATTATTTATTTGACCAATCTATTTAACATCTTTCAAATAAATAATATAACTTTATCCTCAACACTTAAAATTTAATTTAAAATTGAGGAAATACTATAATACTACTAGACCAAATTCGAGGTTGTTACATTTCTCATCAAATATCAATTTTTAAATGAAAATCATATTTGATTATATGCAAAATCATATGTGATTATATAACAAATCACTTGTGATTAAGTGTACAAATAACAATCACATATGATTTTTAATGAAAACTATTGCAATTTTTTTATTTTTTATTTATAACTAATAATGTGAGTAAATATTAAGTTATAATCACGTGTTAAGTAGCAAATACCATGAATAAATAATCGTGAACAAATTTTAATTTTTTATCATAAATCACATGTGATTATATTGTGAAATCCGGTAAAAAAAGCGAAGAAAAAAAATTCGTCGAAAATATATCTTATGACATTTCTAATCGAAGAGAAAAACGCGCTGGTTTCGAATATGTAATTTTTATAATTTATGGACTTACGGTTTGTGAGATAATTAACCAAAGGGGTATAAAATAGAAGTGGGTTTTGTAGAGAAATGGAAGAATCCTATTGGTTCTCCCATTCTCTACTTTTTTAACATTCTTAAAAGAACTTAGCTCTGTACGATTTATCTTAAACATCATATAAATAACTAGGGTTGAACTCGTCCGTTAGACGGCTATATATAATAACTATTAATGATAATAACGTATTAAGTACTAAAATGAAATGTTAATACAATTCCCAAAAAATGCAAAATGGTATTTCTGTAGTATAGAATAATTTATTTAAAGTTGTATTTATACAATTATTAGCTATATATGAAATATCAACTTTTAAAATTGATGTAACATGACAAATCAAGGAAAAAAATTGGCCTCCATTAATTTCATTTATATATGACGTTGAAAAGATAATATACTACATTATTGACATTATATAAGATATAGTCGATTACTATTTGATGTGGTTGAACTAATAATATAAAGTAAAATTATACTATTAATCATGCATAATATAATGAAGTATCAATGTTTTCTCAACATATTAATGTAATGGGTAAATACATTTTGTCAGTATCGTATCCCCCTGTTTTGTTCCGAGATCAGCAACCAACCCTTAAAACTACCAATGTATGCAACAAACCGGTTATTTATGTGCTACAATCTTTGCAAACTATGTTTTTACCAGTTACAATTTACAAACTGATGACTAGACTGACACATCATGTGCCAACTAGGATCTTTTGCCACGTGTGTAAAATATGTACAACTTTTAATACTTATAGTACAATTGCTAAAAAGTAAACAAATAAATAAATTTAATAAAAAAAGTATGGGTCCTACTAAAGATACCCCCTTGGCCCACTTTTTTCCATCTCTTACCCTCCTCCAACCATCTAATCAATCACATCATGCTCTTTTTTTTTTACTTTATGGGTATACCCCATCTTTTTCTAATTCCTACCCCCTGTTTAGTCTAAAACTGTAACACCCCCGAAATTCACTGTTTTGCGGAAGCATAGTTTGGGGTGTTACTAATCAAATATCACAGCACAAAGATAAAGTAAACGACATCTATATGCAACGTTTGTAAATTAGTTACATTCCATAGATATATTGTTTGAAAACTTAGTGTTTCCGTATACAAAAATGTAGTTTCCCTAGAGTCCGCGCGTGTAGCGGGAGATTCTATTACATAATCAAAATATACAAAAGATAATGCTAAGAATCTCCGTTAATGCAGTTATGTTGAAATCATGCGACTCTAGCTAAAATCCTGGAGTAATCCTACTCCATCCGAGTACCTGAAAAAACATGCTAAAAAGTGTCAACCAACAAGTTGGTGAATCTCACAGGTTTGTAAGTAATATCAGCTTTGAACACGAGATTTCATCAGTAATGCCCGCGGGCGTAAAATCAGCAATTTCAATCTAGAAATCGTAAACCAGTATTTGCAATCCCGCAAATGTAAGTAAGTAAGTTTATACCGTTGCCATGAGGCTCATAATCGAAGCTTAACCCGTAAGTAATAAGTTTGCTCCCGTGACATGCTCGTAAATGAGCAAGCATCAGTAACGAATATTTAGTCACCCGTTTCTACGTGTAAATTGGTACGTGGCAGCGCTACTGCCCCGGGCGGGGAGGGTCATTTCCCTAATGGATCCATTAACTAGTGTTCGCGCTTAAGTCTATAACTAACGATATATGATGGAGAGACTTATGTAAATAGTAAACAACTCATGCAATTCCGTTTGGTATGGTAAGCAGTTTAGTACTTGTGTTCAAGAAAAATCAGTAGCATGTATCTCCCCCAATAAGATAAAACAGTAAAAGTGGGGCCGTAAGACTCACCTGAGTCTTGTAGTAATCAGTTGCAATTAGCAAGTAGTAAGTAAAGCAAGTATGTTCTCTGAACCCGTAACCTTCAAATGCCTAATCATATGAAGTTATGTAAGTATGCGTCTCACGAGACGTTTCGTTTAGTTGTACACAACTAGTATATCCAGTGTTTGTCCGTATGTTTGTAATTGTTTGTTTGTTGGAAAACATGTTTGGCCCGTTGGTGACGGTTTGTAGCAAAAATTCTAAAATGTTGACTTTGCTACTGTAAATGTGCTACAGTGAATTGCTACAGTAAAATTTGACTTTTTGCTACAGTAACTTTGACTTTTCTATAGTGAAAATCCTTTAAAATTTCCAAGTTTTCTGTTTTCTACGACATAAGCTGCGACACAAGGATTTGTATGCGACACAAGGGTTGTGTCGCATGAAGGATGCGACACAAGAGCTCTGCGACACAGTGGTTGTGTCGCAAAAAGCTTACGATGCTAATTCAATAGCGACAGAACGGTTGTGTCGTATTAAATACGACATAGTATGTGACATAGAGTGCGACACAATATTGTGTCGCAAAGGTTACGACACTAAAGGATTGGTACGACACAAGGTGTGACACAAACGGGTTTATGCGACACAAGGCTTGTGTCGCATGTATGAACACCAGCCCAGAAACTTTCGGGTTTCAAGAATTTTAGATCAAAAACGCAAATCTAACCCATTTTTTAGCTATAAAATCGTGTATTCTTCATGTATTAGGTTATATCTAACTTGTGTACACATCAAAACATCAAAACATTACACCAAATTGAATAGATCTAAGATTTTAGGAATTTCTTACTTTTGCAAATCGAGCTAAATGGAGGATGAATTGATGAAGACGGTCTTGATATTCTTGCTCCACTCGTGATGGTGATTCCGAATATGTAATTTTCGTGGTTGAGATTTGATGTCGAAAATTTGGTGTGAATTGAGGTTGAGAGAGTTTGTGGTTTGTGTGTGTTTAGTTAGAATGAAAATGGAAAGGGAAATTGGGGTGGGGGTTTGGGTTGGTGGTTGATCCAAAAGGAAGGAGGGGGAAAATACTCCCCAAAACACAGTGTTGACTCCGTGTCCTAATCGTTTATTCACTAGTTTTTCATATTTAACCAAACGTTTATATTTTTAAAACGTAACTGGAGTATTTAAGTAAAAATACATTGAAATTAATAGTAAAACATTTGTCGCAATATTTAAATTATTAAGTCGCGTTTATTACGTTTTGTTGCTGTTGCGCCGTCAGAGTGCTGACACAGCCGCGGTCGTTTTCCAAGGGGGGCTGGCACGGCGGTCCTGCAGGCAACGACGCAACAACGTGTGAACGTGTTAGGTTTTAAATTTATATGAGCTGGGGCTCAAACTATAAGTACTACCTACTTTTGGGGAGTAAGCAGTAAGTATAACTCGAGTGTCGTTCTTAAAATCGGAGCGAATGGAACCAAAAGGGACTTACCGTAAATGAGCTTTCTGATAGGATGGGTTTATAAAAGTAGGTAGGTTTTTGGTTGGTTATCTAAGCTAATACTAAATAAAACAAGTAAATTAAACAGAGAGTAGGCAACAGGTAGAGCGTGATTGCTGAAACTTCGATAATTAGGGTTTCTGGATGATATTCATTAGACAGATGATTGGAGACTACCTTGGGCAAATCATCAGACGGAAAGTCGGTGTAAATACTAGGACCCTACGTTTTAGTCTAAAAGCCTAAAAGCATATATCACTGAGTCCTAGGTTATCCTGATGCTGATCAGAAATAGGTTGTTCAAACCCCCCTCACTTGCCTTGTAAGACTAAGTGACCTCTACGGATGATATATCCTGGGTGTAGGCATAAGGTAACAAACTGCAATTTTCTATCTGACATTTCTTAACACCTAAATCTATCTGAGTTTATCTAGGTAAGTACTAATTGTATGTTGTATATGTTGAGCTATCGGTTATGTTGAGTTAAGCGGTTTAAGCATCTTGTATTACAGCCGAATACTTGCTTTCTTTTCAAAACTCATTTATTACTGGTTTAAGCATAATTAACTCCGTCATGAATTAGACCCTCCTTTGCTATCAGGCGTTCATCCCTAGGAATACTCACGGTGTACAGTGCATTTGGCATATCCACAGTGTTCCAGACTCAAGGTATACTCACGGTGTACAGTGCATTTGGCATATCCACAGTGTTCCAGACTCAAGGCATACTAACGGTGTACTGTACGTTAAAGTAGTTCCACAGCTGTATGTTAACCTTGGTGTACTAACGGTGTACGGTGCAGCGAGCATTTCCACAGCTGTATTTGAACCTTGGTGTACTAACAGTGTACGGTGCAGCGAGCATTTCCACAGCTTTATTGTTCCTAGACCCATATTCTAAAAGGGTGACTTCTAGGTATTCCACGATGAAATAATCCTACGGCAGTTCCTTAGCTTTTCCCACGTGTTTAAACGTTATATGAAGTACTGTGCCGTTTTACGGAATATTCATAGCTTCATACTGTAATATGAGATAACTATATCTACATAGTATTAGGGTTGATCAGATCCTATCTTAAGGCAATAGTCACGTGAAAGACTGGAAAGGGTGGACACTTTATTAAGTCTAAATTCATGTAAAACTCAACCAGATACACAACAAAACAATCACCAATCATAATACTGGGGACATTATTCCATAACGGATTGTGCCCACGACTTTCATAGCTTCCACGTTCCGTACTACACACATTCTTGATGATTCCGACGCTATACAAATGAAAGCCGTATAACGTTACTTCCGTTATTTCATAATGTTTATCCCACTGAATTAAATATCATCCATAATCCTAATATCTACATTTCAACAATCACAGTATTAAACTACGTAAATAGCATGGCAATATTCGCAACACAAACAAAGATATCATGCAAACAAAACATAATAACCGTAAGTAAAGGAATAAGTAATAACCAGTATTTAAGCAGCGTAACACTGAGTAGTACAAGCTAGAATCTTGAAAACTTCAATACAATAAAATTCCCAAGCTACAGCTATCTTCCCCACTCGAACCGTGCCTACATCTCTCTAGTTCTCTAGAGAGAGAAACTAGAGAGAGAAGCTAACCTAATCTAATTCTCCTCTAACTCCTAAGAGTAGTGCTAGAGAGAGAATGTGTGTGAGAGAGAAAGTGAGAAAATTCTATGAAGAATGGTATGTGAAATGAGGTGAATGAGGTCTTCTATTTATAGGCAAGCCTTGGATCCAAGAGTACAAGTCCACAAGCACACGTACAAGCCAAAGAAGCAAGGAAGAGGCCGTGTGAGACCAAAGTAGGCCGTACACGGCCCTATACAGGCCATACACGGCTATGTATAGGCCGTACACGGTCACATCAAGGCCGTACACGGCTTGGTGGTGGCCGTGTGCTAGGCCGTGTGATTTTTTCGACTTTTCTCGCATCTTCGGGAGGCCGTATCTTCTTCGTTTCGCGTCCGATTGACTTGATTCTTTCGCCTACGGCTTCGTAATTCTGTTACGCTTCTAATGATGCCAATTTGGTAGAAATTGGATGTGTGGGGCCCGGGCGTGTTCAGAATACGTTTTGTAGCTTTCGGATGCGCTGTAACTTGCATAACTTTCTCGTCCTTGATCCGTTCTGAGCAATCCTTATATCCACGTTCTCGTAATCTTCATAGCTGCAAAATAAGACTATTATGAGGTTCTGGTATGAAGTTTACAGTAGAATTAGGGTTGGGCTCAGAATATTGCCTATTTAGGTCAGTTTTCTGCCCTTTTTGCTCGATTTTCAAAAGACCGACAAGTTTACACCTTTCTAACAAAAGTTAATGAATAATTATGATTTTAAGATGTATTTGTTAGAAAAGAGCTAAATATGGGGCAATTAATGCATGTAAAAACGTGACTTTTTGCGATACATCAAATATCCCACACTTAAGCTTTTGCTTGTCCTCAAGCAAACCTCATTTGGAAAATAGTTTTTTGAAAAATTATTTTGGATGCTTAGAGTATTTTTTTGCAGAAAGTCACTTTCTTCAAAGTAGATAAATCTTTTCGGAAAGCAAGCATCAACAAAAATTAACTATACTTAAACATGAAATTGATCAACCCTTTTTGGCATGCTTTGCAACTCTCGAGACATAGATGTACATGACTGGGCGATTCTCACAAGTGGGTCACTCAATTCACTCAAAGTGTATCGGGTTACCTATAATCTATAGAAACGAAATCGCTCATTGCCAGTCATGCAGTGCTTATCGTCATAGGCTTGGTCGAGAATCGAATCTCCACCACTCCTTTGAGAACGGTGCTAATTATCCCAAGGCATTTCAGTGGGTTGTGTGAGTAAGAGTAAGGTAGGTTAGGATAGGGGTAGTTTGGTCAATGGTTTTAGGGTTTTTGAACTTCAGACTCGGAGCTTTCAAAGATCAAAGCAAGTTTCACTTGAGATAACTTCTAGAGTAGACTCATCTCCTAGATGAATAATCTCTGCTCTTGATGTTTCTTTTGAGTTCTGATAGATTTTTCTTCTTTGGAGAGTAATCTTCTTCTTCTAGGAGCTCTCCAAGGTTTTTTTTTTTTTTTTTTTTTTCTTATTTTTATGACCTTGGAGATCCTTCATATAGTGAGACATCTTTGACTTCTCTTTTGACAAGTACCAATTTTTCGTACTGTCTTTAGCGGATAATATCTTCGTGATGAGTAATAACTTCGCTTTCGTACCGTATCTTCACTTTGGATTTCTTTCTTTAAACTCTTGATAGGTACGGAGAGATGTTTGAAGATGAGACACCAATAGAAAGATATTTCAAGTAGCCCTCACTTATGATCTATGAAGATTCACGAGCTGGAATGGTGTTTGGTGGGAAAGTGTTTGTGTTGTGGGGAAGTGTTTTAGGGTTTGGAAATGAAATAGGCTAAGGCTCAAAGGGTTTTCTAATTGGATCATCAACAATCAAAAAAGAAAGTTGGAAGGGTTGGCTTGAAAAGATATGAAAGAAATGGGTTAATCCTAATAAATGCCAAGATCATCTAATTGCACCTATACCGCGTACGGCACCCATTGGTATGGTCTCGAAACGCATTCAGGAGCAAGTTCTAATTCAAAGACACATGCATCGGCGCACACTCAGAAACGAAAGTGAAGCATTAAAAGTGAATGCTTATTAAAGGCTCAAGTACCTCACAATCAAAGGGTCATATGCACCAAGTCATGCGATGCCTAGAGGATTTCTCAGTTTTAGTTTAAGATACGTTCTTATCTTTGCCTTATCTTACTTTCCAAAGCAATTTATCTATTTTGATAGAAGGTTTATCTCTTTAAAAGAATATTCTAAGACTAAAATCTTTTGAAAATATTCGAAATCAACCGAATGGATGTCGAACATCGTCGAGGTTGGGTTTTCGAATGTTTTGGTGATTAAAAATCTCAACCTTTTGGGTTGGTTTTGCGAAAAAATTTTGACAAAGTTTGAATGAAAACGGAGGTATTACTTTGGACAGGCAAATATAAACTTGCAGTATATATATACCGTGTATCCCACACTTAAAACAACATTGTCCTCAATGTTCATTGCTAAGACGTAGGATTTTCTTCGGGAAAAATCCCACACTTAGGTTTTGAAATAGTGGAACAATTTTTAAGTGTTTTGAAAAATTTGGTGGGATGGAATCCCACACTTAGAATTTAGGCATATTTGGATATATGGTAATGGTGAAAATCATGACAAAAAGAAAGGAACTTCCCTACGATAGAGACGGGGAGATGGTTTTAAGAAAGAAGCGGCGGTCTGCAGGTGATTGAAATTCCTTGGTTGAATCCATGCAGAAAGCAGTTTCTTCGTGAATGATCGGCATCTCCTTTCCTCAATTCTCATTTGCACAAACACTATTCACTTATTCTAACTAAAAAGAAAAAAAACAGAGATAAAACATAATAAGTAAATTAAATAACTGATAACTAAATGATAAAAGAAAAAGAAACTAAACAGACTATGTCTGATAGTTCATGTTCCAAAAATATAACAAAGTAAAGTTCCACAACCACACAACAAGTCAAAAGTATGGAATAGAGGAAATAGTAAGTATGTAGATATGGGTGCACAGATCTAGGGTGCTGGAGAACCCTGATCAGAGTCCTGAACAGAAGGCTGAACAGGTGGAGGAACTGAGGAAGGTCCGGCAACTGACTGCTGACCACTGGAGACTCTCTGCTCCTCTGACCTCACCTGCCTATACTGCATCAATACATCTCTAAGGGAGCAAGCAGGTAACTTCATCGGATCATCTAATGCCAACTGTCTGAAATCCTCAAAAATCATCCCCTCTCGCTCCATCTTGGATCTGTAGATGTGCCTAAGTATCTCCTCTGTAGGAAGCTGATCAGAAGGTATAGGGTCTAATGCCAACAATCCCTGAAACTCTGATAAGGTGAATGGATCAGTGCCCAAATGAACAACATCTGGCCGGTAGGAACCAACAGCCTCTCCTCCTGCGGACTGCTGAGAAGAACGGGCTCTACGGGCTGACATAGTAGGATGTGGGAATGCAGCATCAACCGATAAACAATGCTCGACTGACTGTGTGGGTGGAATGGTAGTGGTAGGTGGTATGTGGGTAGTGTATGGTGGTATGGTAGTAGGTGGTGGAATGGTAGTAGATGGTGGAATGGTAGTGGATGGTGGAGCTGGTGGTAGTGGTACACACTCGTACAGGAGCGGCTCGGGAGCTGGAATACCTAAAGCCCTAGCTATAAGTGCCTGATGCGCGTTGTTGGCAGCCAACGCGTGCAATATGAAGTACTGGGTCAAGGGAGTGACTGGATCTGTATGTCGTATCTGAGCTCGGGGACCTGATGTCCCAACCCCAGCATCCCTGACTGGTGTCCTGGTACTCCTAGGCACAGCCGGTACTCTATCTACTCTATCAACAACCGGAGTCTCAACATCCTCCTCTCTGACCCTCTTCTTGGTCATGAAACATCCAGGGATAAGCTCATCAGTGTGCTTCCAGTAACACTGTCTCTCAGAACCCTCAGTGATCAAATGGATCTGCTTGCAGTAGTCCAAGTCACATGGTAATGAAGTGGAAGACACTCTATACTCGGCCTCATGACTCTTTTTCAAGAGTCGCAACCCTCTCAACAATCTGGTGATGAAAGCTCCCATAAACACATGCTTCGTCAGGTCCAAGTTCTTCTCCTTCGCCATCCTCTCAGCAATAATGCAAGCCACATTGATATTCTGGCGGCTCATGATAGCATCAATAATATACAACTCATCCCCATTTATCGGCCTGGTCTCCTTCTTTCCCATAATAGATGTAACAATCAGCTTGTGTAGGAGACGTAGCTGAGGTAGAATTGATGCGTGCCGAGACGTCAGGTTTTCAGGAATCGCTTCCATGTCGTTGCGGACCTCACGCTCAACGCGGCATCGTGTGGTAGTTTTAAATTTGTAATAGTCGGGGGGAGCCAAAACCTTCCGAACTACTTACTATTATTGGGTACGAGTACCTGATACTAGTATGTGGTAAGGATGATCCAGGGTCGTTCCTCACGACGGTAGAATTGAAGCAGAGCTCGTTCAAATAACTTAGTAATTAAGCTGGGTTTTGAATAGTTGGGTAGGTTTGTATTTGGTTTTCTAATTTATTAAACTAATAAAACATAAAATAAAAGGGAAGCTAGCATATATGTAACACTTAAGGATGACGGAGACGTGGTTCACCATGATTTAGGATAGTGCATTATAGTGATGGGACATATTTAGGTAACAGACAAGTAAACTATAGGTGTAAACACTAGGACCCTACTTGTTTCGGTCAGACCTAAATAAGTATGTCACTGAGTACCTAATGCTATCGTGATTCTGATCAGAACAGACTATTCGACCCCCCACACTAGTCTTTGTGGAGACAGTGACCCTTGAAGGGTGCAGGAATAAGGTAACAGGCTGCCCATTGGGTTATTCTGACCTTTCTTAACACCTAAGTCTAAATGTTATTATCTAAACGTGTACTGATTATTATCTTTGTATTCTAAACTATCAGTTTTGTAGAGTCTAGGGGTTTTAAGAATCCTGAACCACTGCTGGGCTTGACTTTCATCTCTAGACTCATTCCTTAGGTTTTATTAGCTCAAATACTTCTGTCATGATGTAGAACTCTCCTTTGCGATCAGTCATTCATCCCTAGACACACTTAACGGGGTACAGTGCACTTTTCCACAGCGGTTGCTAACCCTGAGTACTATTACGGTGTACAGTACTGTTACCATTTTCCACAATGCCGTATAATCGGAGATCGGTCTACCGTGTACTCCAACAGTCCCACGGTTCAACCAATTCTAGATACTATTACAGTGTACAATGCTTACAGCATTTCCACGGCTTTATAACCAGAATTGATCTCACCGCGTATAACTATTTTTCCACATGTTAACCAATTCTAACTATAGACACGGTGTACTTTAGTTACTGTATTTCCACAGCGTGTTCGTAACCAGAGGTAGGCCTACGGTGTACTTGGCATTTCCACAGCTTTATGGTGCCTAGACCATATTCTAGGGTTTCTAGGTAGTCCACAATGACGGTACCAACGGCTTTTCCTTAGGCTTTCACGGCTGGACTCCACCAGTGGTGTTTCCATTGCTATACCCAGTAATTTAGCCGAATTACAGTAACGGACATGGCTTCGTACTATAATACAGATAACAAACCACCAAAACTTAGGCCTACAGCTAAGGTGATAGTCACGTGAAGGACTGGAAAGGGTGATCCATAACTAAGTCTAGATGCATGATAAGTTTAGACAGATACAGAGTTTAACAATTCCATTTATATAATAATCGGGAATATTATTCCACAACGGATTGTGCCCACGACTTCCATAGCTTCCACGTTCCGTACTTGTCACATTAGTGATGTTTCCGGCGCTATACAAATGAAAGCCGTATAACGTTACCTCCGTTGTTTCATAATGATGTTATCCCAACTACTATTTAAATCATGGCAACTATACAAGAAACTACTCACAAAACATGGCAATAAGCATTCCAAACATTAATTAATCACAAACATCAAACAAGAACATTATGACAAATTAATACAAGAAAGGATGGATATTACCGATAAATAATTGCGAGCAGAATAACACTTGTATTTCTCCGAATAATATCCCAAGTATTACAAATGCTAGCTTCTACGAATTACATTACATAGCTACTCCTAAAGCGACGGATTCTCTCTCTAATCTTCCCAATAGTTTCTAGAGAGAGAAACTAGAGAGAGAGACTAGAGAGAGAACCTAACTACCTACGATTTCTCCTCTAACTCCTAAGAGTAGTGCTAGAGAGAGAAATTTACTAATTATTCTAGTGAGAGAAAGAAGTGAGAATGAATTGAAATTGTGAGATTGGATGATGAAAATGAGGAGGTGGTGGTGAGTATTTATAGATTTGGCTCAACCGTATTCCTCAACCGTATTCCCACCTCCAAAATCTCAACCGTATTCCTCAGCCGTATCAAAATCATACCTTGGATGACCAAAACACACGATACGGTTGAGATTGGCCGTATACGGGAGAGATTGGCCGTATCGGGGGAGGGACAAGGCCGGATACGGGAGGATTTGGCCGTATACGGCTGGACCTTGGCCGTATACGGTTGGGACAGGCCGTATACGGCTTGGTCTTGGACGTATACGGTTGGGCTTGGCCGTATCCGGCTTGGCTCTCCCGTATCGTGGTCCGTCGGTTGTCTTGAATCTTCGTTTGGGCGTAACTTCTTCATCCGATGTCCGTTTTGATTGTTCTTTATATCCACGCGATCGTAATCCCTTAAGGAACAAAATGACATAAGTTAGAGGTCATAATTCCAAGCGGAGCTCCAAAAGTGCTAAAATACGTGAACAAGAATGCTTAATATCGTTTATGCTCTATTTTATTCGTTTTTAGGCCTTTTTAGTTGATTCTTAAAGCATCGTCTATATTTTAGCCTTCATTATGAAACTTAGTATAAAAATGTATATTTCAAATGTTTTCATTCATAATTGGGCTAAAAAGGTGAGATAATGGCACATAAAAACTTGACTTTTTACGTGTCATCAAATATCCCACACTTAGACTTTGCTTGTCCTCAAGCAAAACTCAAACTTCTCACTTGCTTCCCAATGAAAATATTTGAAAGTGTCAATGCATTTTTGGGTGAATCAAAACATATCAAGAGCAAACAATCTCGTATATAAGTAACATATCCTGGAAACTGAGAGAAAATAAGGTATTTGTTTCAGAAGCATGAAATAATTCTCTTGGGCATGCTTTTGGGATATACATGACTAGGCGATCTCACAAGGTGGTCACTCAATTCACTCAGAAGTGTTTTGGGTTACCTATCATTCTAATCAAACGAAATCGCTCATAAGCCAGTCATGCAGCATCCTTCGTCATAGGCTTGCTCGAGAATCACATCTCCACCACTTAGGTGAGGACGGCACTAATCATCCCAGGACATTCAGATGGGTTGTAATGTTTGGTGAGGTTTAAAGGGAATGGATAAGTGGGAAATTGGTTTTAAATAAAAGGGTTTTACTTATCTTAGGCCTTTCTAAACTTATGGAAAAACTTTATTTGGATAAACTTTTTAATGAAAACGGAAACGGAAAACGAGAAGGGAATGAAATAGCTATTTTGACTTCTATCTCTTAAAAACACACGGAGGATTTATATTCTTTTAGGAATCGAAGTTTTTCGGAAGAATCGAAGCACTTAGCTTTATTACATATTTTTTTATTTCTTTTCTTTTTCTATATATATATATATATATATATATATATATATATATATATATATATATATATATATATATATATATATATATATTTTGGCTTTAGAACTTCTTTGCCAAGGAATTTCTAAGGCATTTTTTTTCTTTTTATTTTATTGCCCTTTTGAGACCTTTTCAGACTTTCATTTTTTTCACACTTTTGACAATTTCGAATTTACTAGGTGCCAATTTTACGCACCACAAGATTCTCGATCTTTGAGAATTTATATGGAAACGCACGCGAGAAGTTATGAGTAAACACGAATTTGTGGATTTTGAGTGAAAGTAAAAAGAATACCTAAATAGCATTTTTCATAAATTTAAAAATTTCTAAGATAAGGCTTTGGTGGGTGTGGAAGTGAAATGGGTTTAAAGTTTGGGTTTTTTAAAGAAACGAAAAGGCTAAGGCTCAACAGGGTTTTCTAGGCGGATTATCAACACTAAAAATGAGTGTTGGAAGGGTTTTGGGCTTGAAGAGATATGTAAAAATGGGGTTAAATCCTAAGGAATGTCAAGGTCCTCTAATTGCACCTATACCGCGTACGGTACTCTACCAATGTGGTCTCGACATGTATAACTGGAGCAAGTTCTAATTCCAGATGCAAGCATCGGCACACACTCATCAAACGAATAGTGAAGCATTAAAAATGAATGCTTTTCATGGGCTCAAGATACCTCACTACAAGATTGGGTTATATGTGCCTAGCCATGCGCTGCCCTTTTAGATTATTATTTCAGGCTCAAGAAATTCCTAACTTATTTAATCTTAACTTCCAAAATACACTACTCATATATGAAAATGATTCCCCTCAAGACATTTTAATTCAAAAATTTTGAAAAATTTTAAGCAAAAGTGAGGTTTTAAAATTGAGGAACATTTTCCGAGTTTTGCTTTTGGAAGAAAGAATCTAACCTAAGGTATTCTATACCGCTATCCCACACTTAGAGGAACATTGTCCCTAATGTTCTCTTGAGTTGAGAATTTACTGAAAGTAAAATCCCACACTTAGAGTTTGAACATATCGGAAAATGTTTCTCAAGTGTTTGTTTTGGGCTGGAATCCCACACTTAGTGATAAGTTTGGGATATGGTATAGATTCTTAAACGGTGAAAGTAAAACACATACGATCATAACAAAACAGAGATAAGAACGAGGAAACTCCCCTATATGGTTGTGAGCTGAGGATCGAAAAGGTAGACTGTGTCGGCACCAGTGTTGGGTCGGACTCCGTCTTCGTAGAGTGCACTCAAGCTCATGCGGGATACTCTTCATTCAAACCATTCCACCAATTTCTCTCAAAAATAACTCTGACTAAAAGGATAGATTGTAGAAAATGAAGCGATAACATCATCAGGAAGCAGGCCGGATCAACCAAGATGCACCAAATGCTTGATAGAGATAATGGTCAAGGATTCCAATCAACGTGAGCCATTGATGTAACTTAACAGCTTACAATGATTTGGAAGTGCTGAATCCATTGACCTTAAACTCCTATCACCCGAGATCTTCTCTGACGAACTGATGGGGCAAATGTAATCTTGTTCTTGTCGGACGAGATCTCCGGCTTCCATTTCAATCCCGCCTTCAATACCTTAATGTCCATTCCTTGATCAGCTTATAGTCCTAAGGTTTAGCAGTGAACTCATATAAGCTGGAAGGACTGCTAGCGTTGTGATCCTTCATGGTCCCTACTAGTGGAAATGATAGGTGTGATGGGGGGATGGGTAGGTGGGTGTGGTTGTGGTTGTAATAGTGGTTTCAGGTTCCATGAAATGCTCTACTAGCAACCAAGGATGTGGTAAGGTATGGCTGAATTTATGGAATATGTGGGAACATATGGTGAATGTCGAGGTTATCCGCTCAATGAAAAATTTGAAAGGGCTAGAATGTGATCGTCTTTTGTCTCCTAAAGGTATATCAGCTTTCTTACTAAGCAATGCTCCAAAGTTTCCAAATGAACGATAGTGCTCCCCTTGTCATTTCTCCATTATACTCAAAAATTCTTCATCCATAGGCGCTAATCCCTATCTGTTAGACATTTGTACAAACAAAAGAGTAGACAAAAATAATCCAATAGACATGTGATTATTCCCTAGGTTATAGACTCACTGGTTTTTTGAAAGATTTTTGAAAGTGAAGGTTTTTGAAAAACAAACCAGTATATGACTTCGAGTCTAATCACACACTTAAAAGTGTTAGCCGCCTACAATTTTATTTCAGCATAAGCAACAGATATGGAAATACAAGTAGATTTAGTTAATCAGGTAGCCAAGTATAAAGATTTCCAAAGCACATATTTTTAAACGAGATCGAGCATAATACACACATAGACATATAAATCATGTTATAAGGCATTGTAAGATCTCATGTATGTTCACAGAAATATATGTAAGTACCTCAAATGCTCGAAATATGTGAGTGGTGTGTATGACTAGGGCACCTAGATAACCAAGTTGCTAGCAGCGTTCCATGTTTGCAAATGAAAGGATGCAGAGAATTTGAGATCTAAGATAATGGTGGAATAGATATAGCAATGAAGTCCAAACAAGTGGGAGAGGGAACGTTTCAGGTTTTTAGCAAAAGATTGACTAGAAAGTTCAAAAACCGTGACTTCATTTTTAGTTCCAAGTCATTTTTGAAAATCATTCCCTTTTTGTTCACATAAACTTAAGAAAACTTTTAAACATGCTTTTTAGGGTTTCATTTTCTACTTATTGGGGTTATTTAACTACTACTGATACTACGTTAGACACGGGTTACCTCCCGAGAAGCGCTTGTTTTTGTTCGAGTCTCGAGCCTGACTCTAGCTTTATATGTCGGGAGATCCTAGCGGCTTCCTTGCATCCATCAGTAGACACAAGTGGAAGTATTTGTGCATACCTATATAGTTAAAGCAGATTATTCCTAGGGTATGTCCAATAAGATGAGAAGGTGCGTCGAAGTGAGTTATTTGTTTTACTTGAGGCATAATAAATCTCTCAACTTCTTGTACTTTCTCAGGTTGGATGGTTTGGATGGGTCGGTCAAAGAGGTCCTCATCACTCCATGACGTATACGTCATTATGTAGTGGAGAGATGGTTTGTAGAACATCCTTGCCGCAGAACCCACATTACTTCCTACGGTCTCTTGGTTGATGATAATGTTGTACTCTGGGCATGGAGGTGGGACAGAGTCCATTGACGTCTCCAATCTTGTAGCAACATTCTCATCAACTACTTGGGCGACTAGTTTAGCTAAGGCAGTTGCGGGTTCAACTAGATCAAGGGGTGATTCATCCTGCGAGATATGTGGGATATCATCAACCACAACTAGTTGTGGGATAGTATCAACCATGTCAGTTTGAGTTGGGATGAGATCACTTCTCAGAGTCGGTGCACGTTCCTCTTGTCCTTTTGAAGCTGAGTCTTCTTTGTAGATCTCCACATCCGGGCTCTCCATTTCTATCTCCTCGTCTACCTCATCATACTCGTCACTCCGGCCGGAAGTTTTGAGTGGCAATGGTTCGGAAAGTTCCTCTAGAATGAACTCCTCGTCGGTCTCAGACATTGATAGGTTAGGAATGGGTGGAAGTGAAGATTTAGAAGATTGGTTAGGTGTAGGATTTGAAGATAGTTCGCAACCAGGCTCAAGAGAATGAAAGTCGGTGTCAAGTGAGGTAGATGGGGTGTGTGTGTTCCTATCATCTTTCTGTAACCTAAAGTTGGGTCTAACTTGATTCCTATCTCCCTTACTACTTACTTGTTGTTCAGTTAAGTTATGAGAGGTGCGTTTTAGCAATTCCTCTTGCTCTTTTAATAATTGCTCAAGTGAGTTGTACGGGGGTGAAAAAGCAGCATTACTGCTGAGAACGGTCAAAGACGTATCTCTCAAGTCTGGACTCTCGTATGGTTGATATTCAGATACAGGGTAAGATGAGTGTGGGTAGACTTCGAATGGCTGAGGGTAGTAAGGTTGGTATTGTTGTTGGAAAACATAAGGGTCATTTTGATATTCTAATTGAGGATCTAGGTACCCTACGTTATCCAAATCATTCCTACTATATCCTTGACATTCGTTATCTAAATGGGAATCACTCATACATCTATCTTGAACAAGACTATCAAATTGATCTATTAATTGTTGTACATTTGCCATTTCCCAAGTTTTAAGAAGAAGGTTTAAGAATTGAAGTTGTAGTATGGAGGGAAGTTATTCTAAGCTACGCTAAGTTAACTAAGCTACACTAATCTACGGGCAGAAAGTAACTTATGACAGGGACGGTGAATCCAAGTCAAAAGGATCGCTTAAAAACTACTTTATCTAAACAAGCTCCAAATCGTACTACCGTCCCCGGCAGCGGCGCCAAAAACTTGATGCGTGCCGAGACGTCAGGTTTTCAGGAATCACTTCCATGTCGTTGCGGACCTCACGCTCAACGCGGCATCGTGTGGTAGTTTTAAATTTGTAATAGTCGGGGGGAGCCAAAACCTTCCGAACTACTTACTATTATTGGGTACGAGTACCTGATACTAGTATGTGGTAAGGATGATCCAGGGTCGTTCCTCACGACGGTAGAATTGAAGCAGAGCTCGTTCAAATAACTTAGTAATTAAGCTGGGTTTTGAATAGTTGGGTAGGTTTGTATTTGGTTTTCTAATTTATTAAACTAATAAAACATAAAATAAAAGGGAAGCTAGCATATATGTAACACTTAAGGATGACGGAGACGTGGTTCACCATGATTTAGGATAGTGCATTATAGTGATGGGACATATTTAGGTAACAGACAAGTAAACTATAGGTGTAAACACTAGGACCCTACTTGTTTCGGTCAGACCTAAATAAGTATGTCACTGAGTACCTAATGCTATCGTGATTCTGATCAGAACAGACTATTCGACCCCCCACACTAGTCTTTGTGGAGACAGTGACCCTTGAAGGGTGCAGGAATAAGGTAACAGGCTGCCCATTGGGTTATTCTGACCTTTCTTAACACCTAAG